>PVLA01003271.1:0-155000 GCA_004027455.1 Hydrochoerus hydrochaeris | reverse complement strand
AAGGATCATGCTTTGAACGGGAAATTGGTTATTTATGTTTCTATGCCTCCCCTAATCTAATAGAATTTAATAATGTGGATTTTTTTTTCTTTTTTTTTTTCTTTTTGAGACAGGGTCTCACTATGTAGTTTGGGCTGGCCTTGAATTCACTTTGTAACCCAGGCTGGTTTTGCACTTGCAGTGATCCACCAGTCTCAGCTTCCCGAATAATAATGTGGATTTTTACATAACTTTTTTTGAGTGAAAGTAACAACAGAGAAGGTAAAATACACACTTGTGGAAACTGCATTCAAGCCAGGGATTTAGCTCAGTGGTGCAGCTCCCGCCTAGCAAGCCTGAGGTTCTGAGTTTGATTCCCAGTTCCCTCCCCCTCTGCCACCCCCACCAAAAAAAAAAATTACATTCAATTTCAAACATCCCCATTTGAGCATCATTCAGCATGTATTCATATTTTTTAAATGTGCAATGAACAATGGTAGGTATTTGGAAGCCTTACATGTTAGGTGAGCATTCTACCATGGAACCACAGCTCCCGTCGTTTTCATTTTTGTGACAGGCTCTTACTACCTTGTTCAGGTTGACCTTGAACTCAGTTTTCCTGTATCTGCCTCACCAGTAGTTGGGATTATAGGTATATAGTACCACACCCAAAAATTGATTCTTAAACAGTTAAAAAAAAAAAAAACCCTTTAGATTATACAACAGCATGTGGCCTTCAAAACTTCTCTAACAAAATCTCATTCCTTAGAATTTAATGTCATTTATTAGGAAAATTTTATTATTCTTAATATTTTGTTGACACAGGGTTTTTGCTCTGTACCTTAGGCTGGCCTTGAACTGGAAAGGGATCCTTCTGCATCAGCCTCCTGAGGGCTGGGGATTACAGGTGCACACTACCATGCCCAGCAAGTTAGGAAGAACTTAACTAATTTGAAGTTTTTGGGTGAAAATGTAGTTCACTGGTAGAGTTCTTGATTAGCATGCATGAGGCCCTGGGCTCACTCCGTAGCACCCCAAAATGAAATAAAATAAACATAAACAATTAACAATTTTCCTAGCAGGGATGGGCAATGAAAGAAAAAAAAGTTGAAAAACCCCGGTCTGGTGCATGAATATGGCCCTTTGGAGTCAGGCAGACCTGTTTCCTCCATTTGAACATGAAATTTAACCTCTGAACTACACTTCAATTCCAGTAGTACTATTTACTTCCATTTTTGCTAAAATTAAATGGTATGCCTGGCATATAGTAATGATTGATAAATTTCTCTTTCCATTCTTAGAAAATGTCATACTTTCCCACTTTTCAGTTTTTGTACAAGAAGTTTGTGTTGCTTTTATAACTAGAAAAGTTATTTTTTCAAAAGAACCTCTGGTAGAACTCACAATTGTGAGCACTCGCATTCCAGCATGACCCCACTTCCGGGGCCGAAGGAACCGAGACCCCAGGGTGTGGCCCCAGAGGTCTGAGACCCAGAGCAGAGCAGGCAATGGCGAGGCTTCCCCTCTCCCGGCCAGCGCAGCGTCTGGCCTGGAGGGGATTGGGCGGCAGAGGTGGCCACACGCCGGGAAGCACTCAAACAGGCTTTCTCCACCCATTTCGAGTCCTTGCTGGACCCGGGAAGGGCAGGACGCCAGGCTCCGGAACCGCCTGAGCCGCGGCGACCCGCGGAGAACCCGAAGGGCGGAAGGCGCAAGAGTCCCTGTGGCTGTCCTCTTCTAAGCCCAGCGCCTGTGTAGCCCGCGGAAACCGCTTCAGCCCGCGTTCCCGCCGAGCCTCTGCTGACTGACCCGAGATGGGAACGTGGGGGGGAGCCTCACTCCGGAGCTGTGATTGGAGCAGCCGACACCTCTGGGAGAGGGCTAGGACGCCTGCGAGGGATGCGCAGAGGCGGATGCTCAGAATCCTCTCCGTGATTGGATATCAGTGCGGGGAAACCAGGCACTGTCTCGATGATTGGCAGGCTCCCGAAAGCCCTCGAAAACCGCCTTGGCTTCGCCCATTGGCATCCTGAGAGAGTAGGCGGGAGTGGTTCATCGTGTGGTGTTGATGATTAGCTGACTGATGAGAGGGTGTTGGGAAGAGAGGTAGGGAGGGAGAGCTGCGGGGGCAGCCGATTTTCTCTTTGTCATTGGCTGCTGAAGTGAGTGGAGGTGGGGCGAAAGTCTAGTCACTGTCTGTGATTAGTGAGTGGTAGCGTGAGTGACAAGCAAGGAGCGAGCTACGCGACCAGCGGTTTGTTTTTCGGGGTGTTCTTGAGGTGGAGAACTGTGGCCGGACCGACAGACTGCGGCCCAAGGGACTGGCGGGTGGGCAGAGCGACGCCTCGGAGGCCGGGCTAGGCCTAGCCCGGGAGTGCCCGGGATGTAGCGGGCCACCCCGCTCATGCCACAGCGCCCGGCCGCGGGCGGAGCCGGAGCTGGAGCCTGGGGAGGCGGCGGGGCCCCTGAGCGCAGCCCGCGGTCTCCGCGCGGAGCCAGGCCCGCCGCCGTCCCCGCCGCCCGGGCCCCCGGCATGCAGCCCCGGCTGCGAAGGTGACACTTCTGGGCCCAAGCCGCCGCCGTCGCCACCATGGGTGAGTGTCGCCACCGCCCCGGCCTGTGCCCGCGCTGTCTCGCGACGCCCCGCCCCGGGCTGAGGAGAGGAGGACCCTGGGCAGCGGCCTGACAAGCATAGCCAGACCGCCCGGTGGGGCTGCAGACCGCCGTCCCTGTCGGCCAGCTCTCGGCGTCGCGAACCCTCCAGGGCGGCCCCGCCGTCGGATCGCACTGGGCAGCCTTCCTTCCGGGTGGCGCGGAGGCGGCGGGACCAGGACTGGTGCTCGGCCCCAGCGAGCCGTCCTGCTAGCCCGAGGGCGGGGGAACGAAAGCCCAGTGTGGGACCGGGGCTGAAGGCTGGTGCAGGCCCAGCTGCGGTGTCTTTTCCTTGATTTGTTTTTTTTTTTTTTTTTTTTTCTGCCTGTGTCATTTCCTTCCCTTTGCTCACACAGGCCGGCCTGTGAGAGTTCCCGGGGCTTGCTCTCCAGCTCTGCGAGCCCTGGCGCAGGGGGGAGGGCGAGCAGGGATTCGCTAAGTGGTGCTTAAACGCAAATCTGTTATTCACGGCGCAGCTAAGAAATGCGCGCTGCGCGCAGATTACTGGAGGTTGGATATGGCCGGGTGCTGCTGGGTATAGTTTATGTCCTACTTTTAAAAAAATCTGGTTGCACTGTTTCAGTTCTTTTTTTTTTTATCGTATGATATCCTTGTTACTTTTGAAAGAACATTCGCCTTATGAAAGAATCTTTATGAACTCATTTCCTTTTTGTCAGTATTTGCATTTTCTGCTGTGAAGATGTAATCTAAGAAAAGCTTTAAATGTCTTCCATGCGCAGCATTTGAACTGAATTATATTTCGTATAGTTTTTGATACTTCAGCAAATGACTAAAGTCGGAGCAAATAACATTTTAAGTGTAATTTGCCTCTCTTGTAGATACAGGTGTTGTGATACTGTGGTTCCCTAATCGCAAATTTTACGGAATATTTAGTATTGACCTAAGTGATAAAGGAATAAACTTAAGTGAAAAACTTTTTGCAAAATTATTTCCTTCTGTAAAATACCTCATGTGAAGACTTAATGTTTGCTTTGTGCTATAGTAAGACCAAGTCATTTTTGCGGTTAAGTGTACCCTATGTCACATTGGCCAGGTACTCCTTTGTGACCCATTTCCACACTTTGACTTTGAGTGAACTGGCTTGTTATGATTCATGCCATCCCTTATCCAGTACGGGAAAGGTTTATTCTTTTGCTGGGCTCATCATGTTGTACTTCAGAAATGCTTTTGGTTTTTTTGCTGAAGAAGGTCTCCCATGAGAGGCATAAAAGGAACCAATTAAGTTCTGATATTTTAATATATAATTCAGCAATTATTTATTGAACATTTCCTCTAAATAAGACAGAATTCTTTTTGTTCTACCCAGGCTTCAAACATTTATCTTGTGTTGTAGAATTTGAACTAAATCTTTGAATTATGAACCTATGTTGTAATATTCTAGTTCATCTTTCCTTGTTCTCTGTAGACAGCCTTAAGTTTCAAAGGTGAATGTAAAATACTTGAGAGTATACAGTCTTCTCACTGCACACCTTTTTGTTGTTGTGTGAGAAAACAAACTATACATAGTCCAGGCTGGGATCTTACTGCCTCAGGCTCTCAAGTGCTGGAATTACTGAAGTGCACCACTTTGCCCACACTCAGTGCCACTCCACACTTTGCAAAACTAGTAAGCCACCCTCATAGAGATGAGGGCTACGATTTGTAGATGTGAGCCTGTTTTCATGTTTCAGGACATCTTTAAAAACTTTAAATGTGAATATATGGAAAAACAGTAATGAAGAGGAAAGGAAATATAGAAGTAGACCCAGAACCTAAAAGAGAGAGAGAGAGAGAGAGAGAGAGAGAGAGAGAGAGAGAGAGAGAGAGAGAGAGAGAGAAAGAAAAGAAGAAAAAGAAAGAAAGAAAGAAAGAAAGAAAGAAAGAAAGAAAGAAAGAAAAAGAAAGAGAAAAGAAGAAGGAAAAAGACTACAATGACAACGAACTACGACCAGGAACTCAGTATCTTCTTGTTTGTCTTCATGTCAGTGAAGGGGGAGTTAATTTGCCTGGAGGCTGAAGTATATTAGGCAAACCAGTTTAAGAACCACTGACCTGACTTACCCCACACTATTTCCTTTCTCTTTCTTTAATGTGAATGATCTTTACACACAGTTTAGTGATAATGTTGAGTTCTGGAGGCACTTGGCTTTCATTTGATTTGTATAGGGCTCAGTGAGGATATATGGGCACACAGACATATAGTTTTTTTTGAAATACTAGTTCCATTTTGGAGATACAAATGGTAAAAATTGGTTGGAGATTTAGCTCAGCGACTCATGCGCTTGTCTGGTAAGCACGAGGTCATGAGTTCAATCCCTGGTATCAGAAATAAATAAATGGTAAAAATTCAAATCTCCAGTTTAGTTTGCTTTGGTTGTTGTAGTTCTAAATAAACTCAGTAGCAAGCATGAGGCTTTGTTCAATCCTTAGCACCAAACTAAATAAACAAATTTAAGGGTTTGATAAAAAGAAACATGGATTTCTTAATGTTTTAAATTTGTTGAATTCCAGCCCAGTGAGGAAAAGACTAAATTTGAGTGCCTGCTCTGCAGGTTCTTTGGTTAATAATCATATTTTCTGAACTGGTCAGTGCTTCAGGCCCAACCTAGTTTGACAGCTTGGGTTGTTACGAAAAACAGATTGGATGTTATACTGACTGTTGACCCCACTTAATTTCTGGTGGAAACTAAAACTTACCCTTGTAATTAATGGGAAATATTCTGGTTTTTGTTTTTTGTGTATTTTGTTTTGTTTTTAGCTCTGATACCATGTGGCTATTAAAAAAATTGAGGTAGATTGGTTTTTCTTGGTCATACTAGGATTTCCTCCCAGTTTTAGTAATTATAGTAGCAAATGCTGTTAATACCTGAGACTAACTCACTGGTGTTCATTTGGTCTTTTATAAATGCAGTTTAAAACTTAGTGGGATGTGTTACTGAAAAATGTATATGAAAATGTTGCAGGAAATTGTAGTGAACTGATTATAGAATTTAAGATGGTCTGTTTCTGGGTTGACAACTTGTTTTCAGATACAAATCATTGTGATTTGCAGAGAAAAGTCTGTGTCCCTAGGATTCTTAAGCTGGTGGGAGCTCCCTGTAAGATTGGTCTCAACTCAGTTTGTCTAGAATTGGATCACCTGTGCAGATTCAGAATGATTAGTAATTGTTTTGTCTTTTTGTTTTGTTTTGTTTTTTGATATGGACTGTCATTCTATCATTCAGGTTGGCCTTGAATTTGAGGTCATCCTCCTGCATCAGCCTCCCAAGTGGTGGGATTATGCCAGCGTGCCCAAACCAGCAAAATGAATAACACTTTAATAGGTCAACATGGCTATATCACGACTGGATTTCCAACATTTTAAAAAAATGATCATTGGATTTTAAAACAACTTTAAGCATTTGTAAAAAGTATATATTCACCTGAGGATTACTCGGAATACACAGAGGTTAACAAGCAGTATTCCTAGTTCTAGTAAACTGTCCAATTATTCTATGCCTATTTGTCTAGTGCTTCTTGTGTTCTAAGTATAGCATTAATCCCTATACTCGCATTATCATATCCCAAAGAAATTATAGATAGATAAAGTAAACTAGACATATGTAAACAAGTCAGGATGAGTATCCTTTATCCAAAGTGCTTGGGACCAGAAGTGTTTCAGATTTAGAAGTTTTTGGATTGTGGAATATTTGTATAAGCTTTACTGGTTGAACATCTCTAATCCATTTCACATTTTGAATTTCTGGATTGAGGATGATCAACTAGTAAGCGCAGTGGATTGTAAGTGCAGTACTATGTCAAAAGTATATAGAGGTATACTGGAAAAAAAAGTAATTCTATGGTTTAGGGGTTGGCACACATAATCCTGTAGTCTCTAGTACTTTAGGCTAATTGCATCAAGTATTAAGGTAAAACATCATGGTGATATATACTGATTTTATGAAGAAGCCGTGATTTATGTTGCAATGTGTATTTTTAAATTTTGAGTCATCAGTTGATATTGAATGTGTATTATATATCCTAGAAACAGAAAAATAAACACCAGAATTTGAGATCTAGCAAAGTCTCAACAGTATTCTTGAGGGAGAAAAATGTCTTACGATTTAAGGATTGGGCCTTATTTCCACATACATAATTATTGTAAAATGGTATTTCCTTGGGTATAGACAGGGTTGGATGCAGTAGAAGTATATGAAATGCCATGAAAAGAAAAAAGAGCTTGACTCAGGGACTTGACTGAAGCACAATCTTCTGGGCGAGCAAGTGGATCAGATGAGCTGGCAGAACTAGGTAGAGCCTTGGCAAAATGAAGAAATAATATCAGTTAAGTAAAAACGTTTAAATATTACTCTGGGGATTTGTGTATATGGAAGAAAGGGTATGTGGCATAGTAAACAGATATCTTGCAGGATGACAATGTTTATAGGAGGACATGGTGCTTCCAGGAAGTTTTCCAGATTTTTAGCCAAAGGAACTCATGAATAGGGAGTGCCATAAGAACTACCCCCCCCCTTTGTTTTAGTAGTAGTAAAAGCTGATACTAAATAGGTAAATTTTTGCTGGAGCTCAGAGAGAGAGGTTATGTTCCTTTGCAGTTCCCATTCCATAGGTCAGGGTATAGGAGAAGGCTGGGGAATGATGGATACTTACCTACTTAAAACAGAGTCAGGCATTGTGATACACACCTCTAATCCCAGTTACTTGGGAGGCTGGAGAATCCAAAATTCAAGTCTTTCCTGTGCCAATTTAGTGAGATCCTGTATCCAAAAACAAAAGCCTAAACCCACAAATACATAAATACTACTGAAGAGCTACTGCTGCTGCTTTTTTTTTTTTTTTTTTTTTTTGAGACAGGATCTCACTATGTAGTCCAACTTGGAGTCTTCTTGCTTCAGTCTCCCAGGTTTTAAGGTTACAAGTGTGCACTGCCACACCAGCTTTCCCTTTCTGTTTTCTGTGAATACTCCTCCCCTTCTTAGATTTCTAACTTCTTAATCTTTATAATTAACTTCTGTCTCTCTGTATGCTTCCTGGTAGTTTTGTTTTTGTTTTTGTTTTGGTACCAGACATCGACCTTGTGACCTCATGCTTTCTAGGCAGGTGCTTATGCCACTGAGTTAAATCCCTAGCCCCTTCCTAGTAGTTTTTTGTGTCAGACCACTCCTATCTTCAGGAAGTCTTTTCAGAATATAACAAACTATATTACCCTTACCCCAACAGGTTCACAGGTAAATTTCATAAAATATGCAGTTTTCTGCTATTTCCAACTTGTTTGTTCCCTTTAAAATTTAGTTTCTGCATCTACTATTCTATTGAACTTGCCTGACCTATCCCTGCCACTACCCTGTTTTGGATCTTGGCCTCTGTGGTGGTGGTCTTGTTTTTTTCCAATCTTCTTAAAGGATTTTTTTGTCAGCTTCCCATCTTTCCACTCTACTTGATCCTTATTAAACTCAGTCTTGAGCTGTTTTTTATTCCCTCCTATTTTGTTTTGTTGTTTTGAGACAGGGTCTCACTGTGTAGTTGAGGCTGGCCCTAAACTTGTGATGGTCCTCCTGCTCAGTTTCTGGAGTCTGAGATTTACAGGTTACACTACCATGCCTAGCTCTTCTTTATCCCTTATTTGCATATTCATTTCTTTTCTCTTCTTCAGTTCACTTCATAAACTCCTGGAAAAGCTGCAACAGTTTGCTTTTCTGAAAGAATCTTTATTCTGTTAATAATTATGCAAAATCATCTACACAATCTCTTGCTACTCACATTTTAAAAATATATTTCATAAGTTTGTGTTTATGTACCTCAGTTTATATAGTGCCTATTCATTTTGTTCTGTAACTTTATATTTGTGTATTTGTCCTTTCATCCCTAGAGTTTGAACACCTTGAAGTAGTTTTTAAAACTTTCTTGTGTATAATACATGATAAGTATTCAGTAAATCATTGCTGGTAACAGTTAACAATGTTGAGGAATAAAACTAAATACTAGGGTAGATTAAGTGCCTCCAGGCTTTTTCCATTGACTTTTTCCTATTGACGATAATAATAGCCAGCATTTTTTAAGCATTACTAAGTGTTAGGTAGTATAAGAAGTAATAATTTATAAGTTCTTGATTTCTTTCTTCTCTTACAGCAACTTTGTGAAAGAATGCCTTTATTATATTTATTTTACGCATTTGGAAATTGAGGTTTAAAAAGATACATGATTTTTCAAGACCTCCTTAAACCTCGGTCTTCCTGGCTCCAAAGTTCATATTGCTCACTGCTATATCCTAAAAAAATGTTTTAAAGTTTTATTTGTTTGTTTTTAAGCAATACCTCACTGAAGAAGTGTTAGTAATTGTTAAAAATTTTAAGCCAGGAAGAAATGTTTAAAAGAATCATTTGATTTACTTTTTGCTTTTCTTAGTTTGATTTTATTTTTATTTTTATTTTTTTTGAGACAGGGTTTACCATGCAGTTCAGGTTGGCCTTGAGCTCACTTTGTAACCCAGGTTGGTCTCAAACTCCCAATAATCTTCCTGCTTTAGCCTCCTGAGTACCGGGATGTGCCACCACGACAGGCTTGTAATGTCCTTAGTTTAAAGAACTTGTCTGGTTCTAGTACTATCTCTGACTTTGACACAAAATCAGATTTTTTAACTCTGTTTTACTTATGTCAGTTGTCTCAGATTTTAGGCAGTAGCAACAAACCATTCCTGTTAGTGTGTTGTCAATGTAAGAACTACCAAACAGGAAAACAAAAAACACCCAAAAAAAACTACCAAACAAGTTTATCCATTGAGTAATGCCAGGAATTGGTTAGCAGAATTTGTTCACCTGACAAACCAGTTCTTATAATAGTCACATCTAGGACCTGGGATGTGGCTCAGTGGTTAAGCGCTTGTCTAACAGACAAAAGGCCCTGGGTTTAATCCCCAGCACCACATCATCATCATCTTCATCATCATAGTCACATCTTCCAGAGAATAAGAAATGATTTTTGCCGAGCATACTTGCAGACTCAACTTGAAAAGTGTGCTTTGCATGCCCGAACCTATAAATCCCAGCTCTAAGGGGAATTGAGGCAGGAGGATGGCAAGTTCAAGGCTAGTGTAGGCAATTTAGTGAAACCCTGACTTAAAATAAAAGTAGGATAGCTGGTGGTGTCGCTCAGTGGCACAGCACCTGCCTCACAAGCGCAAGGTCCTGAGTTTGATTTTCCTTATTTGTTGTTCTCTTTACTAAATGCTTTTAGTACTAGAACTATGTCACCCTATATGAAACGAAGTGAAATCATATGAGAGGCTATTGTAGTATTTTCCCTGCAAGTTTTAAATCTAGGTTTACCTTTTTTTTTTCAAACAGGTAAAATCTTTTTATAAGTACTTTGTCTTTTCCTACATATACTCAGAGGGCAATGGCAGGCATCTGAACAGATTGGTCTAGAAAGAAAAGGTAAATAATGTAAAAAAACAGATTAGATTCATGCTTATTCTTTCCTTTTTACATTAGAATTTTCCCAAAGAAGAAGATAGGCACTCTTCAGGTGGGAAAAAAAAAAATTTTTTTTTGAGACTACTCAGTAGTTGAGGCTGATCTTGAGCTCGTTGTATAGCTCATACTAGCCTCAAAGTCACAATCCTTCTGCCTCTGCCTCTGGAGTATGTGCCTGGTTTATATCAACTTCTTTTAAAGTTCCCAAATGAGTCACTTGTCACCAAAGTAGGTGTAACAGTTCATTTCTCACATTCTAGATAATTTTCAATCTCTAAATGTTATTTGAATGGACAAAGGAACCAGGGGGATTTTGTAAAACTTGAAATTGGGGTAGTGTGTATTTGGGGTTTTGACTAGTTGCATGAGAACTTAGTATTCCATGTTGTTTCAAGAAAAGGGTATTAAAAATAATACCAGTAAGATAGAAACAATACATTGCTTGGTCAGTTAAGGAGGGAAAACAATAGAATTGCCCATTGACTTCCCTATGGGAAGTAGGCTTGTAAATTTACAAAGAGATATAGGTCAGCATTCAAAGGCTAGCCTTGTTAAGCAACTTCTGTTCAAAGCAGCTACCTGAGGTCCTTGTTTGGTACCTTGTGAGATACGTTTTCCTATATGTGATGCTTTAAAAATAGGACTGGCACTGACTATCCCATAATCACTTTTCTCTGAATTTATCTTTTCACTCAGTACCCTACTATGTAATATGCTGTATAGTTCTTCACTCCAGTGTTTCATCTGTTTTTCATGGGTGAGTTTCTCTGGCACTGGACAAATAGTTGTGTGAGAACCACCCTTAGTCAAAATCATTTGGTATGTATTGCTTCCAGAAGTCTGACTGGAGTGCTGATAAGAATCCATTTAAATTCAGACTGTTACATTCTAACTTTAGTTGTTCACTTTTGGGAGGCATTCACTGAGTGTGGTTATAGTTGCTAGATCTGTCATTTTACCTGGACAGAACTCCCTGAGTGTTACATAACTTGTGGAAGTGCTTTGCTGTGTGTTAAAGTGTCTTAGCTCATGTAATCTCTTTCATTGCAGATGAGCAAGAGGCACTGGACTCAATCATGAAGGATCTGGTGGCTCTCCAGATGAGCCGACGTCCCCGGGTGTCTGGATATGAGACCATGAAGAACAAGGATGTGAGTCACCCAAATAGACAGGTATATGTGGCCATGGCAAAGCTTATCTAGATATTTTGGGGAAGGATTTTCAAATAGGAACTATGAAAACCCAACGCTACTCAGATACCAGTGTTAAATGCTATTGGTCCCTTCCTTTCAGCCTGTTAAATGGCAGTATATGCCAGCCACATCTGAGTCCATTATCTGGACTTGTACATAGCATTTCATCTGTGGAGTGTTAATTCCTTCATCTGTTACGGGGACAGTATTTATGTATTTTTTTCTTTATTGATTATTTGGCAATTATTTTATTCAGGTTCATGGTCTGTTTTTGTTAACATTTAAACTAATGTGTCATAGACAATCTTCCTCTCACCTTTGGTGTCGTTTACTGTCTTGTTTCCTTGGTACTTTGGCCTGCAGAGAAGAGTGAACAAATTGGGAGCTCTCCCACATAGGGGATATTCAGAGCTGTATCTCTGATGACTCTGAGCATATTTTGATGAAGATTTCTCCCTGACATTGTCCCTTATGGTTCTCTGATCAGCCAGCCTCCTGTTTCATTTGTATCTTGCCTGCCAATTCTTCGAAGTACATTTGGATCTTAGAGAAAATGCAGTAGTCAGTTTTCTCTATGATTCTGGTTGCAAATCAGACCAGATAAGACATGAATCAAAGTTTCCCATAAGATCAACATTGAGCCAAGGATATAGCTCAGCGGCACAGAGCCTGCCTGGCAAGCATGAAATCCTGAGTTTGATTGCTGGTACAAAAAACAAAACAAAAAAAACCAACATTGAGCCCAACCATTGAATTTGGTTTTGTTCTTACCCAACTCAGACCAGAACCATGGAAAGAATAAAATTCCTGAACCAAAGTACCACTGTATAAGGCTCTAGAATGTGGTCTGCTAGATATAACCTCCCAGAGTATTTTCTGCTTTTAGGAATTCTAGGGAACCTAACAGGAGGGTCTTTTTGTTTCATATTATAACAGTAAGATTAATTTAGAAAGCTGCATTAGCCAGGCATGTTGGTGTATACCTATAATCCCAGCACCTGGAAGGCTGAGGCAGGAGGATTGCCATGAGTTCAAGGCAGGCCTGGGCTACATAGCAAGAGTTTCACTCAAGAAGAAGAAGGAGAAGGAGAGGGAGGGGGAGGGGGGAGGAAAAAAGAACTGCTTTGATTGTTGTAATTATTGTACAAAACTGGAGTAGTAACAGTTAGAGGCCATTCTTGTATTCTTTTCATATATTATTCTATCTAATAGTGTGGACTTTCCCTTGAAGTAACTTATTTGTATTCAGAGCCACTTTTTGAAGGAGCATTTTACCAGAAGTGGGTCCCCTCCCCGAGGCTTGAGCCTAATGACCTCACTTTCCTTCCTGTCCATGTGCATAGCCACTCTAGTTAGCTGGTCTTTTTTCAAATGGGACTGTAAGCATGGATATCAGTTAATGGGTGAAAAGGGGATGCTTCCTTGCATTGGAGAACTCAAAGAGACCACTCTGGGGAAAAGAGGAGTGGAGTGGTCCTTGATAGTTGCTTAACGGGGCATTATTTTTGGGGAAACCTGTTTTGAGACTAAAAGTTACTATAAGAGAAGTCCTGACTTTTTACTGTGCTTGCTGCTGAGTTAATGTAGTAAAATCAGTGGTTATTAGGTTGTAAAAAAGATTGCTTAGAAAATAAATTTAACAAGACCTATCAGCTCTTTGGGTAGCAGTTTGCTTGAATAATGTCATACTTTCTTCTGTTGTGTGGAGGATACAAATTATTAACCTCAGTTTTTTTGTTTTTAAAGAAAAAACACAGCAGCAGCAGCTCAGCCCTTCTGAACAGCCCCACAATAACAACAAGCTCATGTGCAGGGGCCAGTGAGAAAAAGAAATTTTTGGTAAGGACCCATATTGTCTACTAAAGCTGAAATGTGCTTTTTAATTCTGCTTCTCATGCTAAGAATAGAATTAATTTCCCAGACAAACTGGTTTGGTGGATTTGTAAGGAGCATGGATTATTCTAGTTATCATACAATTAGATAATATTATTCATAAGTAACCTTTATTTAGTGCTGTCCAGTAAACTTGATCATGACAGAAATGTTCTCTATTTGTGTTATTCAATATGGTTGCCAATAGCAACTTGTGCCAACTTAACTTGTGGTTGTTAAGGAGCTTAATTTTAAATTTTATTTAAGTTATTAACTTAAAATTTTAATTATGTTAATAGCTGCATGTGACTGGTGGTTATTGTATTGCATAGTACAACTTTATATTACTATAAGTACATATTACTTAGCTTACGTAGTACATAAAGTTCTGCTGCCTAATACAACAGGGACTTAAAAAGGACTGTTGATTTGCTGGGCAAGAAATTAAGTGTATGGAGCCAGGCATGATGATACGTACCTGTAATCCTAATACCCTGGGAGGCTGAGGCAGGAGGATTGCAAATTGGAGCCCAGCCTGGGCAACCTAGCAATTTAGTGAGATCCTGTCTTAGAATAAAAATAAAAAGGGACTGAGGATAAAGCTCAGTGTGAAGCCGTTAGGTTTAACTCCCAATACCACCCCCAGAAAGGGAGGGGGGATAAATTAAATATCTCTTTAGAAAGGTGTAGATTGGTGCATCCATTCCTTCTACACAGGTAATGAATTTCTATGCATTGTGTTAGGCTTGTCAGTGGGAATCCTAACATTCTCATCTTTGGGGGAATGAGAAACTGTAGAAATAATATGGCTGTTTAGAAATTGAAGCTCAAGGATTTACTATTGGGTAATATTAGATAAAGGGCAATAAAATGTCAAAATAGCTTTTCCTCTTAATGAAGTCAAAGCTGTAAAACGTTCTCTCCTGGGAATTATAGCAGCTTCTGACCAAGAAAGCAAAATCCTGAAAGCAAAAGGAGAATTCACTTCTGGAGAAATAGTGAGATGGATGTATGGGGAATGCATGAGGGAGAGGTATTTACAGTTGGTATAATAAAAAGAGCCAGGGGCTGGGGATATAGCACAGTAGATTAAGCACCTGCCTGGTAAGTACAAGATCCTAAGTTCAATTCTCGGTACCAGTAAATAAATAAAAAGAGCCTGATCGTGTTAATAATCTGTTAAAACACGACTCTACAATTTACTGAGTAAATTAACATTTATAACTGGTTTTGCTAGCACAGGCCTAGGATAGAATGCAGCAGGTTTTTTGTTTTGTTTTGTTTTGTTTTTTGGTCTCTTTCTATTTTTTTTTTTTTTAATTACTAATTCTTCTGCCAGAAAGTCCATGCTTAGGAAGAGAGAGGACTGAAAGATCAAAACCTAATTTGGATGGCTAAGAGAAGCCAAATTGGGTTAAGAAATATCAAATTGAGCTTTGAAAGATTCAAACTGCAGAGTCACAGTTGAAGGTAGCCCAAGCATTTTGGCTAGTGATAAAGGCTATTTATTCATGAGTGGAATGATGTTGGCAAAGGCAAACAGTCCTTCAGTGTAAGAATGGTGGCACTGGCTACAAGACCAAGTTGAGATTGGCACAGCTTCATGAGGCTCATGCTTGGCACAGCTAGGAAAACCAAGGAACTGAGTTCATTGACAGAATTGTTTGGGGGCTGAGTCCTGGAAGAGATGGAAAACCCAATTCAGTCTCTTTTGGCAGAATTTTAGACATCCTCTTGCTTAAATAAACAAGCCAAGTAAGCAATTGAAAGAGAGAATGCATTTGATAACAAGCATTTGGAGGAACTATAGTACATGGATGTTGGGGTACTTAGCTATGAGGTAGGCTCTTGTCTTCTCTGCATTCTCTTCTGGAAACTTACAGCATTGTTAGATGTTTGACCTGTTCTAGTTGTGGCTTGATTCTGTAGATGGTTTTGCAAGCTGTGGTGTGTATCAGTTATCATCCATTTAGTGCTTTGTAGAGGCTTGCTCTGTGTAGGGATGATAATGCAGTGAAAGAGCACTGGCCTAGAAGTCCTAGAGTTGTTAACCATCTGTTTACATATGATTTTACAAAATTTACAGAGTGCTTTCCACAATAGTAGTTAACAGTACCAACAATTATAAAAATGTGCATAATACTTCAGTGTTTGCAGACATTTTATACAAAAGTATTAAGTAGAGCCAGGTAGCAAACCTAGATCTTGTGACTCCTAGTCATAATTTTACCAATTGTGAGGCATATAACCTTTTAAAATCTTTGTTTTTCCATCAGAAGTTTAGACATAATGCTATTATGTCTACCGCCTCTTAAGGTTGTTGTAAGATTGTAGACAATGTAAAATATTTGTATGTTATAAGACAGATATATGAATGTAAAGCTATGCTGACTGTGTCACTTGTATCATATCCTAGCACTGTGGATTTGAGATTTGGGGAGCAACTTCTGACCAGAAGTATGCATAGAGATTTTACACAAGGGTAACCTAGATCTTCTGACTAGTGTTAATGGAACTAAAAGGATTATGAGTTTTCCTACCTTTACTGGATTGTTGTTGCCATTTGATTGATGGTCTGTTGCAAACTTCTAAATCTAGCCTAATTTCATAAAACTCCAGTGGAGGAAGAAATAAAATCTTTATTTCCCTAGATTCTTGTTTCCCTTGAATCTTACCGAAATGGTAGATAGATGCTTAACAGAACCCAGGATTTGGATGTGACTCTCAAGATATTCACTAGTAGGTCCTCCAGAATGGAAAAGCTGCTTTCTTTATGGAAAGCATTGGCAGGGCAGGGCCTTTGCTATCAGTCCCAGAGGAAGAGAATTCCAGGAGCCTGTTTTCCTAGCTGGGTCAGTGATTGAATAGACTGCCTTTTGCTTTTACCTAGCTCTTTGAAACTTCCCTTCACTTTTGAGGATTATTGATAAGATGGGCTGGCCAGTTTGAACTGGCCTTATATCCTGTAGGAAGATTGATTCATAATCATTTCTTCCATTGTTCTCTTCTGGCTTTCCTGAGTCATGATTACAAATAAGATTTTTATTTTTGTTGCCTTTTTCTTTTATTTACTGTCTGATAAAATAAAGACTGCAGTTTCAAAGAGCCATCAGTTATATACAGCAAATACAAAGGAAGTAATACAAATCAGAGAGAGGATAAGAGAGGTAATGGTAAACTGAGAGGTCTTTGCCTGATTAAATTAGTTCATAAAGCTTTGTTTAATAGGCAGTTTGATTGTACTGGATTGTCCAGAGCTCTTTTGGATTACATGTTTAACCACAAAATTCAGACTTCCACAGGGTCATTTCTGCTTAAGTTTGCTGTTATCATTTACCCTTTTTGCCCCTGTGAGTTCCCAAATCTGTAGTTGAACCTTGAGGCCTGCTCTGTTCCTCTTCCTTTCTCCTCCTTCTCTTCTTCCTCCTCCTCCTCCTCCTCTTCTTGTTCTTGTTTTTCTTGTTCTTCTTCTTTTTTGGTACCAGGGCTCGAACTCACAACCTCATGCTTGCCAAGCAGGCACTTATGCTGCTGAACTAAACCCGTGGCCCCTCCCTCTTCTTTCTTCTCCTTTTTCTTTACTATAACCTGTCACCCTTCTGAATGTGACTCTCACTAGTTAACTGTGAGAAGGGGGAAGGGACTTGAACCTTCCTAAATCTACACTTTTGAATTTTTTTCACAGCATCTGTGGTTCCTGTTTGTTTGGTTCAACGTTATATCTATAGTCAAAAAACGTAGATGCATATACACAAAAAACGTAGGTCACTTTCTTTGTACCCCAGGAATTATGCAGTCTTACTCAGGAAATCTGAAATACAAACAAAGAAATTGTGCTAGGGTATGATTGTATCTAGTTAATTGTATTGTCCAAAAAAATGAGTTCTGTGGAAAGCCAGGAAAGTAAAAGGTGTGAGTTTGGACCAAAGGCATTAGGGTGTCATTTCAAATGGAGGTGGCACTTGATCCAGGCTGTGAAGGATGTATACAAGTTTAGCTGGTTGAGGAGGAAGAAGGGTGGCACTCCTGGTCAGCAAACAGATTATTCAAAAGGCCTATGGAAAAGGATATACTGTATTTCAGAAAGTAAGGGTGAGCACTGATCTGGTTGGAGAGGAGGGTTTCTGTGGAGAGCAAAAAGTGTGAGATGGTTAGGGAAACTAAATGAGCCTACATTTCAGAGGGCTTTAAATGATGGAGAATTTAGACTTTATTCCATAGGCCATGGTTATCACTGATTACTGTTTGAATGAGGAAAATATATGTTGAAATTGGAAGTAAAATAAAGACCTATAGAGGAATGTAGAATGCACTGGAGGGGAGAATCTGAGAAGTACAGCAGTGGCTTTTGGAACCCAGGTGACCAGTAAGATGTCAGAAAGAATGGGAAGCAAAGTTTCATACTGAAAGCCTTTGAAGTGAGAATTGAAACTTGGGGAGAAAGGAAGGAAAGAATCAAGCAGAACTCAGAGGTTTAACCTTGTATAGCTGAGAGAACGGTACAACAACACTGAGGACAGAGACACGTTTTGGAGGGTAGTTAATGTAAATATACACAGCCAGGTTACGGTTTGAGATGACAGTGGAAAAAAACTTTGAGAGCATGTGAGGTGTGTGTGTGTGTGTGTGTGTTGATTTTTGCAGGTCCACAATCTCTTATGTATAATCTGAAATCCAGAGTTCTGCAAACTAGTACTTTGTTT
Source organism: Hydrochoerus hydrochaeris (assembly GCA_004027455.1). Taxonomy (NCBI): domain Eukaryota; kingdom Metazoa; phylum Chordata; class Mammalia; order Rodentia; family Hydrochaeridae; genus Hydrochoerus; species Hydrochoerus hydrochaeris. The sequence continues at coordinate 137,129 of PVLA01003271.1, read as the reverse complement.
CATTGTTTAATTTGTAGCAAACTCATTTGGCAACAAAAGTTGACTTGAACAGACACAGCAATATTTATAGTGTTTATCCCATTTATTGTGTATATTCATACTTTCATTGCAAAAATTAGGGTAGCTTGGATAGCTAGTTTATACTGTGTTAACAGGCAAACTGAAAACTGCAAAAACTTAATGATGATAATGTCTAGTATGAGGAGGGATGAGGATAGTGTTCCTCACAGTTGGTAAGCAATCTCAGTCAAAGGGAGCCTATCTTAGGCCATACGGCTGCCAGGGAAAAGTATAGAATCAATTCTCTTTCTAGCTCTTTGTCAGAACTAGGCAAAGGAGGAAAAAAATACCTAAACTAACTTCAGGAAATGCAGGGGAGTACAGGAAATATTTGTGAGCATTTTGCCTCTCTGATAGTAGCTATCCCAGCCACCCCCTCACTCCCTTGGGAAGAGAGAAAGCATCACATGGTACGTAGAATACATATCATACTGCCTCTTAAAGTCCTAAACCTGTAATCTGAAACACTTTTGGCCTCAATGGTTTTGGTTCAAGGATAACAGGCCTGTTTTATCACTTACTGAGCACTTATAAGTTGGGTATTATTCTAATTGCTTTACTCAATTATTATAATAAGTAAGTATAAGTATCAGATAAATAATATTCTATCATTTTTACTTTAAAGACAAGGAAAGGGTCACAGAGAGGGTAAGTAACAAGTGCAAGGTCACATGAGAAATTGTAGATCGAGGATGTAAAATAAGCAGTTTGACCTCAGTGCTACTTTTTTTTTTTTTCTGGTGTCAACATTTGAACTCATGACCTCACGAATGCCAAACAGGCATTTACACCGCTAAGCTAAAACCTCGACCCTCAGTGTTACATTTTTAACAACTAAATATCTGCCTTAAATACATGACAGGCAGGTGAAATTTTGCTTCATAGAATGGAGCTGAACGTACAGATTTGAGAGTCTTCTATTTATAGAGACTGACTTTTGATGAATTGTATCCCTACTGAGGAGAGTGTTAGAGGGGAAAGGAAGCCAGAGATCAAAAGCCCATGGTCACATATGGGCTGGGGGAATGAGGGCATGAAGAAGGAAAATCAGCAAAGCAGCAGAAGTGGCTAGCGTGGTGGCAGGTTTCCTGGGCTGGAACAGAATCACAGAAGTCAAAGGACTTGGCTACCAGTACAAAATGCCTCCAAGAGGTCAAGGAGAATGGTTGACAGAGAGGAACTGAATGAAGTTAGCTTTATCTGAACCATTTTTATACATGGCTTATTATTGTCAGCCTTTCAGGAGAAACGTAGATTTGAGCACATCACATGATACATGGAAGTCTGCATCCTGCTCTGGAATGGCTGTCATGGCATTGCTTATACTGCTTAGTAGTCTCAAGCTTGGTTAGGCTTGAATACAAGTGATTTGTGATTTGGAGCAAAAGTTCAGTTCAATTTCAGACTAATTTCATGTAGAACTGTATTCCTATTACATCCCCTCATGAGATTTAATTCTGTCAGTCTATAAAGAGACTGAGAAGGTTCCTTCTTGCCACAAATTTTTTTTTTTTTTTTTGAGACAGGATCTCATTATGTAGTCCATTATGTAGACCACCATGCCCAGCTTACTTGCCACAGTCTTTAAGGTTGAAAAACATTAGGTAAAAATCAATAGAAGAAGACCTGAGCTGGGTAAGCTGGGGCATGCCGTTAATCCCAGCACTCAAGAGGCTGAGGCAGGAGAATTGCCTCAAGTTTGAGGCTAGCCTTAACTACATAATGAGACTGTGTCTCAAAAAACAAACCAAAAAAACACCTGAGAAAATTTGAATAAACTATAGGCTTTAATTGATATATCAATATTAACTGATTGTAACAAAAGGAAACATACTATGCTGATACAAGATGTTAAACATGGGAAAAAATTGTGTGAAGGAGTTGTGTGGGAATTCTGCTCTAACTCCTCAATTTTTCTGTAGATCTAAAACTATTCCAAAAATCTTAATTAAAAAATAATAATGAGAGCTACACCAAAGTGTGCTGGGCTGGAGGCAGGAGTGCAGTGGAAGGATTGCAGGGGCAGAAAGGACTATGTTTAATGAGTACTCAGGATGCTCTAGAGGCCATTGTGGGAGCAGAAAGTGGGAGACAGCATGCCAGAGCATGGCAGCATATCTCAAGAACCTGCTTTAGAGGACTCTTGTATGGCAGTTGCTTAGCATAGTGAGGGAAGGAAAAAAAAAAAAGACAATAATGAAAAAACTGCTGTCACTCTTATAAACCTTGAATCCATATGGCCACTCCCTGCACTGCACTGCCTTAGCTTTTGCCCTTATACAGGACATATGTACATGCATGCATACTACCTAGAACACAGCTCAGATAGGGGCACCTTCCTTTTCTACCTTCCCTGACACCATCCACCCACAGCCTCAGCCAAGGAGTCCTCTTCTGGCCCCCCAGCTTACTACATGATTGGTATCCTGGTCTCTAGATTCTGACTCCATTATTTTTCCAATTTAGGTAGCTTTCAATCTCTTTCTCCATGAGTTCCAAAAAGTAAGGTCACGTAAGATCTTTTGGTATTTTCATTGTTCCCATCGAAGTCTTGCGTGACTGAAATAAACCATTTGACTGTATAACATTTAGCTTGGTAGTTAGGAGTCAGGCTTCTAGGGTTTGAATCTTTGCTCTTAGTTTACAAACAGTATGATGTGACCTTGGGTGACCTTACTGAAAGTTGAAACTCATTTTCTTTTATAAAATAGTGATAATAATAGTAAGGATTAGTTTAATATATGTAACATGCTTAATACAATCTTGGCACACAGTGAATGCTCAATAAATGTTAGCTATTATTGTGCATTATAAATGGTTTAAATGTTTCATGTTATGTGAAAACATAAGAGGGCCATATCAGGGCTGTATTTGAAGAGTTATCACATATGTCTTGTTCCAGCTGTCTACTGTTTAATACATTCACTTCCAGGGACACTAACGAAGCCCTTGGAAATTTACTTTCCTTATCTTTAAAATAATGGATTAGAGAGGATAGTATTCTTATTTTCTAATTTATTGATTCTCAAGGTGCAATGTAGGGACCATGTGGGAGGTTTCAAAGACCCCATTTATGGGTAGATATACATTATTTTCATAATACTGTGATATTACTTGTACTTTTCACTCTTATTCTCTTAAGAACATACAGTGGAGTTTTCCAGAAGCTATGTTCCATGTTGCAAAAGAATGAATGTAGAAGCAGGCAGGAGAATTTAGCTATCTTACACCATGCATTAAAGAGATTTGTACTGTGTCACTAAAATTTTTTTGAAAAACATAATTTTTGTAAAAGGTCTATTTGTGTTAGCATCTAATGCTTTTTAATTATTTTGAAATTTTAAAAATGTAAATTTTCTGTTTTAATTTCTATTGATAAATATTAGTTTAAATTAACCACATACTGGCTCACACTTGTAATCCCAGCACTCAGGAGGCTGAGGCAGGAGGATTGTTGCGAGTTCAAGACCAGCCTGGGAAACAAAGTGAGCTCAAGGCCTGCCCAAACTGCATAGAGAGACCCTGTCTCAAAAAGACAAAAAAAAAAAAAAAATTAAACACATACACAAAAGCTCTTAGGAGCCTCATTTCTGGAGGATACATTAGAACCTTTGTTCCAATTCAGTAGACTGAAAGACAATTCTAGCTTAGTGTGGAAGTTCTTTATGTATCCTTCCTACCTTTACCTTTCAAATTCTCCATATTCTTCATCTTCTCAGATTGCTATTTGTTCCCCAATTTGGAAGCTTTGAAGGCTTCTTTCTTCAAAGCCATGGTCTGGTTTTTTTTTTTCTTTTTTCGATAGGGTCTCACTATGTAGCTCAGGCTGGCCTTACTGCTGGCAGTCCTCTTGCCTCAGGTTCCGAAGTGCTGGGATTACAGACATGCACCACCACAGGTGGCCACAGTCTTGGATTCTTTTTTTTTTTTTTTTTTTCTTTCTTTCTGGTACTGGGGATTGAACACATGACCTCACCCTGGCCAGGCAGGCACTATGCTATTAGGCTATATCCCTGGCTCAGTCTTGGATTTTTTGAGACAAGTTCAGGCTGGTGTCTAGTTCAGGCTGGCTTTGAGCTCAAACTTGAGACTCTGCTGCTTCATCCTAGGTTTATAGGTATGTGCCACTGTTCTCAGTATAAGCCACAGTCTATTGTTTGTCTTTCTTGGTATCATGTTTTACTCATTGACCATGAATTCTTCTCTTCATCTATTTGCTGGTTTTCTGACTGTCTTACCTTTTTCCTCTCTTCTTCTATAATATCTCTTTCCTATCATTATTCTCTCTCAAATAATATTTAAAATATTTATTTCTCCTGGATTTTTTCTTTAATGTTTTAATGCTTCTACTTCCTTTCTGACATTTAGTCTCAGTTCTGTTCTTCAGTCCATTCATCTATTTATCAAATATTGTTAAGCACAAATTTTATATGCTATTCCCTTTTCTTGGCACTGGGAATATAGAAACAAACATGATTTCTGCCCTTCCAGTTTATATGCCCAAGAATGGTCACTTTGGAGAAAGCCAGAAACAGTGTCTAAGGTAATTTGTTCAGGGTCCTGTTTTATTCCCACTAGAATAGGTTTGTGAAGATTGTAGGAAACCCTATGATAGTAGTAGTAGAAATAACAGCAGAAGCAAAAAAATATTTATCATATGTGTACTATACGTCAGATATTTTACTAACATCTCATTTAGTTTTCATAGCAATTCTGCAAGGTGTATTTACTGTACTCTACAAACGGAAAAACTAAAACTCAGAGGACAAGCAATTTACCTGTGGTCTGCCACAAGATTTATTTACAAGTATCAATCAAGAAGGAAAGGTATATTGGTGAGGAGGTGTATAGTAGGAGAAATTTCAGAGCCAGTTATAGAACAGAGAGTATATAAATCAAGAAACTGCACTGGGGTAGGCATCTAGGAATCGTATCCCAAGAATCTGTTGCTCCGGAGATTAAAACTGGAAGTTGTAACTCATTGGAAAGGAAGGCCTTTCTGGGTAGGGTAACTGAACCAAGAGCTGTGGGGCATTTGTCTCATGGTGATATTTGCCTAATGTTAAAGGACTGCTCAAAGCTTACTTGCATGGCTGGAATAACAGAACCCTCTAACCAATGTATCATTACTTTTGGCAGAGTGACGTCAGAATCAAGTTTGAGCACAATGGGGAGAGACGGTAAGTTGCCTTCTGATCAGTAGTGTTCATGGTACTGAAGTTCTCAGAAAGCACTGAACTGAGGCCTGTTAGGATCCCTGTGGGACCAGTGGCTGAGGAGTGGGGTTGATTGTGTAAAAGTGGGAAAGTTTCATCCTTGTTTTGACCTACCATTTCAACTGCTGCTGTTTTATTCTCCTCTGTTCTGCTATTTTTCTGAAGGAGGAAGTGAAAGTGCCAGCTCTACTCAGTCATGACTTCAGTATAACTGACATTGTGCCACCTGTGGGCAGTAGAGGGCAGTCAGGATGGTTCTGTGATGCGGTGCCATTCCTATTCCATGAAGAGTAGTCTTAGCTTTTAGGATTAGGTTGGTGAATTGGAAGCTTATTCATGGTGTCTCAAGGTCATGGGAAGCTGTACCAAGTCCATAAGTTTTGGAAGTTTGATCCTTTGAGGACATAGAAAGAAGGAGTTTTTGAGTTTATATTCTAAGTCTTATCTGATTAGTAAAGTAAAAATAATGTTATGAAACTTCTTTTTCTCTATCATGAGCATTTTAGTTTTCATTGCCATCATCATTATTATTTTGTGTGTGAAGCCAAGGTAGAAGTCCCAGTGGAAAAAAATGTGACTTATTTAATTTCTCATTTATCTAACGGGAAATGTTTTAAAAGGATACAGAGCACCAGTCATGGGACCTTTTGTGTGTGTGTGTGTGTGTGTGTGTGTGTGTGTGTGTGTATATATATATGCATCTAAGTGTGCCTCTTAATGTTAGTTTTCCACTCTGCCTCTCCTTCCTGTTGCTGTCTCTACTTTTTCCCTTTGCTTTGAGTATTTGGAGAAGTAAAGAGCATGCTTATGAGGTGTTCAACTTTGTCCCACTGTAGAACCTCATTATCTCCACATGTTCTTCATTCTGGGAGTACTCTGCAGCTGGTACCTTTCAGCTTACTTTGAAGCTAGCTCTAGATGAGATGGATGGCTGCTGTTCTCTTTTTAAACCCCCATTCACAAGCCTGGAAAATTGTTAGGTGCTGCCCAGTAGAAACACTGTGGAAAGTGTGGTCTGTGGAACCAAGGTCCTGCTGCTCCCTTGTAGGTTCTAGCCTGATCCAGGCCTGGAAGAAGGAAGCTCTTCTGAGCTCTGTCCATAGCTCTCATCTTGCATCCCGCCAGAAACAAGGAAATTGCTGCTTTATCATTGCTGCTTTTCACGCTTTCTGATTGAATGGGTTTTAGAGAGATGGCCAAACTTGGAGTAGCAGAGAATTTTCAGAAGTAGATATGAAATCAAAAGCTCAATTGTGTTGGAGCCTAATTATACAGTTTACTCTCCTGAATTCTCTGTTCCCAGAGTGGTATGTAGTTACAGTGAGTGAACTTACACTGAGAAAGTGTATGTGTTTGGTTTCAGAGAAGCTGCCAGATTGAAACCACAAATATTTAAGGTGGTCAGACAGGAATGAGCTTCTGAAGCCCTGAGTGGAAGAATGTTGGTATCAAGATTTTGAAAACTTTGTGTTCTCTTTTTATGGATCTGTTTTCAGGATGTCATGGCATTTCACTGTTTGTGTACTGTGTGTGAAATTGAGGACTTTTGAAAGTTGGTGCCAACAACCCAAGTTCAAGCTGTTCTTTGCCAGATAGCACTAGTTTTCATGTATTTCATGTTCTAGTGTTTTATAGAGAATGTCATTGTGCACTTTCTTTACTTTTTACAGGGAATGTGAGCAATATCTTTTAAAATAGACACTCTTACAGAAAAAAGAAAATAAATAGTGACTTCTCCCATTCATGCCAGGTATCCATTCTAGTGGGCAGACTTTGTTTTGTTTTAAAAGGATAAGGACCAGAGTATCCCTGACCTTCCACCTTCTCAGTCACTGGGGGATAAAGAGGAGGACTTTAGATTAGGATCTCCTTCCTTTTTAAAGCCTTAAAGGCAGGACACTGTAGCAGATTTAAATCTTTTAAAGGTTGGTCAAAAAATGTCTATTAGTCAGTAGAATGGCAGCAGCATGACTCTTACCAAATCTGAAAGTCCTGATTTTTTTTAACTTCTTTTTTTCTTACTGCTACATTTTAGATATGCAGAATGCTAACATTCATCATAGGGAGCTTGTACCAGTACATGATATATTTTGCTTCTTCTTTTTTCCCATTTTACCCCCCTCCCTCCAACCTCTCTTCCTTTTATTTATAAAATTTTTGTTTCCATTTTTCCCTTCTATGTTCTCTTTTTTTCTTGTCCCTCCTTCCTTTCCCCTTCCCTTTGACCCTTATTCTCCTTACTTAAACACATTTCCCAATATCTATTGTATATTTTGCTACTCATTTACACTTTCGGTTTCTCACACCAGAGAAACAATGCAAACATGTATCTGATTTATTTCACTTAAGCATATGATCAGGGTGAATCCATTTAGCTAGAAATGTCTTAAGCTTATTCTTCTTTATGGCAGAGTAGTACTCCATGGTTTAAAAAACCCACATCCTCTTTATCCATTCATCAGTTGATGGGCATTCAGACTGTTTCCAAGATTTAGCTATTATAAACTATGCCATTATAAACTCGTGTGCACATATATCACTGTGGTATGATGCTTTTATTTTTTTTATTTTTATTTTTTTTGTCTTTCTGAGACAGGGTCTCGCTATGCCTTTCAGGCTGGCCTTGAGCTCACTTTGTAGCCCAGGCTGGTCTCGAACTCACAACGATTCTCTTGTCTCAGACTCGGTGCTTTTATTTCTTTCGGAAAGATACCAAGAAGGGGAATAGGTTGAATGGAACCTCTAGTTTAAGTTCTTTGAGGAATCTCCACACTGATTTCTACAGTGGCTATAGTAGTCTACATTCCCACCAGCAGTGGAGAAGGATTCCTTTTTCCCCACAGCTCCGCCACCATTTGTTATTGTTTAATTTCTTGATTGAAATGAGATAGAATCCCAGCATTGTTTTAATTTACATCTCTCATTTAACCAGTGATGTTGAACATTTTTCCAGGTATTTCTACTGTTTCTACTTCAGATGCTCATTTTTTGATTGGGTCTTTAGATTTGAGTTGTCTTGATTTTTTTTTTTTTTTTTTTAGTTCTTTATATATTCTGAATATCACTCCTGAAACAGCTGGCAAAAATTTTTTCCCACATGGTGTGTTGTATCTTTCACTGTGTTATTGGTTCTTCTTGCTCTGCAAAAGCTTTTTAATAAGATGAGATCCCAGTTGATTCCTTGGGCAGTCAAGGTTTTGTTCATAAAGTCTTTGCCTCCACCAGTGTCTTCAAGAGTTCTACTTATTCTATTTTCCAGTAGATTTAGTGTTTCTATTTTAATATTTAGTTTTCAATTTCAATTTCTGTTTCAATTTTGTTAAGTTCATGGTAAACGATATGTTTTAATCTTTAGCATGTGGCCAGTTTTTTCAGCATGTATTAAAGAGGGTATTTTTCAGAAAAGGTGTTTGGGTCCTTTAACAATCTCAGCACTTAGGAGACTGAAGCGGGAAGTTCACTGTGAATAGGAGTTCGAGACCAGCCTGAACTGCATAGTGAAACCCTTTCTCTTTCAAAAAGACAAAAATAAATAAGTAAGTTAGTTGGCTGAGTGTGTTTGGAATTATTTCTGCATCTTCTAATTTGTTCAGTTGATCCTCAGGTCTGTTTTTCTTTGCCGGTACCATACTGTTTTTATCACAGTAGCTTGGGAGTATAATTTAAGTGAGGGTATATGATGTCTCTTGTCCTAGCTTTGTGGCCTAGAACTGCTTTTGGTATTCTAGGTCTTATCTGGTTCCAAATGAAATTTAGGATTGTTTTCTCTAATTTTATGAAGTATGCTATTGGTGTTTTGATCAGGATTGCATTAGATCTGTCCAACAATTTTGGAAATATGGCCATTTTTACTGTGTTTGTCCTATCCCAGAATGAGGGATATTTTTTCATTTTCTGATATCCTCTTCAATCTCCTTTTTCAGAGTATTGAATTCTTTTGGTAGCTTTTTTCTTTTTGGTTCTTCTGTGTACAGTAGTATCATGTCATCTGCAAATAATGATAATATAACTTCTTTCTCTCCTATCCCTATTCCTTTTATTTCTTTGTCTTGACTACATGTCCTGGCTAATGTTTCCAGAACTATATTGAATAAAAATGGTGATAGTGGACATCTTTGTCTTGTTCCTGATTTTAAAATAAAAAAGCTTTCAGTTTTTGACCATTTAGTATCATGTTGAATGTTGGTTTGTCATAGATGGCTTTTAATCAGATTAGGATAAAGACCATCTATTCTAATTTTCTGTAGGGTGTTTTTTTTTAAAATCATGAATGATTATTGGGCTTTTCCTACATCTGTTGAGATGGTTATATGGTTTTTGTTCTTCACTCTGTTAATTTATTGATTTGTATATGTTGAACCATCCCTAAATCCTGCCTGAATTCTGGTGTATAATCTTCTTATACAAATTTCCATTTGTTTATGATGTTTTGTGGTATCTTCTTGGTATCTTATTGAGGATTTTTGTGTCTGTATTCATTAGAGAGATTGGCCTGTAGTTCTCTTTTTTGATTGGATCCTTCTCTGGATTTTGTATTAGGGTAATACTTGCTTCTAAGATAAGTTTGGGAATATTGCTTTCCTTTCAGTTTCATCAAAGAGTTTGAGAAGTAGCAGCATTAGGTCTTTTAAAAATTTCTTTTAGAAATCAGCGGTGAATCCTCTAGGGCCTGGGCTTTTCTTTGTTGGCAGGTTTTTAATTACATCTTCAATTTCATTGATTGATACTGGTTTATTTAGACTTTCCATATCTTCTTGTTTCAGCTTTGGTAAATCATATGTATCCAGGAATCTTTTCATTTCTTCTGTGTTTTCCATCTTACTAGAATACATATTCTTGGAGTAGATATTAATGATCTGGATTTTTGCAGGATCTGTTGTGATTTTACCCTTTTCACTCCTAATTACATGGATTTGAGTCTTTTCTTTCCTTTTTTTGGTAAGGTTGGCTAAGAGTTTGTCAGTTTTATTTAGTCTTTCAAAGAATACACTTTGATTCTTTGTATTGTTTTCTTAATCTCTATTGCATTAATTTCTGCTTTGATCTTTATAATTTCCTCCCTTTTGCAAGCTCTGTGCTTGACTTGCTCTTGTTTTCCTAGAACCTCAAGTTCAACATTAGGTTGTTTAATTGAGCTCATTCTATTTTTCTGATATGAGAATTCACTGCTATAAATTTCCCTCGTAGGACTGCTTTCATTGCATCCCATAAGTTCCAATATGTTGTATTGGCTTTATTGTTTAATTTTAGAAACTATTAAGTTTCCTTTAATTTCATCTGTGATCCATTGGTTGTTCAGGAGGATGTTATTTAATTTCCATTTGTTTATGATGTTTTTGTGGTTTCTTTTGCCATTGATACTCAATTTCATGCACTAAGGTCTGATAATATGCTTGGGATAATTTCAGTACATTTGCATTTACTTAAGCATGTTCTATGAGCTAGTGTGTGGTCTATTTTGGAGAACATTATATGAGTAGCTGAGGAGAATGTATGTTTTGATGTTGTGGATGGAACACTACAGATATCTGCTAAATCCATTTGTTGAAAAGTTTGGGTCAGTTCTGATATTTCTACGTTAATTTTTTTGTCTAGTTGATCTGCGTATTTGTGACAGTGGGGTATTAAGGTCCCCCAATTGTATTAGTGCTTATGTGGTTTTTCATGAAAGTCTTGATTTCTGTTCTTGATCAGACTATCAGGCAACTTTTAAGGGTTTTAAAATGGCTCATTGGCAGACCAAGTACAGGAGAATTAAATCTCTGAGCCTGATTCTTTTCCAGGATTGTACTAGGAACATCTGGAGTGTACTTTTGTGATATTTTACTCAGAAAGACCTCTTTTTTTTTTTTTTTTTTTTTTTTTTTTTTTTTTTTTTTTAATACTGGGGATTGAACTCATGGTCTTAGTGATGTACATTCCCAGCCTTTTGTTTTTGTTTTATTTTGAAATACGATCACACTAAGTTGCCTAGGCTGGGCTCGAGCAAAGCTGACCCCCTTTAAACTGTTGGTAAGACCCTGAAGCAAGGGGTAGGATTTGATATTAGGAATTAATGGAAAACTACTTTCTCTCCAGAGGCTCCAGAAAACACCTTTCTATGTAACCCATCTAGATAGTATCCCAATTATACCTAACAGTATCATTGCTTGGGACAGTGGATTCGAGAGTAAAGATATAAAAGTTATATATAGCATGAATGAATTTCCTAGTGGCAACAAACCAATATAGTTGACAATATAATTTCCAAAGGAAGAACTATGGGGGAATTATCTTCCTGAGATATTGGGCTTTTGTGAAGGACAGGTTTTAGTTTGTAGTAATAATATTCTATTGAAGATGTTCAATAAAAGTTTCAGCTATAATGGAAATGTTCTGTATCTGTGCTGTCTAATGCAGAGGCCACTAGCCACATGTTGCTCATGAGCCTTTCATTTGCAGCTAGTGAGACTGAAGAATCAATTTTAAGTTTAAATTTAATTAATTTTAATAGAACCATGTGGCTAGTAGCTGTCAAATTGAATAAGACAATTCTAGATATTGAAAGCTTTGAAGATTTGATCCAACCTAGCACAGAGAAGAATTAAAGAATTATCTGTTCATATTTTATTAAAAATTCAATGGCTTATATCCCTCTTTTCCTGTGGCTTATAACTTCTTCCTCTAGTTATACTGCTTCCCACTCTGGGCAAACAGGGGAGATGTGACAGCCACACAGTTCTTCCTGTCATTGTGGAAGAGTGGTATAGAGCCCATGTCCAATTTAAATTTCATTGTCACATCTGTTTTCTTGATTTTTATTTACATTATGTTAGACATTCTCCACTGTAACGTATTTTTTGTAAGGTAGAATCTCACTATTTTCCTCCACCTGGTTTTGAATTCTTGGGTTCAAGGCCATCCTCATACTTCAGGCTTCTGAGTAACTGGGACTGTAGACATATGCCACTTCTCCTGGCCAAAAATTGTTTTTGCCTGTTTTCTGACATGAAGTTTCACTATATAGTTAGGGCTGCCCTTGAAGTCGCTATATAGTTCAGGTTGGCCTTGAACTCTCAGCAATCCTCCTGCCTCAGCCTCCCCACTGCTGGGATTATAGGTGTGCACAAACACACCCAACAGATTTATTTTTTAACCTAAATTTTGTGTGTATGTGTGTGCATGTATGCATACATTTCTTTCTGATATTCTCTTCTGTTCCATTTATCTCTTTGCTTATTTTTAATTGTTGAAGTTCTAAGGTATGGATTGGACCTGTGAAATTGCTACCTTCGTGTATCAAAAATGGTTGACCATCAGCAGTCCTGTATAAGCCTATACATTCATTAAAACTTTCTGTTATTGCCAGGTGTGGTGGTATACTCTTAATTCAGCACTCTGGCAGGCTAAGGGAGGAAGATTTCAAGTTCATACCCACCTTATATAATTTAGTGATTTAGTGAAACCCTGTCTCAAAATAAAACATAAAAAAAAAGTCTGAGGATGTATTATGAAATTTTCCAGCACATATGAACATAAACAGAATATTATATTGAGCACTCCTAGACTTGTACACCAGCTTCAATATTATCAATATTTAGCCAATCTTGTTTCATTTATCCCCACTTTTTAATGTTTCTTGGATATTTAATAACAAATCATATTTTAATAACCTCTTTGCTTATGTCCTTACTCTGCTTTATATTTATAGAAATTGTTTTGTGAATTGATCTAATGACTCTCTATAGAAAAGCTTCAGTATCAACACTACTTACATGCCCAGATATGACAGTGGTTTCAAAAAATGACCTGACGAGGCACAGCAGCACCTGCCTATAATCCCAGCTACTCAGTAGGATGAGGCATGAAAATTAAAAGTTTCAGTACAAGATCCTATCTTCAAATTTAAAAAAGGACTAGGAAATAGCTCAGTGTAAAGGCCCTGCGTGTAAAGAATCTTAGATAATCTTCTGTTAGGCTAACTTTTTTTTTTTTTTTTGTACCAAGGACTGAACTCACAACCTTGTGCTGGCTAGGCAGGCACTTAAACTGCTGAGCTAAATCCCTGGCCCTGATAATCTTATGTTGAAAAGAAGGGAAAACTATACTCAGATTACTGCTTTCTAGACACTATGTTTTAAGTATACAGTTAACCAGCTTTCCTGTTCTTTTCAGAATTATAGCATTCAGCCGACCTGTGAGATACGAAGATGTGGAGCTCAAGGTGGCAAAAGTATTTGGTCAACCTCTTGATCTACATTACATGAACAATGAGGTGAGAGAGATGGATGGTGCATAGTAATGGGAATTTGAGGGAGTCAGGTTGGTGGGCAAGACAAGAAACTTGGCAGCATCGTGGCTGCCTGGCAGTTACATCTTTATTGTGTAATTTTATTTGTTAAAGAGTTAAATTTTTCTTTGGAGTTTGAGCTAAGTGCGATGGCATCTGCCCGCACTCTAGCGATTTAGGAGACTGGGACAGGAGCACCACAAGTTTGAAGGTACCCCAGGCGACTCAGTGAGAACCTGTCTCAAAAATTTAAAAAAATAAGGGCCAGGGATTTAGCTCAGTGGCATAAACACCTGCCTGGAAAGCGCAAGGTTGTGAGTTTGATCCCTGGTACCAAAAAAAAATAAAAAATAAAAAGGGCTAATACATATATTTGAGTACACTCTAATGTGAAAGATGCTTATCTGTCTGTCCGTGTATTTGGTGTCTGTTTGTACAGTCTGTTTTTACACAAATTTTGTGAGTCAAATGATGCTAGGTATGTAATTCATTGGTACCCCACCAGGTTCCCAGGTTCATTCTTATTTTAAAACAATCAAATACATAAAAATGAAATCAAAAGAGCTAGGGGTGTAACTCAATGGCAGAGCTCTTGGCTAGCATGTACTAGACCCTGAATTTGATCCTCAGCACCACAAAAAAGAAAAATATCTTCTTAGTTTAGGGCTGAACTCTGCAGGTACTGACAGCCCCTTCCAATGAAACAGCTGCAACTGAATATACTACCAGTATACTTTGGGTTTTTAAAGTAAATTTTAGAAATACAGCAGTTTTTAAAAATCACTAACTCTGAAGTTAATTGTTGTAGTTACTTTTCTCTTGTTTCTGAGGCAAACTTCCCAGTGCCCAAAGTTAAAGGAGGAAAGATTTATTTAGCTCACAGTTTATAGAGGCTTCAGTCCATAATCAACTGGCTTCAAGGCAGGTTGGCATGGTGGAGGGGCATCTCAGAGTAGAACCAGTTCGTGGCAAGCAGAAGATCCCAAAGCAAGCAAAGGAGAAGACAAGCCTCTTTCTGTCCCTCATGCTATATCCAGGCTATTAGGATTAGGATGGTGCCAACCAGTCAATGGACTGATTTAGTAATCACACATCCTTAATCTCAGCATCACACACCTGAGATTCAGCCACCTCTGAAAAAACTCCACCTATGACCACATGAGACCTGACCAACTTTTCTATTTTTTTTTTTTTCAGTTTTTTGAGACAAGGTCTTGCTATGTAATTCAGGCTGGCCTTGAACTCACTATGTAGCTCAGATTTGGCCTTGAACTCACAGCCATCGTCCTGCTTCAGCTTCCTGAGTGCTGGAATTATAAGTGTGCACCACCATGCCCAGCCTGATTTACATTTTGTTAATTTAAAATCTGCCTAGTTCCTTTCTTTTCTTTTCCCTTTATTTAAAATCTGTCATACCAGGATTTGAGAAGCTCAATTGAAAACTCTTTTGAGATTTTAATTTACATTTTTGTAATAGGTTTTATTTTGATACAATTCACTTATCCGTGCAGTTAACTCTGAAGGATACAATTCAGTGGTTTTTAGTATATTCAGAGTTGTACAAAAACACCACCAGCTAAATCCAAAACTTTTTATCGCCCTACAGAGAAACTCCGTACTTGTTAGAAGTACCACTTCATCTTCTCTTCTTGTCAGAGATCTTATCAACCACTTGTTTTCTGTCTTTGATTTTCTTTTCTTTTTTTTTTTTTTTTTTTTTTTTTTTTTTTTTTTTTTTTTTTTTTTTTTTTTTTTTTTTTTTTTTTTTTTTTTTTTTTTTGTGGTATGGGGAATCAAACTCATGATCTTACACTTACCAAGCAGGTGGTGTGCTACTAAGCTATATCCCTGGCCCATGTCTTTGATTTTCTTATTCTGAATATTTTAAATAAATGGAATCATACAGTATTGGCCTTTTGTGTCTGGCTTCTTTCACAAGGTCTATTTTCCAAAGGTCATCTATATTGTTGTATGTATCAAGGCTTTATTACTCTTTATAACTGAATAATAAACATTCCATTATATAGATGTATCACTTTTTGTGTATTCATTCATCTACTGATGGACATTTGTTGTTTCTAGTTTTTGGTGATTATGGGTAACGATATGATAAATGTTTGTGTGCAAGTTTTCATATATCCTTTCAGTTCCTAAATATCCGAATGAGTTTTATGTATCTTCTCAATTCTTAAATATATAACTGATAGTGCTAGGTTATATGACAGGTCTTAACTTTTCTTTAACTGTCCAATTTTTTTGTTTTTTAGAGTAGGAAAATTTATTGGAGAAAAGGAATGGGGAATAGGGATGGAGAAATGGAGAATAGGACAGTTCCTATGACACAGGAAGGGTCCTGAATGGATTGGCACAATTTTTTTTATAATGGCTGCATTATTGTGCATTCCTACCAGCAGTGTAGGAGAGTAGCAGTTTCTCTGTCATTCTTGACAGCACTTGTTCTTATCTCTTTTCTTCCTTTTTTTCTGTTTGTTTTTGGTGCTGAAGATCTAACCAAGGGCCTTTTATATGCTAGGTAATTACACACCCAGCCCCTTCTGTTTAATAGCCATGCTGGGTGGCTGGAGAATGGTATATCATTGTAGTTTTGATTTGCATTTCTCTAATGAGTAGTTATGAACATCTTTTTGTGTGTTTTTATTTTTTATTTTGGGACAAGATCTCACTAAGCTGCCCAGGCTGGAGTTGAGTTCAAGCTTCTTTTCCCTCAGTCCCCTGGAGTGCTAGAATTACAGGTGTTCGCCATTGCACCTTGGCTTTACCCATTTTAAAAATTAAATTTTTTTTTTCCCACAGAATTGCATCCAGGGTTTTCACACTGAGCTATGTCTCTGGGCCTTTTTACAATTTATTTTGAGACAGAAGCTCACTAAATTGCCCAGACTGGACTTGAACTTGCAATCCTCCTGCCTCAGTCTTCTAGAGTGATAGAATTATAGGCGTGTCCACCATGCCTGGCAGATTTTCTTTTTATTGTTGAATTATATGAGTTTTTTATGTATCCTTTATACTAGACTCTAACACATTTGCAAAATTGTAGTTTAGGTTTTTCAAAGTTAACTATTATTTCAGTGATTTCTTTACCGCCCCCTGGAAAATGTCTTATTTATTCATATTTTGAATATCACCCAGTTACTTGGGGGAGATTCTTTTGCAATATTATATGATTTGCAAAACATTCTCTCCCATGAATAGTTACGAGCTTTTGTTTGTGCTGGAGATTGAACCCAGGCCTTACACATGCTAAGCAAGAGCTCTATCATTGAGCTATATCCTAAGTCCTTTTTATTTTTATTTTGAGACAATCTCACTAAATCAGGCTGGACTTTTAACTTTCAATCCTACCTCAGCCTCCCAAGTGGCTGGGATTATAGGCATGATTATAGGTGACACCCAGCTAGATTTTGTTTTATTTCATTATTTTCTTTATTCATTCATTTGTTCATTTATTTTTTGATACTGGGGATTGAACATAGGACCTCGCAACCACTAGCCTACATTCCCAGCCTTTTTCTTTATGTTTTATTTTGAGACAGGCTGACTTCAAGCTTGCATCCTCCTGCCTCATTCTCCTAAGTAGCTAGTATTACAGTTGTGTGCCATCATGCTTAACGGAAATTAAATCAATTTTTTTATTTATTTATTTATTTTTGAGTCAGCATCTTGTTACATAGTTCAGCCCTCCTTTGAACTCACTGAGTAACCCAGGCTGGTTTCAAATTTGGCAGCAATCCTCCTTCCTCAGCCTCCCAAGTGCTGGGCAGGCACCACCACACCTGGCACTGAAATTTTATTTCAGATATTATTATATTTGTTTTTTCCTAGCTTGGGATTTCGAATTCTTTCATCTCATTGTATTACAAATAAGAAACTGAATTAATTTGGACTTCTGCTTGATTTTTTTTTTTAATTAAAAATGTGTAAGAGCTGGGTGTGGCTGCACACATTTGTAATCTCAGCACTCAGGAAGCTGAGGCAAGAGGATCACTGTGAGTTCGAGGCCAGTCTGAGCTAGTTCAAGGCCAGCTTGCACTACGTAGTGAGACCCTGTCTCAAAAAAATAATAAGTATAAGATCTGACATTTATTAGATCCTAGGAAAGTATACTTTTGTATCCTTTAATACTATCTACTCATAATGTCTTCTGCTTTAACAGTGAGTGAAACTTACTATAGCTGTGCCCTCAAGAACTTTCTCTTTAATAATTCAGTGGCATGAAAATGGAGATGGTTTTCACATTCTAGTAACCGATTTTTTATCATTAAACATTAAAATAGTAAATCTAGCTCTGCTATGTAAATTTGTGCCCTTGTCCACCTCCCTACGTTTCCTCTACCTTTCCTGCTTGTTCTTTTGAGGTCAGCATAGTTGGAGATGGTGGGGGAGTGGGGTATGATTATACTGCTTACTTTGGAAAGAAGTATGGGAGTTGTAGCTGTTTGGGATTTGATGCTTTGGAATTGACAGTTTTTTAAAAAAGAGGAACCTATCATCAGAAAATGTTTCAAATAAATTAATGAAATATGCTACAGCAGTGGATAACAAAAAACCATTAAATGAAAGGAGTTATATGCAAAAGACTGTAAATCTTTGAATTGAATATGTATGAATTGTTGATTCCATTTATATTAAATGTCCAGCAAAGGCAAATCTATAGAGGCAGAAAGTAGATTAATGGCTGCCTAGGGCTGGAGGTACAAAGGGGGTGATTAATGTAAGTGGGTACAAGAGATATTTTAGAAGTAATGGCAATCTGTGAAAATTGAATTGTGATAATAATTGTACAACTCCATAATGTGACTAAAAATTATTGAGTTATATATGTACAGAAAAAAAAATCTCTTATGATTTCAGCTAGGTCTTTTTAAGACCCAATAGTATCCAGTGAAATTGTTTTTCTCCAAAAATTTAGTTTTTATTTTTTCAAACTGAAGCATTGAGATAGATTTGTATTTTATGATTTCCTTTTTCTCTGTCCTGTGCCACAGCTCTCCATCCTGCTGAAAAACCAAGATGATCTCGATAAAGCAATTGACATTTTGGATAGAAGCTCAAGCATGAAAAGCCTTAGGATATTGCTGCTGTCCCAGGACAGAAACAATGTAAGTATTTGCTGTCATGGCCTGGCAGCTGAAGACGCAGCTTGCTTTCCTTCAGGCCTGCCTTGCTTCCTTGTCAGAATTCTGTGTTCCTTGGCCACTGCCAAAGTGAGAGCCTAAGTACAACCTAGCCCACTGTGTCAGTGGCCAGCATTTGCTTTCATTCTGTATTTGATTTCACTGAAAGCAAGATTGTCAGTATCAAAGTTAGCACTAAAGATTATTTGGCTAATAGTGTGGGAGGAAGGAAAACACTTTATGATAAAGGAGAAAATTCTTCTTTATATTTATGTTTTCAGTTAGATTTTGACCCCACCAAGAAAGATTTGATTAGTGGAGGGGTGCTGTTCAACCCAGGCTGTCAAGGATATGAGACTATCGTGCTTTGTGAACCCAACTCAAGTAACTCAACAGCCTTGGCTTTCCTTTGGGACACATGTAGGAAACAAACTTTTCTTTCTATTTAAGAAAAGAAAAGGTCACAGGCTGAAGGGCTGCTGCCTTAGCAAACGCAAGCAATATATGGGAGCTGTCAAAAGGGGAAATTATCTCTTACACAATTTCCTCCATTTGTATGGTCCCTGGAGGCCTACTTTTCACAAGAATACTTGCAATCTGAGTCTCCTAGGGTTTGGTTTGGTTTGGTTTGTTTTTGGTTTTTTGAGGCAGGGTCTCACTATGTAGGTCAGGCTGGCCTTGAATTCACTCTGTAGCCCAAACTGGCCTTGAATTCACTCTGTAGCCCAGGCTGGCCTTGAATTCACTCTGTAGCCCAAGCTGGCCTTGACTTCATTCTGTAGCCCAGGCTGGCCTTGAACCCATGACGATACTCCTGCCTTAACCTCCTGAGTGCTAGGGTTACAGGTGTGCACCACTATGCCCCACTGAATCTCTTTAATCACTAGTTCTCATACCAGTTTTCTTCAGATGCATGTTTCTAAAGGATTCTTGGCACTCTTTCATTATGCTAGAAGACATTAGACTGTGCATAGCTGGCATGGATGCATGAGAACAATGGGCATAACATACCAGGAAAGCATCGAACTCACGACCCCCTGCTTGCAAGGCAGGCGCTTATGCTGCTGAGCTAAATTCCCAGCCCTATCATTTATTTTCTAAAGAGACTTGAGGGACTAGACTGTCATTGATTAGGAGGAGGCTAAGAAAATGCAGTTGAGAAAACAGAATAAAGTCGATTGCCTCTAATAATATAATTGTAGAAATGTCCCTGTGCATGATGAATGTTCTTGATTCCATTGTATCTTCTGGATACATCTTGGGAAATACTCTGAAGTAAAAGATATACTTTATCATTTAATTTCTCTATTCAGGTTACTCACCTGCTCCATAAAATCTTTACTGTCTATCATGTAAGATCTAAATTTAATCCAGCATCCAGGATTCACCACTGACTGGTCCTACTTTTAGCTCCCCAACTTGTCTTTCCACAGTTCTTAGTATACTCCTCATACTCTGTGGCCCATGGTTTTCTTTCCTCTTTGGTGTCCATGGTTATCACCTTTTTTAGGATCTTTGATTTACTATAATTTATTTAGCGTTTTTGAGTGAGGCCATTTTGATTATTCAGTCAGTCAGTGGATACAGTTTGTACACTACTTTATAAATTATATAGTAGTTCCCTCTGGCTGCACGTTTGTAATTCGTAATCCTCCAAAGGATTATAAGCTCTCCAAAATACGAGCTATATCATTGTTTTCGAACCTCTTCTCCATTTTTTCACTAAATAAAACAGTGCCTCTTGAATTGTTGCAGAGTCAAGCAGAGATCATTTTCAACAACATTCTTCCCTGAGCAAGAAACTGGAATTGGAGTTAGGTTTAATGATTACTTGACTGGGAGCTATCACCTCTGATGTGATTGTGATCCCTATACTCTCCTGATCTCCTGATCAGAAATTATAGACAACTGCTTTTTTATTGCCAGGGTTCTAATCACTAAAATGCACATGGCTGCAGATATTGCTGTAATACTCAGAGCTGTTTGAAATATGACCATCTGCGGTCTGACACTCATGGCATTGCGTAAGACAAATCCCACATTGAATGCTTCTCTTTCTAAGGAGCTATATTTTAAGCAGTTATAATAAAGTCAGTGTAAGTTTTTCTAAAGTTTAAAAAAAAAACGGGGGCTATTTTACATAATCCTCTTACTATAATACATTTATTGATATGCATTTTTTTGCACATGCCTTTCTAGTCTTTGGTCATCGAATATGTTGTACCTTTATGTAAATGTTTTCCTGGTATTCATGCAATTTTCTAATTTATTTATTTTAATGACTGAACATTGTCATTGAACAGGATGTGTGATTCCAGCTATGCATAAGGATGTGGTAGGAAGACAACAAGTTGCAGTTAGTCTGGACGACTGAGACTCTGCCTCAAAATAAAAAGTAAATAAACATAAAGGGCTGGGATTGTAGCACTGTGATGGAGCACTTGCCTAGCACATGGGACACTATGTTTGATCCCAAGTACCACACACAAAAAAAAACTTTTCTGTGTAAATATATCTTCATAATTATAAGAATACATAAATCTCTCAAAATGGAGATTGATTGATTGATTGATTTTTTTTTCAAGGCAGAGTCTAGCTTTGTATTCCAGACTGGCTTTGAACTCAGCTGTGTAGCCCAGACTGGCCTCAAACTCATGCAGTCTTCCTGCCTCAGCCTCCCAAGTGCTGAAATTCCATGCATGCACTACTGTATTTGACTTCAGAATTTATTGCATTACCATATTTTGTTACATAATCCTCTTACTGTAATACATTTATTGATGTATTTTTGCATATGCCTTTCTAGTCTTTGGTTGTCGAATATGTACCTTATATAAATGTTTTCCTGGTATTCATGCAATGTTGGTACACTTAAACTGCTTCCATTCTTTGTATTTGTAAAGACTTGCATTTATGCCGGGAATGTAGCTTAGTGGTACTTGCCTAACATGTTCAAGACCATAGGTTCAAGCCCCAGTACAGGACAAAGATTTGCATTTAAGACTAATGGTGGCAAAAATATCTTCCCTTCCTCAGCTAGATTTCAATTTTTTTTTTTTTTTTTTTAAACAGGGTTTTAGTTTGAGGTCTACGGCCTTGAACTCACTATGTAGATAAGACTGGCCATGAATTCTTGATCCTCCTGCCTCAGCCTCCCAAATGCTGGAATTGCAGGCATGCATTACCATACCTGGCATAGATATCAGGCTTCAAAATAACGAGAAGAATCATGACAAAAAAAAAATTGCTGTATGCTCTGGAATGCTTACTTACAGAAGTGCTTCTCTAAACACTGTGGTGAAATATCAATTTTGTTCTTTTAATTTCCAATCTGTCATTGGCCAATTTTTAAAAAAATTTTTTAAATACATACAAATACTGAAAAGTGAAATGGAAAAGTAAACTAAACTCTTATAAAATAGTAGCACACAGTTTTTAATCATTTGAGTCAGTAGACCCAAAGCCACGCTGCCGAATGGCTGTAAAGTTTCTCAAGAGTTATTCTCCATTTCTGTAGTTATTTGGTTGAAGACTAGTGTACAGACTAGCGTACAGAGATCACGCTTTAAGCACAGTGCTCCAGATACCACATCACCAGATCTTCAGCTCCTCCTGCTGAGAGTTGTCAGCCACTTTGTTTCTCTACCTCCAGTAATAACCCCAGCTAAATTTTGTAGCCACCTGTTCAGTTCCTTCTTATTCTTGTTTTTTGGTTTTTGAGACAGGGTCTTGCTATGCAGTTCAGGCTGGCCTCCAACTCATGGCAATCTTCCTGCTTCAATTTCCCAAGTCCTGGGATTACAGGAATGTGCCACCATGCCTGGCTTATTCCTGTTATTAAGTGTGCTGTCTTGTTCTTCTTTTTGCATTCCTTTTTCCTAATCCTTTTTTTTTTTTTTTTTTGTACCGGGGACTGAACTCATGACTTTGTGTTTGCCAAGCAGGCACTTATGCTGCTGAGCTAAACCCCCGATCCCTCTATTGATCCTTCCATTCTTTCTTGTCTTTATCCCTCATCCATGGTATAGTCATACCCCTTATACTGTGTGGCCAAAGCTATTATCTTAGACTACAGTATTCTTATCTGGGACTCCTGGATTTGTTAACCACAGACCTTCCTCTGTGAAGAGTCTCTGTAGCCTTGGTTTCTACTGTCATTTTAAGACATTTTTCATCTTCTACCACCAAGTCTTAGCTTATTTCTTTTTCTGTTTGTCTGTCTGTCTGTCTCTCTCTCTTTCTCTCGGTACTTAAAGACCTCTTTAAACATATATGCACACATTTAATTCCTAAATTTTCTGCTCTTAACCGTCTTATAACTTTGTAGTTGAGACTTTTCTGCTATCATAATCTCAAACTTAACATTCTTTTGTCATTTGTATTCCAATATGAAAACTAAACAAGTACCCAACCATTTCATTTTGTTACTTCAGATTCTTTCTGACAAAAGGAAACTTCTGTTTTCATCCAAATGTTGCCCACTTCTCAACTTTCCTATCAACTTCCCTACTATTTACGTTCAAATTGTCAAGGATAATCTAAAGGATAATTCTTTTCAGTCCTTCTAAAATAATAGGGTAAGCATAGAAATATAAAACTGGTTAGTAATTTCTGTCTGGTCCATGTTTAAAATAATAGTACCTTACTTGTAAGAGGTGATTGTTTTCATCTCTCAATCATTCTTACAACTCTGAGGATTTCAGGACAGGCATCTATTATCTCTGGAGAACACCTGGGAAAACTGAGACTCAGGGTAGCTTGCCTAGTCGAGGCAGTACATATATGATGGCACAGCTAGTCCAGAATCCAGTTCTCTGTAGTTGACTACTTATCAGATATCATCCAGAAAAGTAACCCCAAAATTACCTTAAAATCCTAAAGAAATCTTGCCAGTTGGGTAACATTAGAACAATGTTGTCCATGAGGAAAAGTTATAAGGTATGTTATTTTATTTTCTATGGCACAAAAGATAACTGATCTAGAAAAAGTCCTGAGGAAGACAAAAATTGCAAGGGGTTGGAGGGTCACTTTTATATGTGAATAGTATAAAAAAGTCACGACTTTTCAGTCAGGTGATACAGTCTAAGCATGTATATGATGAAAGTCATTAAAGCTATTAAAAATGTAAATAATGAACACTCAGATTTAGTGATCTAATCTCAGTGTGGTTGACCCTTTTGAATACTTGGATTTATCTTAGGACAAAAGGACATAAGGATTTTTTTTTATATATATATACCTGGGATTGAACTCACGACCTTGCACTTGCCAGACAGGTGCTTTTGTCACCAAATCCCTGGCCTCAACATAAGGATTTTTATAACAGGTGGTAAACATGGGTTTATTATTCTAAGGTAGTATGGCTTCAGGCAGGTGCTTATGCTGCTGAGCTATAGCCTCGACCCTAGTGTTACGGCTTCAAAATAGATTTTTAAAAATGATTTTAAATGAAATGGACAATCTTAATGGAGAAATAAACTTAACTTACACTTCCACCACTACCTTGATCTTCTGTACAGATGTCTCTTGATAGCACTGTTAAAGCAGAGAACTACAGGGGTGCTACTGGTGAGATTCCATGTCACTTATCTTGCATTTCCACCTACCAAACTAAAGCAACCCCTCTCCGTCTTTTTTTCCTTCTCCATAGTTCAATCCATTTGTTCCTTTTGTGTCATATCACCAAATCTGAGATAATTTATGGGTCAATTTTTGCTAATTTTTTCTGCTGATCTCCTATCTTCCAGTCACTGCCAATCTTTTTTTCTTTGTTTGTTTGTTTGTTTTGAGACACAGTCTTGCTATATAGTTCAGGCTGGTCTTGAATTCACCATGTAGCCCAAACTGGCCTTGAATTCACAGTGATCCTCTTGCCTTAGGCTCCTGAATGTGGGCATTACAGGCACACACCATCCCATGTGGCTGCACTGCTAATCATTATGCATGTAGTTCTCCAATATTTTTTCATATCATCTGTGTCAGCCAGAGCATGCTGCTAGCCACAGAATTATTCGTTAAAGTTTTCATAAAATGGTCAGTTACTATCTTTTAGCTGCTGTATAAACATACATATATAAATCATCATGTTCTGCTAGCTGCATATTTCATACCTGTATGCTCCTTTCATTCCATGACAGTCTTCTCTTTTTTTTTAAGATACAGTCTCAACCCTTTCTGTCTGTCTTTCTTTTGAGCGTTAAGATTCTATGAATCCTTGTAACAAACTCATTTTAGTTTACCACGGTATTCATTATCCCCTTGTATTGAGGTTTTCAAAACATGGCTGAATATTAAAATTCCTTGAGAAGATTTAAAAATTCCCAGTAGAGGCTGGGAATATAGCTCAGCAGCATAAGCACCTGTCAAGCAAATACAGGTCGTGAGTTTGATTCCTGGTATCTAAAAATACATACATGCATACATACCTAGTGCTTGGCGTTCATCCACAAAGATACTATTGTAATTATTTTGAGAGATCAAAAGCTCCTTGGGTAGTTCTGATGCCATCAAGGGTGGAGAGCACTGAAATTGGAGCATGCCTTACCTGAGACCTTGCTGTTCACAGAGTAGCTTATGGACCAGCAGCACCAGCATCATCTATTAGAAATGGAGTGGCTTTGTGCCCCCCACTCAGATCTACCACATCAGAATCTGCACTTTAACAAGACTTCAGGGGATTTTTAAATGTATGTACTTCAAAATATGAAAAGCCCTGTTCTGAAACCTTCATTCATTTCCTTGACCTGCTTTCTAAGCTGCTGTCATAACTTTAGCCTTTTCTTTTACAAATCTAAGCTTGTGCCAGCCATTGTATCTACTTCACAGGTTCAGCTTTTTTACTTTAAAACTGAGGGTTTAGAGAGGTTGTTTTTTGGTACATTTCAAATTCATGTTGCCAAAACTAGTGAATTCTTACTGTGTGGAAGGCTCTGAATCCAACCAGGTGTCTTCAGGACATTTGTCATGTAGCTTTGTGGCTGCAGGAATGTGGCCTTGCCTTATTCTTCATGAGCTTGCTTACCCTAGTGTGTGACTTTGGCTGTTTTTTCCTTTCTGACTCTCAGCAGAGAGCTATTGCACATCAGAGGCTTCAGCAAGAACACTCACTTCCCCTTGGTTCTGACTTCCCGTTACAGCAGACAGTTTGTCAAGACAGCCCTGCATGTGATAAGGTCTGGCATAGGGAGACTAGAGAAGGTTGCTTGGCAGCTGAACTTGCCCTGGGGAACGGGAAAGCCTTTTTCCTGAAGGACAGGATATAGAGATTGTTTAGGTCGGACTTTTTTGTGTGTTCTTATGGAAGGTAGAGGTTATAAAGAAGCAAGTAGCAACATTGGCCCAAATTGTTGGTAGACCCTGAACTTCCATTTTCAGTAGTGCTCTGCTCATTTTTATTCATATCCTGACATCACTTGCTTACCTCCAATGTTCATTTTTAAGTTTTCTCAGTGCAAAGGCTCCTTTTTGTTGCTTTGATTTCTTTCTGGTGCTCACCTGGTGACTTGATTGGATTGGTGCAAAGTGGGAGTGGGTGCAGGAAGTGCTGTTCACCCTGTTCTGAAGTCTGTGACCTGCAGCAGAATGGTGCCTATGATAGCTTTTCCCAGTTGAGCACAATCCTGAGGTGATTTACATGCAATATAAACCCTGGTACTTGGGGCCAACTGTGATCTTTTTACCTTGCTTTTAAGATATCAGTTATGCTTGGGGAAGAAGCAACATGTTGAGCTACTTTTTAAATACTTTTTGTTGGGGAGAAAAGTTGCTGTTGTTCACTATTTTGACCTCATCACAGGTGATGTTGCTGCTGCAATAATTTCCTGCTATTCTCCCTGTGCCCTCTGGAGAATTTTATGAGAATATTAACAGTTCTCTTCTGTTTGGCACATTGTTACAGGAATGCCTGTTATTCCTCCATGTCTGGGTCATCATCCACTAAATGGGGGCACCAAGTATTGCTGCTGGTTTATCACTGATGCTGTAAAACTACACCAAGCAAGTGACTTTCCAAGACAAATTGAGGCATAAGGTTTGGGGAAAAGCCAGGTAGCTCATGTGTTAAAAGTGTGAAAGAGTTTGAAAGCATAGGAAGTCCTAGGAAAAGTTCAGGGAAACTAATAAGCCTTTTAAAGATCTAGTTCAGTCTTTTTTCCTCTTCTCTTACAGACCAGTTCCTCCCCCCACTCTGGGGTGTCCAGGCAAGTGCGGATCAAGGCTTCCCAGTCCTCTGGGGATGTAAATACCATCTACCAGCCCCCCGAGCCCAGAAGCAGGCACCTCTCTGTCAGTGAGTATTTTATCCCTTCCCATATCCTCATCAATTTTGTCTGCTCACATTTTGAAAATTCCACAAATACTTATTAAGCAGTTGTCAGATATGTATTGTCTACCATTCTGTGGAGAGTAATCTTCTGTGCTTTCATTTGGGGAAAAGGGGTAAGGAAACAACTGGAATAGGATCTTACAGTATTATGTTGTAATTATGTGACTAAATTTCTTTTAAATATTCCTAAGACGTCTCCTCACACATTTGTTTGAAGACTTCCAGTAGAGTAGTCATGTATTTTTGACCATTCTTATTCCAAAAGAGTTGGGACTTAGAGGAGTCATATCTGAGTTTGAATTTTGACCTCAAACCTCTTGCATATGATGCTTCTAGGAAGATGCTGGCTAGTGAAACTCTTAGAGAGTTGTCTTAGGTTGTCTGAGAAGTATGGAGTGTTGACATAGTATATATAATTGTCTAACTAGTGGGAAAGCTGCCAAGCTTCCCCAGAAAAAGAGCCTAAGTCAGATATGTGCTTTATACCAGATAACACAGCATCACTCTGGCTGGCAAGAAAACTGATTTCTTGAAATACGAAATTTTTATTGAGGAAAATCTGGCCTCATCAAAAGTTAGGGTTGCACCTGCTACCCTAATATTGAAACCCTCCTATTACCAGGAAGCTAAGTTTGCCCTTTTCCATAAAAAGAAGATGTACACCAAACTGTGCTGCTCTCTAAAGATCCTCAGCTGAGCTGGAGGCAGTCTAACCTTGGTTCTGCTGCTGGCCCTGCCATGAAAGAGGAGGGAGTAGCAGGAAGTGTGTGCTGTTCACTGACTTGGGAGTAATTTCTGGAACCCGAGCAAGTGCTGATAGTAAGTGCTATTAAGCTGAATGTCTGTAAATGAATTGCAGATTTCTGTAGATAATTGGTGGATTTGTTTTCACTAATCTGGGTAAAGAGAGAGAGCCATCCCCCTAGAAAGCATCCCTGGAGTATAGGTATCCTAGAGCCTGGGAAGAGGACAGAGCAGTGGGCAAGAAAAGAGGGCAGAGCCTGGAATGGGAGAGATGATTTCTGACTAGAATAATCTGGGAAATGCATTCTGGAGAGGAGCTGTCTGAGCTGGACTTGAGAGGTTATAGAGGACTTTCGTATTTGAGAATGAGGAGAGACGATTTTAGAACACACCTGGGGTGAACCCACTGTCCTTCAGCTCCAGCTGGGAGATACATGTGGAGGAGGCATAGCGGATACTGAAAAGAATGCCTGGGCACTGGGCGTGGTTATGCACACCTGTAATCCCAGCACTGGGGAGGCCAAGGCAGGAGAATCGCCTGGACTAGTGAGACCCTCTCTCAAAAAACAAAACAAAAAAGGAATGCCTGGGCTACTTCCTAAATGCCTTGGTGTACGTGGTTGCCCTTAGGTTTTTTGGTAGTTAGCAGGAAACCACTGAAAATGTTTGCCTCTATGCACATCTCCATTATAATTCTTATTGTGTTATCTCATTGTCTTATTTCTCTCCCATAACTTGCCATTTTGTTCATTCATTACCAAGTACTATGTGCTAGAGGCATGTGAAGCAAAAAAGACATGGATCCTGCCCCTGAAGATGGATGTTTATTTGTCATGATGTAATCAATATATAATTCAAAACTTACCAAAGATGTGCTGTGACTGTGCAGCTGAGGGATGGCACCTGATTTTGGAGCTAGAAAAGCTACTGCCCAAAGCACAGATGAGAGGCAAGCAAAGGGGATACAGGGAGGAGGACTCCAGGCAGGGCATGCTGCACATAGGTAGAGGCCTACTAGGAGGCAGTGTGAATTATATGAAAAATAGAGGTCCCCATAACTTGAGAGAAGAAAGAAGATAGAACTTGGTTGAAGAGGAAGGCGGAACCTTGTGGACTATAATAAAGATGTTGATCCCTATGTTGAAAGCAATGAAAAGCCACATTAGGATTTTTACATGAGGGGGAATGCATGGTATTATATGTCCACAAACGCATTTTTTAACAATTGCTCTGGCTATAGTATGGAGAACAGATTGGAGGGGGTGAGAATGAGCCACCTAGGGCAGAGATGACAAACCTTTTAGAGCTTTCAGTGATAACAGACAGCTGGCAGCTGGCCGCGGCACTTGTGCCACTGGTTCGCAACCATTGACTTAGGGAAATCATATTGGGTCAATGCAGTGATTCAGGTGAAAGAAAACAGAAGCTTGGATTAGGCTGCTGACAGTAAGTAGTGAAGACAAGAAGGAGCTGGAGGGATTTGAGACATCTAGAGGTAAAACTGACAAAATAGGGCTTTTCAGTGGTTCTTGAAGTGTGATGTGGGGGGGCCTAGGGAGTCTTTAAGATCCTTTCAGGGTATCTGTGAGATTGAAATTATTTTCATAATCATACTAATATCTGACACTCATTCTCTTACAAGTGTACAGTGGAGTTTTTCAGAGGTTATGTGCCTGAGGTGATGTCTTATCTGATGACTAGTGGAATGTGTGCTTATATATATTATATTATGTTTTAAAATTTTCTGAGCTTTAAAAAAAATTTTTTCCCTGACCTTAACTGGTACCATAGTGCATACCTGTAATCATAGCTACTCTGGAGGCTGAAGACACCCTGGGAAAATTAGCAAGACTCTTTCTCAAAATAAAAAATAAAAAAAGATTGCGGATATAGCTTAGTAGAACCTGGGTTGAGCCCCAGTAGGGTTGGGGTAGATTTCTGAGCTTGGACTGAGGTGTAGCTCAGTGGTAGAACATTTACCTAACTTACATGAGGCCCTGGGTTTGATTCTTAGCAACACAGACACACACAAACGGAGAGTCCATCAAAAAAAAGTATATACACTTCAGCAGTTGCTATACTAATAAATGTTTGGAAACTAATGGCCACCACTTTGAACACCTCTTGTAATTGTAGAGGCCAAAAGTTTTTGGCAGAATAAGTATATATATATTTGTGTGTGTGCCCAGGCTGGCCTCAGATTTGCAGAGATCCTTCTACCTCAGCCTCCCAAATACTGGGATTACAGGCACGCACCACCATGCTTAGTGTAATTTCTTTTTCTTGAGCTTTAATTCCTTGTAGATTGGTTGGGGCTCAGAAAATAATACTCCACAGCTTGGCATGGTGGGGCATCCATGTAATCCTAACACTAGAGAGGCTGAGGCAGGAGTATTGCTGTAAGTTTAAGACCAGCCTTGGTTACATAGTGAGTTCAAGGCCTGAACTACATGGCAAGACCCTGACTCAAAGCACAAAAGCAAAATGAAGATGATCCTGCAAAGCAGTGCTTTGGCATGCCGAATACTTTGAATTAAAGGACATTGGAAGGGCATTAGAAACTAAGGGCATTAGTCTCTGACCTTTTGACCTCGTGTCCTGTTCTCCCTTTACCCTCCAAAGAAGACCATGTTATCTTTTCTCCAAGGCAAGTCATGGAAATAAAAGCCCTTCATCCTCGAAATAAGCCATAAAACCCACTTACAGTTCTATAACTTGCCCACGTTTCTATGTAAGAGCTGGCCTCCCTTGTCCTATAGTAGATCATGAGACTCACTCCAGAGAGGTGTTGCCCTGTATCTAGGAGGAAGGAATGCCACTTAGAGAAGCCAAAAAGCCTCTGGACAGGTCTTGTTGGATTTCCCTCCTCAGCCTGTTAGCACTGGGTATACCCCTTTGCCTAATCACATTTCTGCACCATTGTTCATTCTTCATTGTATCTAAGCATGAAAAGGAATAGTTTTCCCTGGGTCTTTGTATCTTCATTCTGTTTATTACTATTATTACTAGTATTATTATTATTGTCAGCAACAGCAGTGTTACATGTTTATGTAACAATACATTCGTCATGGCAAGTTGGTACAAATATCATATTTTAATTCTTTTTACTTTCCCTTCCCCTCTCTTCTCTCTCCCTCTAATCCTAGATCCATCTGCAAAAGATCTTTCTCCTTATTTCCTATAATTTTTATTTTACTCTTTATTTATATTCTCATAAGAGAAATCATGTGATATTTAACCCCCTGTATTTGATTTATTTCACTTAGCGTTATGATCTCCAGGTGCCTTGTCCTACACGAGTCAAATTTATCCTTTATGGCTAAGTCGTACTACATTGTGTATAGATACCATATTTTCTTTATCCATTCCTTTTTTGAGGAACATGTAGGCCACTTCCAAGATTTTGCTACTATAAGTTCTGCTATAAATATGGGTTTGCATGTATCACTGTCATGTGTCTTTAACACTTTGGGGGATGTCTTTATTTTGACTCTTATGTCACATAAAGTTTTGATTAAATAAAATAGCTGTGCTTTTCTTTTGTTAACCTATCTTTTGTTACAGAGTCACCCACTGTGACACTTATTGGGGGTGGGGAAGGGTGTTGCATTCTTTCTGCACCTACAGTTTAACCCACATATATAAAATCTCTTAATGTTAAAAGGATTCTTAAACCAGAAGGCTTAAGAATTACTGTGGTACTGGGTTGAATTTTCAGGTGTTGAGAGAGGAGGACATACTATGTCAAGAATATTCAAAGAGATACTGGTCTCAGGTGCTAGGAAGGGAAAGATCTAATCTTTTAGGCATGTTGGGATGTCAATGTGCCTTTCAGACAGCTGAGATGAGCAGTTAGGTATATAGGTCTGAAGCTTAGAGAAGAGAAAGTCAGGGCTAGGAAAAAAAGATGAAAATCATCAAGGTGAAATCATGGACCTAAAGAAGTATGTCTAAGCCAACTATAAAACAAGAAGAGGGCCTAGAGCTGAGCCTTTGGAATTCAACACTTTCGGCTGGTTAGAAAGGATGAGACTCCAAGGGATACAGGAAAGGAGAAGAAATCAGAGGATGGGCAGGGAACCTTATCAGTGAGATGGGAAAGGACAGAGAGTAAGATACACAAAGTTGTGGTTTGCTTTTTCTTAATCTTTGTTATTACTATGTTTAGTTTGTGATACATAATAAATATATTCATTGTAGGAAATTGGTGCACACGTATGTGTTGTATCCTTTTTACTTCTCCTTTCCCTCCTCTGCTCCCTACAGCAACCCACTCCAGATCACCTTTTCGTCTCTAGAAAGTCTGTCTTCCTGTTTTTTATCATCTGTCTTTTATTTTGCTCTATAGATTATACTGCACGTTTCTCATTTCAAGCTTCTCTGTCTGATTTATTTCACTAAACACTTGTCATTTCCATACACAAATGTGTGAGTGCTTGCTGTGAGCCAGTTAATAGTATAAGGCTGGAAGGACTAGGAAAAGTTCTAACAGTAGAAATGGAGTCAAAGGAAAAGTCCTCAATCTCCTACTCCATTCTTGCCTTTTTTCCCTTTCACTATTAACATACCTGTGACTATTTAGCAAGAGACTCTAACCTTCAGATCATTCAGCTCCCACTGAAAAATTTATAAAGTTGGAGAAGTTAAGGGTATGCCAATTCAGTTTTAGACATCTGTATTGAAAATTCTTCCTTTGAGTACATTGAGAAGTCTGCATTTTCTGGCTGCCAGTTAATTTTAGTCTACTCCTTTCCCTCTACCTTGGACCTTGTTATACCCATAGGCTTGTTTGTGCTAGGCAAGTGCCCTACCACTGCTCTTCTCTCCTCTCTTCTTCCTTCCCCTCCCCTCCCCTCCCCTCTTCTATGGTACTGTACCTTTGCACTGAGCTATGTTCCCAGCCCTTTTTTCCTATTTATTTTGAGTCATGGTCTTGCTAAATTGGCCAGGCTGGGTTCCAGTTTATAACCCTCCTGTCTCAGTTTGCCAAAGTGCTGGGATTTCAGGCTTGTGCCATCATATCTAGCTAGTACTGCTTTCTTGAGTAATTAAAAATCTTTCATATGGCAGTTCTTCAAGTATTTGAAACCATCTATCATATTTATCTTTTAGTTTTTTCTCCCCATCATAATATACATACTTTGAAATCCATCTTTTAAAGCCAATCTGTTAATCTAGTTCATACTCAACAAAAGCAGACCAAAAAAAACTTCCCATGTAATGGGTAAACTCACAAGAGTTAACTTCCTATGGAGAAATCGCCAGGCATTTGGATGGAATTTCCCTATGAAAAAAATGTCCTCCTTCCTATTTTTGCCTGTGGAAATTCTGTTGCCTTTGAGACCAAGCTCAAGCACCACTCTTCCATACAGTGGGTTGGTGCCTCTAAGCCATGTAATCAAGCTTTCACTGAAGGCTCGTACATACCACATTTGGCCCCTGTTCATCTTGTTACTGCCTTTGCTTCTGTTCTCACACCATCTTTCTCTTGTCCTGCCGTATCATCTATAGCCTAGCATGGCAGAGTGTAACCTCCAAGATGAATGATAGGCAGTCCTTTCAAGGAGTTTGATAGTGAAAGAAAACCAGGTCAGAAATTGAAGTCAGGATATCTTTAGGCTAGAGATCTGAGCAGGTTGCAAAGGAAGATATAAAGACAACTGAGAAAGAGTGAAAATGGAAGGACAGTAGGTGGGTTGGCTCCTACAGGAGCTGATGAAAGGGTCCAGGTAGAAAGCTGTAATGGCCTTGAAGGAAAGAAGCTTCTGCCTCTGAGAGAAGAAGAGGAAAAATTAAGGCAGAGGGAAAGAATGTTGAAAGAGCGACAACTTTTTACATCTGGGCAGTAGCGAGCTTGGGCATTGTGTGTACTGCAAACTTCCAGTCTTAGGACAGTTGTGAAAGGATAGAAACTAGGACTTGAGGTGGTGGCTTTACACTCGAAAACAAAATGGTCACTTCCAAAGGGTTCTTTCTCCTTTGTGCTGTACATTCTTGTAATACTAGATCCAACCAGGAACAGTAGAATAAAATGGAAAGTTTGAGGAATGAAATGCAGGATATTCTCAAGATCTTATAAGATGAAAACATTGAGCAGAACTGTTCTATACAGCCTGGCCTATTGTATTTTGGGAAATAATGGTTATAATTTTCTATCAAGGAAGAAAAAGATTTGATCATTATGTGTACCTAACATGTACCAATAAACTTAATAAAGAAGAAAAAGATTTAATTATCTTCTCCATCTCAACTATCTCCCAAGGGAGAAAAGGATTTAGAAATGCATCTTTGTACTTATAATGACCTGCACATTAACACTGACCCAGAACTCTAGATCTGCCTGCAGAAGCAACTTCCTGACTGTATCAGCTTCCTGCTGAGGGTTCTCTTATGACAAGGTTGGAATCTGAGAGCCTTTTAGCTTCAAGTCAAAGTATAGAGCAAATGAATCAGCCATATCCTAGGTTGAAAAATTCTCTCTTGACTGCTTTTCTGGGTTAAGGAGGCTAGCAGAGAATGGTATATCCTAGGAAGAGTTTGGCTAGTTGGCAGCATAAACCCTGATCTTCTTTTTATGTGTAGAATGCCTTCAGGGGAAGCCGTGGACCTCCCTGAACAGAGGACTGCTTCTGTGCCCTGATGCTGATGCTGATGCTGATATGGGCCCCTTTAACACAAATGGCCTGCTGAAGCTAAAGCAGCAGGATGAGGCTGGAATGCCAGGGAAGGGTGTCTTAGGGAACCTGTTTCACATCCCACTGTCTGTGCTTGCCTTCTGATACCTGTGGAGTGATCTATGTTTTGCATAGCAGAGCTTTGTGCAATCTGGCTCATTCCTGTCATTGCTGATAAATATATGACCATCAAGAGTCATAGTTCCCAGTATCCTGTCCTGTTCAATCCCTTGTTTCACTTGTTCTTGACTACTTCTTGTGTATCTAGTGGGCTCAGAATGCTTGAAATGACGATAAAAAACAAAACTGAAAATACCCTGGAGCAATTCTGCAAACTCCTGATTTTTCCATTTGCTTCCTCTGATAGCCATTGGTTTGGGGAGACTTCCCTTTCCTGCTCCAGGCGGTGGGCCTGTGCACAATAGCCCCTGGCCCTTTGCCCATCAGATAACAAGGCTGGCTCTCTGTAGGCCACAGTGTGGATTGGAAAAAGTGAAAGTCTCTGGCTGGAAATAAAAGCTCAGAAAACCTTAGCTGTTTTCCCTCAGGCCCTTCTGTATCTGTAGTTGGCCTCCAGTGAGCTAGTCCCATCCCTTCTGCAAAACCAGGGGAGAGTTCAGTGGAGCTAGCAAGGGAAAGGATGGGTGTTAGCAGGGCCATGTATATCAAACCCCAGGGCAGTCTTACTCTGGACACTAATAGATGGGGGCAGTTCATTCTGTCTGGGGGTAGTTTGAATGGACCAATTTGGTCTCAGATTTCATCAATAAGTGAGAATTTTTCTTTTTCTTCACTCAGTCCCTTTCAAGAAACATTTTTATTGTTCTAGGTAAAATGCGTAATTTCTTTTCACTGCAGAGCAACTGGGTCAGGGTTCACTTGCACAAATGAGAATTCACTGTAGCTCATTTCAGGAAGAAAAGATGTAGTGTACATTCTGATTTATGGAATGATTGGGAGAGGGAAAGATGCAGGCTATAGGTTCACATACAGCATAGAGCTCTTCTATCCTCTGTCTTCCATAATCAAAAGGTCTCCAATCCAGAAGTCCAGTGACCCTCAGCTCTGGTCCATAGTAGACACATAGGGCTGCTACTTCTCTGACTGAGACAGCAGGAATGACAGGAAACTAAATCTCATACAAGTGCATCTGATTGACTGGACCAGAAAAGAGTCTTAGAAATACAGCTTTTAGCTAATTAAGCTTCCAAAGTACAAAAAGAGATACTTGACAGGTAGAATGGATCCTGAGCGTAACTCATACCTGCCATAGAAAATGAACAAAATGAATGGGATTTTACCCCATTCCTCCCACTGTGTCATATAGATGTGTACCTGTGCCACCAAAAATAGTTATAAGGTGAAATAGTTCGCTCCATTTTTGCAGGTGAAGAAATAGTGATTAAAGTTTAAATCATCCAGTGATTTTCAAAGCCTGATTTGAACCTAATTCCAAAACTAGGCTTTTCTTGATACTTTTTGCTTATCTCTTTAGTCTTGCTTCTGCTGCTGAAAAATGTTATCAACATATGGATTGAATTGCCACAGAATTTCTGGGTTACCAAAATGTTTTCTAAAGCCAAAAATGGGACTCAGGCTGTCTGCTAGTTTGTAAGCTACTATTTTAATAATGCTCTGTGTTTTTAGTCATGGCAAGGCTTAAGAAAAGCTCTTTTCATGGTTACACTGAACTTTTGTGTTATGGCAGCAAAGGAAGTGGGTAAATACATGGATTTTAATATCTGGACTACTTGGAAAATGGAGTCATTTTCTTATCTTTGGTCCAGGTTTCTCCTCTCCTCCATCTTGTCTTTGCTTCTGAGCCTTCTGTTGGCCAGATGGCAGTTTGTAATCCTACCTTTCTCACGAATAACCATGGACAAAACGACTCTGAATTTGCGTGGCGTTGGACATAGCTCTATGTTTTCCCTGTACTATCAAGAAATCCATATGCTAGCTGACCTCTTCCCATCACTCATCCTCTTACCACTCAAGGGAAACAGTTCAGCAAGAAATTTTGCCTTGAGGCACTGGGTTGAGCAGTATACCAGCCCTTTTTGGAAATAAATTTCGGTCTCAAAATTGCCTTGGCTGACCTGCCCTGAGAGTCACAAAAACTGTTTCCTAGCCACAGCCCCACCATTAACCTACTTTATGACTCTGGGCCTCTGCTGTATGTGAATGATAACCATGCACCTCTATTGCAGGGTTGCTTTGCTTTATTTTATTTATTTATTTATTTATTTATTTTTGTCTTTTTGAGACAGGGTCTTGCTATGCAGTTCAGGCTGGCCTTGAGCTCACTTTGTAGCCCAGGCTGGTCTCGAACTTGCAACAATCCTCCTGCCTCAGCCTCCCGAGTGCTGGGATTACAGGCATGAGCCACCATGCCCAGCTGCAGGGTTGTTGTAAAGGTTAAATGAGAAATGACAGTTGAAAGAGAGGGATGAGTGGAAGGAAGAAGAGAGGAAAGTAGTGAAGGGAAAAAAAACCCACACTGGCTGATTACATTGCTTTGTTAGTTCATAGCACAGTATCCCTAAATTTACATTAGAACGGTTTCAGATTCTGTCAGGGCTGGACAGATTCTATTTGAAGGCTATCTGAGATTGCGTGAAAGACAGACTCAGGTACTGCTTTACCTCAGAATTGTTAGCCTCTACCCTGTGAGTGAGGTGTTGAAACAAAAAAATCCAGAAAATGTCTGTCTTATTTCAGAGCAATTTTGTTTCTGACCATTGCTCTGGAGTCAGATTACTAAAGTTTCCACATTCACCTTTCTGCCTGAGACACAAACTTAGGTTAATGCCTCCAAGGAGCAATGGAAGAGTTTTTACTGACAAATTCATCATATCTCTTCTACACAACTAAATGAGCCATGTGTTCTGAAAAACTGACTCTTATGAAGAGATTGAAGGAGTCATTCTCTTGAAAGACATTGAGAATACAGTAATAATTTGAATTTCTTTCTGTCCTTTCTTTTTGGTACCAGAGCTCAAACTCATGGCCTCGAGCTTGCAAGACAGGTGCTTATGACACTGAGCTAAATCCCCGGCTAATAGTTTGAATTTCTTAGACTGTCTCAAAGAATGACCCTCTGCAGCCTTTATATATTTATTTAATATTTTTAGTTTTTTGTACCAGGAATTGAACTCAGGACCTTGTGCTTTCCAGGCAGTCAGTCACTACATCACTGGCTGCAAACTTTATTTTTATTAAGTATTTTCCTTCCTTCAAGAGGCCCTTGGAATAGTGGGAGGAACCTTCCTGGGAAGTGCTGTTGAGTGCCAACAGTGGCGAGGCTCATGCTGCCCCCCAGGTGAAGCCTCCTGGGCTCATTGGCAGCTTCTGCAGTACATGTATCAGCTCTCCTTCCAGAGCACAGTGTGCCTCCAAAATTTTCCTTTTGGAACTGGCTTCTTTCAGGAAACGAGTTAGTATTGACTGTTTCTGTCTTCCAGAGTATACTGAGCTAGGTTCTTCCCCAAATCTCCAGCTACCAAATTTGGTTTTTTTACTTACCCATTCCCATTGAGTATCTTGCCTGCCATCCCATTTCAGGAAACCTAGTGCTATATCCCAAACTACCTAGGAGAATCTGATCAGTGAAGAAAGTAGCCTGTTTTGTTGTGGGGTGGCACTGCTGTTTCCAAAGTCTGAGAATTGCTGGCCATAGGGGAGATGCAAAGAGTACAGAATAAGATAAGGCAATGGAAAGCTCTTACATGTTTGGTTTTCTGCATGATGGTATAAATTTGTACCACCCAGAGAAGGAAAAGATCTTAGGGTAAGAGTTCTATATTTAAGGTTTCAAACT
This sequence comes from Hydrochoerus hydrochaeris, assembly GCA_004027455.1. Lineage (NCBI taxonomy): Eukaryota > Metazoa > Chordata > Mammalia > Rodentia > Hydrochaeridae > Hydrochoerus > Hydrochoerus hydrochaeris. The sequence continues at coordinate 98,891 of PVLA01003271.1, read as the reverse complement.
ACTAGATATATTTGGTATGGCTACTGTTAAAGCTTTTTTTTCTTTCTTCCCTGAGCTGGGGATTGAACTCAGGGCCTTGTGCATGCTAGGCAAGTGTTCTGCCATTAAGCTACATCCCAGCCCTGTTATACCTTGATTGATTCATGGCTTGTTTGGTGTGCTTAAAAAGGGGAAATATTATAACTTCTGACTTTATTTTTGTTTCTCTGATCAGGGAAAGTAGAAGACTCAGATAGGAAAACTTTGGGCCTAGGAAGTAGGGAGGTCTAATTTTTCAGACTCAAAATTCCTTATAACAAAATCATTGCTTAATGGTTTATAAACTGTATGCTCACACTTGTGTCATTTAGTGATGTTAGGATGATAAGCTATTCCATTTTACAAACTTGTATAAAAATTCAGATAAATTGACCTTGTATCCTCTCACCTGTAAAATAGGTATAAATCTTGTTCTCTAAAAAAATTCTTTTTTAAAAAATTTGTATTTAAAGAGAGGAGGAAAAATAAAGCAAACAGAAAAAAAAAAAAGGATAGAAACAATACAGAATTTCCAAAAAAATGAACAGTAAGAAATCACTACCTGATACATTACATATTATCTTCTTGGATGTAGTTGTTCAAGTTACAAAATCAAAGCATACAAAGTAGACATTCAAACAGTGAGGCTGCAAACAGCTCTGTTCTCTGATCCAGCAAAAACTTAGCAACATAATTATCAATTCTACACCCTTAAATATACATGCAGTTATATCCTTTAGAGCACTTGCTTTTCTTCCTTTTGCTTTTTAAGTCCATTATCTAGTTAGTTATATCATGTTTCAGGTTGTTCAGTACCTTGCTAATCTGTTTTGTTGTTGTTATTTACTTTTTTAAATTTTTTATTATTTTTATTTTATGTATTCTATTTTGAAGGTAGTAAAATACAGCAGAACAAGGCAGGACATAGCCAACTGAGGCAGTGCAGTGAAATTGGCACAGAACCTCCCAGCAGGCCACCGGGACAACAGCAATAGGCACAATAGTACATCTGGTTTTCTTCACAATAGTTGTTCCTTCAATCAGGCAGAGCAATATCGAAGGAAATACCGAAATTACAAGAACAGAATATTGAATAGAGCAATACTATTGATCAGAACATAGCAAAACAGGGATAAAAATATTTGCCCTCAAATAGATGGCAGAAGAAAATTACCTTTATTTGCTATATTGCATATAGTCAAACTCTCAAGACATGCTCAGATCTCAGGCTCTCACTTGCTAGTGGAGGGGGTGGTATGGATGTTTGATAGCTCACAGCCGCCCACCAGAGGGGTGAACTGTCTGCCCATTTTCCCAGCGCCCCAGGGTTCAACATGGCACATCGTGGATCTCAGGAAACACTGATATGGTTCTTGCCCTGGGGCAGCCGCGGCTTGCCAGGCCACAGCCACTTACCAGAGCAGCATGCTGGTGGCTGCCTGTTTTCCCATCGCCCTCTAAAAGAGTTCTTTTTGAAAAATATAATGCTCCTTGTGTTTCTTCTTCTGTTAAGAAAATACTTAATGTCTCAGGATTTTTGAAAGGTTTAATAAATGTAACAGTACCTTGTCAGATGGCTGCCATTAGTAGTCACTCCAAAGATATTGCCACCTCAGGTACAGACACCTTGAGAGTCAAGGTAAGTACTTTGGGCCTAGGAAGTAGGGAGGTCTAATTTTTCAGACTCAAAATTCCTTATAACAAAATCATTGCTTAATGGTTTAAGTACTGTGGTAAGTACTGTGAATGTCCAACAAAAAGTAAAAAGCACAGTTTAAATGCACCATAATGCTGAATGTGCTGGTATGCACCTGTCATCCTAGCTCTCTGGGAAGTAGAAGTAGAAAGACACAAGTTCAAACTTAGCCTAGGCAATTTAGATGACTTAGTAAAACCCTTTCTCAAAATAAAAGGAGGCAACATGATTGCTCAGAGTAGTCAGGAAGTATAGGAGTAGCCCTTATTTTACTTCACAACAGTCCCAAATTGCAAGAGCCATAATGCTGACAATTTTATTACATGATATTGATATAAATGTCCTATTTTATTATTGTCAATCTCTTACCATGCTTAATTTATATATTAAACTTTTTCACACATATATATACATAGGAAAAAACTTAGTTATATATCATGTTTGATATGATCTGGAGTCTCGGGTACCCACTGAATCTTAGAACATATCCCCTAAGAATATGGGGGGATTCCTAACTGTAGGATGTAAGGAAATGGTATTGATGCGCTAAAGGGAGAAAGAAGAATGACATTATAAAGTACTAATTACATGTAAGAAAGCTTGTCTAATTGCCAGCTTAACTTGATTTCATAGTATACTCTGTTCCTGTTTTGTGTTGACGTTCTTGGTCATATATGCTCTAGTACCTGCTCCATCTCTAGAGTTGCTTCCTATTAGGAAGAGACTTTGCCTCAGGCAGCTAAAACATGCTGGTCGTAACCCATCAGAGTTACATCCAGACCCAGGGCCCTGTATCTCTAGCTGGCCCCCATGCTTGCCCCTCTTTAGCCCCTTGTCCTGGGCCTTGTTGTTAAAAGCCTTGTTTCTGTGCTCTAGGCTCCCAGAACCCTGGCCGAAGTTCACCTCCCCCTGGCTATGTACCTGAGCGGCAGCAGCACATTGCCCGGCAGGGATCCTACACCAGCATCAACAGTGAGGGGGAATTCATCCCAGAGACCAGCGAGCAGTGCGTGAGTATGGGGGACTAGAGTGTGCACACAGTGTGGGTCAGACCGGATGATGGTCACTTGAGAGATTAGAACTTCAAACAGTAGCTCTTCTATGTACCAGGCCTGCCCAAATATGGATTATTCCTTTCTAGGGGCCAAATATCAATTCCTGCCAAAGATGGGATCCAAGTTACCTAGCCTCCTTGGTGTTGGGTGAGCACTTGACAGTTTCCCTTTTAAGGTCCCTCACTGGTCTTCCTGTAGAATTTTTATGTTGTTTATGTCCTTCCTTACAACTGTCTTTCTTCATTTTGGCAAGTTTTTACATACGACCCGTGCTAAACTAACAGATTGTGTTTTTCATTGGCTATATGTTAGTTTTGGCATTTCTTGGTGAGAAGTAGGGCGTAAACAGTATCCAAATTACACTGTGGAATTGGTTAAAGTGACCTATGATGATAGACAGCTGTTATTAATTATCTATTGGTAGATAACAAATTATCACAAATATAGTCTTACAGTGATATAATTTATGATTTAGTTTCCTTGTGTCAGGAGTCTAGACACCATTTAGCTGAGTCCTCAGCTTCAGGTTGCAGAGGGCTGCAACTCAGATGCTAGCTGAACTACATTCCTTTTCTTGAGCTTGAGTTGTCTTTCAGGCTCCTATAGTTGTTGGCAGAATTCAGTTCCTTGTGATTGTAGGGCTGTGGTTTCTGTTTTTTCACTGGATGTGTCGTAGAGGCCACCTATAGTGGATTGTTTTGTTTTGTTTTGTTTGGTACTGGGGATCAAACTCACAACCTTTTGCCTACCAGGCAAGCACTTGATGAGCCACTGAGCTAAATCCCGGCCCCCTACATTTTTTTGCTATGAGACCCTCTCATGATGTGAGTAGCTTATTCAAAGCCAACAGGAAAACCTCTTGCTCCAGTTTGCAAAGACAATGTAATCATGGGGTAAGCATCCTGTCCTCCCCATAATCCATTGCCTAGAAGTAAGTCATAGGTGCTACTTGCGTTCAAGGAGAGGATGACTCATTGTGACTCATTGGTCCGTGTGTCCACCATAGTACTCACCCATTGTAGTGGCTGTGTGTATTTTACTGTGATTGAACCCTCTAGGGTCTTTGTGCTGAGCTACATGTAAATGCCATATGCCATATATATATATATATATATATATATATATATATATATATATATATTTTTTTTTTTTTTTTTTTTTTTTTTTTTTTTTTTTTTTTTTTTTTTTTTTTTTTTTTTTTTTTTTTTTTTTTTTTTTTTGGTACCGAGGATTGAACTCACGACCTAATGCTTCCAGGCAGACACTTAACACCACTGAGCTAAATCCCCAGCCCCTCATCCTCCCCGCTTTTTTTGAGAAAGGAAATTTCTAAATTGCCCAGCTGGGCCTTGAATTTGCATCCTTTTCCTTTAGCCTCCCAAAGTGCTGGGATTATAAATGTGTATCACAATACCTGGCTCTAATGACTGGCTTTTTTCCCTTTTGTCTTTGTTTTTGAGACAGGGTCTCACTATGTAGTTCAGACTGGCCTTGAACTCACTATGTAGCCCAGGCTTGCCTGAGATTCTCAGTAATCCCTCTTGCCTCAGCCTCCTGAGTGCTGGGATTACAGGCATGCACCCACCACACCCAGCCTAATGGTTGTTTTTTTTTAAACTAGTAATTTACTTGATGAAAATGGCAGTTTGGAGACCAGTATTGTGATATCAATCTGTAATCCCTACACTTGGGAGGCTGAAGCAGGAAGGTTATCACAAGGGCAGCCTGAACTATATATATATATAGCAGGCTGTCTCCGAGGGAAGAAAATGGCTTAGTGAATTCAGCAAGTGTGAGATCTCATTCTGATCATTTCAGTGAATTTGATTTGATTGCTTTTGTATATTTCTAAATTTAAGAAGGGGAACTTTTTAAGGATAAAAAAGCCAATAAGCCATTACCACCTCATGTGGGACTTTACAAAACAACTGATTCTCATAATTTTTTATTCACTATTCACACTATATATACAATGAGAAACTCTTTACTCTCTCATCTGTACTCCTGCTTTCCAGATAAATTCACATTTGGAACCATGACCTGGAGTGGCTTTAGCTTCAGGGTCCTTTCTTGGGCATTTGACTGATGTTCCTTTAAAGTGTCTCTCATTAGAGGACTTCTGGACAGCCACTGTTCTAAGTAAGGGTTTAGGCTGTGAACTCTCAGCGAGTACAGATGAAGTGAATTGCCTTTGGTTTCTGTCCCTCTGCATGAACCTGCACTGTGGCCCGTTCATTTTTTATTTTACCTTCCTGGCCTTGGATTTGACTTTTAGAAACAAGCCAAGAATGGTGGAAGCTGAGAACTGTAAAAGCCAAGGTCCTCCCCCACACCCTCACCTCTTTAGCGGAAGAGAATTCCTCCTAGTAACAGGCCCGTCAAAATAAATCAGCTTTACAAGACTCTAAACAATATTGTGCTATATGTAATCTTCTTTTTTTTTTTTTTTTTCTCTGATCAAGTTTAGGTAATAATTGCATTCTTTGCTAATTTTTAGAATAAACAAAACTTAATTCATATTAATTTTTGGCTTACTTTTTCTAACAAATTATGCTAGCACAGTGTAACTTCCTTCACTTGAGCTTTAACTTCTGCAACATTATCATAACAAGGGTCATTTTTTGCAAAAGCATTCACTGGACTCAGCAGTTTTTCCCAAGGCCTCTTGAACCTTCAGTATTTTTCTTCCATCATCACACTTACCATGCTGTTATAATCATCCATGTTCTCTTTTCTGTTACCTGGTCTAAATTTGTCCAATATGCATTTGAAGGATTGAAAGTAATTCTTTCCCATATCGGTTTTACCCATCTTGGGAAATTTGTATCATTAACAAGATTTGCAGTTTTACTTTGCAGTTAATTTGCTCTGGTGGGAAAATTTTTAAAAATCATATATGACTGTATGATCTGAAGTATTTGAAATTATGGGTGGGGATATTTGAGTTGGAAACTAACTTTGTGAAATTTTATATTAGCGAATTTTCATAATTTTGATATTATGAAATTATAATTAAATATTGCATAATATTTAATTTCAGAGTTCAGATAACAAACAGCCCTGTGTGCCTGTGGGTTTCATGTCTGGATTCAACCAGCAGTAAAATGAAAATATTTGGAAAAAATTGTGTCTGCACTGAACATGTACAGACTTTTTTTCTTGTCATTCCCTAAACTAATACTACCCAGCATTTACATTGTATTTTGTATTATAAATAATTTGGATATAAAGTATATAGGAGGATATGCATGGATGATATGCCGTCTTATAAAAGAGACTTCAGCATGCACAGATTTTGATATCTGCAAAGATCATGGAGCCAATCCCTATGGATACTGAGGGATGACTGTACTCTAAAATTTAAGACCTCAACTCCAGCCCCACTGTGTACAGACTAAATGAAGAAAAGCACCTTCACTAGGGAAAAAAAAAAGCAAAACTATTTCGAAGGCTTTTTGTTACTGCGTTTTACCAAGGGCCAGAAAAGTACTTTATAGATATTTTTCTACCTCTGCATTGGAACCAAGAACTGGAGAATTTTTGTTTTGATACCAGCTGTCCAATAACTAGTTTTGTGTCTTTAGATAGGTCTCCTATTTTCTCAGCCTGCAGTATTCATCTGTGAAATGAGGCAATACTTGTCTTTGTAAATTATGAATTATCAAGTGTAAACAGAAGCATTGAGGTCCCACCCAGATTCACTGGAAGCCTCCACAGGGTAGTACCATCTCCAGTGCCAGGCGCTGATGTTGATGAGCCAAAAAAATGCCAATGAGAGAAGCAATTCTGCTTTGCTCTCCTGGCAGAGCTCCTTGCTATGCTAGCCAAGCATTTTCCTCCTTGCTGGAAACTTTCCTTTCAAACTGCAGGGGAGAATGGTACCTTACTAACCATTTTCTCCACTACCTGAGAAAGACAGGGCACTTTGATATTTAACAATAGAGACAATGTGCTAGCCCTGAGTAGGTCATAGGGCCTGGGTCTCCTGGCTGGAATTTGTTTTGGGACTGGTTTTATCTTATGGCTTGCCTTGCAGATGCTGGACCCCCTGAGCAGTGCTGAAAATTCCTTGTCAGGAAGCTGCCAGTCCTTGGACAGGTCAGCAGACAGGTATGGGGCTGTGGGTGGTTTGGGTGTTAATGTGTAGGTATTGTAGGAACCAGTGGGGTCGAGGAAGTAGTTATCGAGTGTGTGTCTCTGATCTCACCCCATTCATAGGATCAGGGTTAAAACATCAAGCTTCCAGGAAAACCTTTTCCTTAACTTCACAAACACCATGACAGTGTTTTGTTTACATAATAAAATGAACATAACAGTAGAATACAAGTGGGCATGGTGGCATGTGCCTGCAACTCCCAGCACTCAAGAGGCAGGAGGATTGCCATTAGTTTGAGGCCAGCCTGGACTGCACAGCAAGACCTTATCTCAAAAACAAAATAAAATATTACAAAATAACTTATTTATCAAGTGTTTTCTGTGTTCTGTTTTACATGTTTTGTCTTTCCACATACTATATGCTACTTTTGTAAGGTTTTTTTTGTTTGTTTGTTTGTTTTGTTTTTTGCCTCATTGCTTGTTTGACTGTTGAAGTTTTGGGTAAAAAACTGAGTTTTGGGGTTTATTTTTATTTTTTTGTTCCAAGTGTTTCTGGTAGAATAAAAAGTGATCTAAAAACAAGAAAACAGCTGGGCATGATGGTACACTCCTATAATACCAGCACTCTGGAGGCTGAGGCCAGGAGGATTGTTGAAAGTTCAAAACCAAGCCGGGCGTAGTGGCTCACACCTGTAATGGCAGCACTCCGGAGGCTGAGGCAGCAAGACCAGCCTAGGCCACAAAGTGAGCTCAAGGCCAGCCTGAACTGCAGAGAGACCCTGTCTCAAAAAGACAGGAAAAAAAAAAAAGACCAGCCTAGGCTACAAAGTGAGCCTAAGGCCAACCTGAACTGCATAGTGAGACCCTGTCTCAAAAAGAAAATAAATAAATAAATGCAAAAAAAATCCCTAGATGGTCTAGTGTACCACACACCATCTGCTTGGTAATGAATTCTGTTCTTAACATCCCATGAGGGAATAAATGCTGGCTTCATAACCAAAGAGACCAGGCCTCAACATTGGTGCACTGCTCCCGTGCCCTGCCCTGACCTTGTTATGATCATCTCTGGGCAAGATTAGGGTGGTCAGGCATAGGGAAAAGGCTTGGGTTTTTAAGGGGTTTTATTGTTTTAGTTTTTAATTTGCATGACTAATTGTTCCTGTGGGTACTAATCTTGTGACTGTGGCCAGATATGTAGTAGTGTCTTTCCTAATAGCTCTGATAAGTGCTGTCTTCCTCTGGATATTATAGGATAGAGTCACAGTTACTTGTTGGGCTTGCTTACAACCAGCCAGGAGAGCAAAAAGGCCACACGCTGAGGGCTTTCCTAGGAACTGGCTGGCTCTGGCTTTGAACTCTCTCTCCTAAACTTTGGGCGGGGGGAAGGGGGGAGGACAAATCTCAAAGATGGGCACTAGCAGACACCACCAAGTCACTGTCTTGAGAGTTTCTGACCTGTGGCTCTCAGAAAGCACTTTCATATCAGGGCAAGGGCCATTCAGGTGGATGCTGGGAAAGACAGCTAAGTTTGCCTACTTTCTTATTCTTGGGTGTTTCCTCTGTCCCTGCAGTGCTTTGTTTTCTTCTGAAGACAGACTTCTCTGAGGTCCATCCTGACCTGAGCTCTTATCTTACCTTTTTGGAAACTGGAAAAGGGCAGATCCATAGCCAGTCTAACTTCAGCAGATATTTGAGTGGCTTCAGACAAGTCCCTTAACTCTTGAGTTCTTCAGTTTCCTTGTCTCTGAAGTGGGTGGATATAATTCATCTGAAAGGAAGATGCCACATATTACAGCAGGAACATAGACTTTGGGTTAAAGCCCTGCTCTATTGCTTCCTGCCTGTAGCATTGGACAAGTAAATAAGAGGGCTCACACCTGACATATAGGGTGGCAGCACAGTTATGTTTATATTTCCTTTCTCAGAGTTGTGAGGATTAAATGAGAAGAAGCTGACTAAAGTAAATCTGAAAGCAATAATTTGAAAGTTTGTAACCTACGATCTTTGACAGTGCCTGGGCCAGGAATTTTCTTACAGTCCTTCACTTGTTACAAAGGTGGGGAGAAAGGCTACAAAGAGAAAAAGGTGCTCAGCTAGAGTACAGTTCAGTAGGATGGACATGTTTACCATCAAAGTCCTGTCAGATCGGGGCTTCTGACTAGTGAAAGGAGGGGGAGAAACAGACCAGGCCCAGAAAGGGCTGCTTTCCTCCTCTTCTGCTTCCCACCTGTGTGTGTATACAGTTAATGAGGGACACAGACCGTCTGGGTGCTCTGCCTCTTTTTTCTGACCTCTAGGCTGCTCTGGGAGCACACTGAGATTTATTTTTATGATTCCTTTTTGTCTTCTGTAGTCCATCCTTCCGGAAGTCACGAATGTCCCGAGCCCAGAGCTTCCCAGACAATAGACAGGAGTACTCAGGTGAGCTCCAGGAGCCTGAGTGGGCACTAAGGGATGTCTGGGTGGGGCCAGGGATGGTTCTGGGTTGGAAAGCCTAGTGAACTATGTGGAAATTCTCCTGGGCCTGCTCTTGTAGGCCCTCAGGTGACCTGGGGTTTAAGTGGCTCACCCACAGAACTTCCCAGAAGCCAGTGATTCCCTTGTCTCACTCAGATCGAGAAACCCAGCTCTATGACAAAGGGGTAAAAGGAGGAACCTATCCCCGGCGTTACCACGTTTCTGTGCACCATAAAGACTACAATGATGGTGAGTGTCTCTATGCTGCCCCCTGCTGGCTGCCTTGGGAGAATCATGCTTAGATTTTTGTGAAAAACTAATTAGAAAGGGATGGGGAGTTCCAGGCCATGCATTCCCCTTTATTCCTGAAGAACTGTGCCTCAGACTTGAGGCAAGTGGGACAGAAAACTAATCCAATGGGGGGATTGTATTTATAGACTAAGATGCTACCACTCTGTCTTTTGTGTCCATGGTGTGCTCTAGGCTACCAGCCCTCCAAATCCTTCAATAGCAGCTGCAGAAAGACTACAGATTTGACTTGACTTGGGGTGGCTATGAAGGACAGCAGCCCCTCTGCAATGAGTCAGGTGGGAGGGCAGATAGGGGAGCCCAGAGCTGGTATTATTGTCACTCTAGCTGGTTTGTACATTCAGTCTTATGGCCAGCAATCTGACTTGCTCTTCTCTGGCTCTTGCACCTTTCCAGGCAGAAGAACATTTCCTCGAATACGACGTCATCAAGGCAACCTGTTCACTCTGGTTCCCTCCAGCCGCTCCCTAAGCACAAATGGCGAGAACATGGGTCTGGCTGTACAATACCTGGACCCCCGTGGGCGCCTGCGAAGTGCAGACAGCGAGAACACTCTTTCTGTTCAGGAGAGGAGTGTGCCAACCAAGTGTGAGGAATGTCCCTGGCTAGGAAGAGACTGCTAAGGGTGCTTAGATGAATTGCAGGGGCAGGAGGACAGCCAGGCCTCTGGGGTGGTTAGGCTCAGCAGTCTGCTCTTCTGACCCATCCTCGCCATACTGAGAGAGCCTGGGAGAGGGAACCATATCCTGGACCTTATGCTTGATTCCACTGCTGTAGACTTCTGCCTGGTCTGTAGTTTTTCCACATTCAAACTAAAAAGCATGCCCTTGATTTCTGGCATACTATTTTGGAGCTTTGGAAGTAAAAGCATTTGATGAATGCAGAAGAGCACTTTACCACAATTTTAACTGTCCTCTGCTTCCCAAGATTCTGACCTTAAGGTCCCATTGACCGAGGCACTGAGCCTGCCCCAAGTCGGGTGGAGAGGCTATACTGAGAGAATTGATGGTGCTAGCTGTGGGTGGGGCCTGAGCTAGAGGCCCCATGATCCAGCTTCTGAAAAATGAGAAGGGTCTCTAACGAGTGTGCGTATTGTAACATAATTTCTGCTATTTTCCTGTAGCTCCTAGTGCCCCCATCAATTGGCGCCGGGGGAAACTCCTGGGCCAAGGTGCCTTCGGCAGGGTCTATTTGTGCTATGATGTGGACACAGGACGTGAACTTGCTTCCAAGCAGGTCCAATTTGACCCAGACAGCCCTGAGACAAGCAAGGTACCATCTTCTCCATGCTCTGACCTCCTTTCCTCCCCTTCCAATGAAAACACTTCTTATTCATGGGTGAACTGCTCAAGGTGCTACAACTTGCCTTCCCATCACTCTTCTCCCAGGCTCCTTTGCTATCCATGAAGCCCTGGGAGAGGAACTGAGTCCTTATCAAAGGCCTGAGTCACCCAAACTGAGCGGCTCCATAATGGCACCTCTCCAGCTTTCAGCCCAAGGAGGAGCCACGGGGCTCACTTGTTTGGTCCAATTCTAAAGAAGGAATATGTGGCCTGTATCTCACCTTAAGTAAATTATCTTTGACGGTTGCCTTAACTAAGCCCCCACAAGCCTTGTTCCTGCTGTGTCTGCCTCCCTCCAGGCCTGGGAGTGCCATGCCTGAGGGTTGCCCAGTGTTGTGGCTGAGGAGCAGACAGTTGAGGAGTCCCCCTTTTCTGCAGCTGAAGTTTTCAAGGCAGACCCTTGTGAGATGTAGATTGAGGCAAGCACAAGCAGAACTGACCCCAGGCTGAGTGCCCAGGTGACCACTGGCCCCTCTGTAGGAGGTGAGTGCTCTGGAGTGTGAGATCCAGTTGCTGAAGAACCTGCAGCATGAGCGTATAGTGCAGTACTATGGCTGCCTGAGGGACCGTGCCGAGAAGACTCTGACCATCTTCATGGAGTATATGCCAGGGGTATGTGCTCCTTAAATGCATGTAAGACTCGTGCAAAAGAGGGACTGACTTGGGACTGAGGGCTGGGAAGATGATCACCCTTGAGCTGGGTCTGACCCCTTGAGGCTTCAGAGTTCAGAGGAACCAGATGAGGTGATGGCAGGATTTGGAGCCAGGAGGGCCCTGTGGCTGCAGTGAGGGCATGAGGTGAAGACTATCCCAGGACAGCCTAACCTACTGTGGGATGGCTATTCTCTGTCCCATAAGCACAGCATTCACCTGGAACAGAGGCCCTTTCTCCTAGATGTGTGCCATACATTGCTTGAAGGAAAGATTGTTTCATGCTTTTTTCCAAGCTGTCCTACAGCTCCTAGAAAAGTGTCTTCCACATCACAAATGGGACTTGGTTGAATCTCTGCTTTCATGCACCCTGGGAGCAGGAAATAGTCTTGTTCCCTCCCATAGCCATCCCCTGAGAGGACTCCCTCTGACTCCTTGTGGCTGGTAGGGCTCAGTGAAAGACCAGTTGAAGGCCTACGGAGCTCTGACAGAGAGTGTGACCCGCAAGTACACCCGGCAGATCCTGGAGGGCATGTCGTATCTGCACAGCAACATGATTGTTCACCGGGACATCAAGGGTGAGCAGGAGCAGGTCGTGTGAGTCCTCAGGACTTGGGTTCCAGGATATTATGCAGTGACTAGGTGGGCCAGTCAACCATTCTGAGCTTCTGGAGAGGGATCCAAGTTCTTCCCATTTGGGGGTTGGTGTAAGATTGGTTGAGCAATGTGGGAAAATACCCTTTAGTGCTGTGCAAATGTTGGCCAAGGAGATGATCAGTTAGTATTGTGGGTGTGAGGGTTCCCTTCACTGGACTATGTCATGTGCAGCTCCCGTCTATTTCAGTAGTGGCCTGTGTCCTCCCATTAGCTCTTGGTAACCTGGAGGGAGGATAGTAGAAAACAAAAGTGTCTCAGGTGATTGTCTGTGCCCTTTATGCCTTAGGAGCCAACATCCTCCGAGACTCTGCTGGAAATGTGAAGCTGGGGGACTTTGGAGCCAGCAAACGCCTGCAGACCATCTGCATGTCAGGAACAGGCATGCGCTCAGTCACTGGCACACCCTACTGGATGAGCCCTGAGGTGATCAGCGGCGAGGGCTATGGAAGGAAGGCAGATGTGTGGTGAGCATTAGGACTTGCGGGGATCCCATCCTCTTGCCTTGGGTATAGTAGCTGCAAACTGGAAATCACCTGGGTATAGTAGGAGAGACTGAGGACCTGGGTCATGCTAGCCATTGCACCCAGAGCCTAGTGTAGGGGTGGTGGTGCAAGCAGTGACACGTGACAACTGTGGTGCATTTAACCTCAAAGAGCAAAACTGTTAGTGCTGGGAATTTAGCCCGTGAAAAATAATCTCATGTTTGCTGAATTCCTTGAAGAAGTAGGATCTAGCCAGGCATACTGGCACACTCCTGTAATCCCAGCATTTGGGAGGCTGAGGCAGGAGGATTGCTGTGAGTTTGAGGCCAGTCTGGGCTACACAGTGAGACCCTGTCTCAAAAGTAAAAAAGAAGTAGTAGGATCCACTCTGAAGGCTTAGCTCTGTCTCTAAACAAGAGCATACTTCTTACAGCACTCAGATGGCTTACATTTGCTCCGCCTAACTTATGTCCTTCAGCAAGGACTTAGAAGTTGTGAGAACTTCTCTCCTTCCCAAGTGATTAGGCACACAGAGTAGTGGTCCCCCCGAAGATGTCCATGTAACCTGGAACCTGTAAATGTTACCTTATACTGTGTGGCAAACAGATTCTTCGCAGGTGTTACTAATGACATTGAGATGGACAGCTTATTCAGGACTGTCTGAGTAGGCCCAGTACAATTATAAATACCCTATAAAAAAGAGGTAGGAGGACTGGGGTGTAGCTCAGTGGAAGAAGGCTTGCTTAGCCTGTGAAAAGCTCTTGGGTTCAATCACCAGCACCAAAAAAACCACAGGGGCAAGAAAGACAGGAGATAAGCATGGGCAGTGGGAGATGTGACAATGGAAGCAGAAGCCTGGAGCAAGGTAAGGAAGGGAACCATGACCCAAGAAATGCAGGCAGGGCCGGAGGACATCAGTGCTAGATCACATGCTTACTATGTGCAAGGACCTAGGTTCAATCCTCAGCATGAGGACAGGCCAGGGGAAGGGAGGGGAAACTCAGAGCTTCCAGAAGGAACCATTCTTGCTGATACCTTAGTGTTAGCCCAGTGAGATTGATTTTAGACTGCTGACCACCAGGATAGTTGTAGCCATGCCACTAAGTTTATAGAAATTTGTTGCAGCAGTAATAGGAAATGAATACAGTAGCCCCTCAAGTTATGACCAACCTGACATACGAACAACTTGGTTTATGACCAGAATTTTAGTTTTAACTTACAATCGAAGACTTGACTTATGACCCGAATCCCAGCTACTTATGCTTCCAGATGGTCTCAGATACACAGTTAACCCTTAAAGAGTTCTGAAACATTACAGCCTCCTTTCTTGTACTGGGTTAACTGAGAAATCCTGGGCTAGTGTCTCTGTAAGGACACTGAACTCTGCCTGTATGCAGGAGAGAGACTTGGAAGGCTGTGTAGAGGAGCCTGAGCCTTCAACTGACAATTGGGTACAACCAGCCCTCAGGAATGAGTTGAGTTCCTAAGTCAAGGGTCCATTGTACAGTTGTCTTGGAGCTCCCCAACACACACACACACCCCATCCTAGGAATGGAACCTCAGGCCTCACATGATTTGCAGTCACTCTACTACTGAGCTATACTCTTGGAGCTGTACTCTTGTACTCTGGTTGATGGGCAAGAATCCCTGGTTTTTTTGGTTCCCTGTTGCATGGGACATTGTTTTTTCTCCCTTGACTTTCAGTCTATGAATTTCCTTTTGGGTTAATGTGTTTCTTGTATGCCACATTTTGTGGATCTTGTTTCTTAATCCACTCTGCCTGTGTTCCTTTTTATTGGTGAATCAAGGCCACTACATTAGTGGTTACAGCCAGCATGTACTGGCTCCTCTCTGCCATGTTTTTTTCCTGCTCTTGGTTTCCTACTTTTGTGCTCCATTTCAATTGCCTGTCCCACTCTGTGATCCCACTCTGCTGCAGTTCCTGGGTTTGTGGTCATCTTTATCCCTCTAGCATATCCTTCAGTACTCTTTGTAGAGTTAGTTTTGTGGTCATGAATTCCATGGAAGTATCTTATTTTTCCATTAACTTTGAAAGGTAGTTTTTCAGGGTACATCAATCCAGGTTGGAAGTTGCTTTCTTTCAAGACAAAATACTTCACTCTGAGCTCTTCTTTATGTGATGGTTTGTGTTGAGAAGTCTGTCATGTGTTTCTGATGGATTTTCTTTTACAGGTAATCTGTTTCTTTTCTCTAACAGCCTTGAATATTCTGCTTTTGTGCTGAATTTCTGGGATCATCTTATATGTCTGGGTATAGATTTAATTTGGTTATGGCTAGTTGGAGGTCTGTATGCCTCACTTATCTGTGTGTCAAGTCCTTTTCCCCTGCTTGGGAAGTTCTGTTATTACTTCTGTAAATAATCTCTTTATGTCTTTTGTGTTGACTCCTGCTTTTTCGCTGACAGCTGTCATTCTTAAATTATTTTTCTTTGCCTCGTCTTAGAGCCACTGAATTGTTGTTTCCTGGTTCCTTGTTATTTTTAAGAGATCTTCCATTTCACAGTTGCTAGCTGCCATCCTGTCTTCAAGGTTTGAAAGTCTAACTTCAGTTTCTTTCAGCTGGTTTTGCCAACTTTCAGTGGGGTTTTTAATTTCTTGTATATCTCTTTGAATCTGTTTCATGCATTCCAGTTCTTCTCTATATTGTTCTTTCAAGGTTTCCCTCATTCTCCTATGCTCATTTTTGTTTTTGATTTGTCTTCTTTAGATACACTCAGCAACTCTTTTATTATATTTGTCATTTCTTCTTTTACCTGAGATATTTTTTCTGATCTGATTTCTTTTGCAGTCTCACAAACTAGTTTCTTTACTTCAGTTGCCATCATCCAAGAAATTTCAGGTATGCACTTCCACTTCTATGTCCATGTCTCCCGGACTTACTCTGTTTGGGTTGGAGGCCAGAGATTGCCTATTGCTCCTTGGTCTTGACATTTTCCTGGGTTCCTTGGGATGAGCAGGTTGTAGGGTCCCAGGCGCTTCCCATATTGGCTGGCCATCCCACAGTGTAGGGGGATGGGTCAGGCACGTGAGTTTCTTCCAACCCAGGTTCTGCAGGTGGAGTTGGCATGTGGGGCAAGCTTTGCCAGACACTCAAGGCTTCTCCAAGATGTGGCTGGCTTATTCTCCTAGCCCGCTCTGGGTAACCCAGGAGAGTCCCTGGTGCCCTGCATGTGGATGGGGTTGGCCTGGCTTTTCCCCACATTTCGTATGTGGGTGCTGAATAAATTAATTAGTATGAGGGCAGTGGGGTTTGGCTCCTGCCTTAAAATTTTAAAGGACTAGAGATGTAACTGAGTGCAAAGGCCCTGAACAGAATCCCTACAGAAAGAAGAAAAAGCTCCTTGGTGAATGGTCGGGTACAGGCTTATCCTATATGTGGACAAGACTTACAGTGCTTAAAGCCTCTTCTGTCCTCAGAGAATCTAGGGACAGCAACCATCATTTGGCCTATCTTGTGCCATAGTGTGATCTGAGGAGAGTATCTCTTTCACTACAGTGGGTGCACAGCCAGGGCCCCGGAGCTGTCCCACAAGGGGTGACGTGGGGGTCTCTCTTTCTCTCCAGGAGCCTGGGCTGCACTGTGGTGGAGATGTTGACAGAGAAACCACCGTGGGCAGAGTATGAAGCAATGGCTGCCATTTTCAAGATTGCCACACAGCCTACCAACCCTCAGCTGCCTTCCCACATCTCTGAACATGGCCGGGACTTCCTGAGACGCATTTTTGTGGAGGCTCATCAGAGACCTTCAGCTGAGGAGCTGCTCACACACCACTTTGCACAGCTTGTGTACTGAGCTCTCAAGGCCATCCTGCTGCTGGCCACTCCCGCTGCATGGGCACGGGGCTGTTGTGGGGCTCAGCAAATTCGCTGCTTCTCCCAGGCAAAGCTGTGGACCACGGAGCTGCAGTCCAGCCAGCATTTGCCTGTGCTCCTTCTGCCAGTGGAGCTCAGAGCCAGATGGGATATCTGTAGCCTCAAGGACTGGGAGACCCCAGCCTACCAGACCTAAGCTCCGGCACCCCAAGTTCAGTGTGGAGGGGAAGGGCTGGGAACAGTGCGCAAGGCAGCAGTGGGCCCACCCCTAGGATGTGTCCTGACACTGCAGTCTGTGCTGAAGCCCAGGGGGTCTGGGGCACAGGACTGACACAGGGTTTGAATAGTGTTATTTTCATTCAGAGTGTTATTGTGTCTCCTTCCAGTGTCTGGTGACCACCAGAGTGTCTGTGGGCTGTAGCAGAGCCCACTCAAGCCTGAGGTAAAGCCCAGCATCCCCCAGTCCATGGAAGGCAGAGGCATGGGCTGCCCTCTCCTACAGCCCCCAGGTCAGCCTTGCCAGTCCTTGTTCTTTACCAAAGATGAAGCAAATGTTATGCTGCCTTATTCAGGGAAGGAGGAGCCTGTGCTGCCTGCCCTCAGGACCTTGCATCCTTAAGCAGGGGCCTGAGATGTGGAACTGCCCCCACTGAGCGAGGAGACCCAGTTTTGTCAATGCATTTGTCTCTGTTTTACAAGTTGGAGTCGCTCTTATGCTGTACCTGGTTTCTAAACTGGAGACTTGTATGCCCCCTGGGCTCTGAGTATCCCTGTGTGGGTTTGGGCCTTGGGCTTCACTGGAAAGAGCTGCTGGGGTAGCCTTTGTGCTCCTGGCCAACGTTCATCCCCTTACTGAAGCAGAAAAGGTAGACAACTCCACGAGGGCATCTGGCCAGCTGGGTGCCAAGCCTGACTCGGCCATTCAGGAGAGCCCCAGCAGTTGTCTTTGGCTGTGTGAGTCATGACCCTGCCAGGCCAGAGCCCACTCCACCTGCTACAAGGGAAAGCCCATGTGCTGCCACCAACTATCCAGAACCAGCAGCTCTCTTCTTCCTTAGCCCACCTCGCCTGGCCCAGTGAGGTCTCAGTCTTTTCCCTTCTTGTTCCTTCCATGTGGGAGGAATGGCAAGTGATCGGGGAGACAGTATCTCCACGCAGCTTAGAGTTGGCCGTATTTACCTCAGCCTGGGCGCTGGTCCTCCCTGCCTCCTTCCAAAATGTGCCTATTGCTAGAGCTCCTCCCTCCCAATGCCCAGTTTCCTTGGGAGTTGTCATTAATGGGAGGAGCAGTGCCCAGGGATGGGCATCTCCAGGAAGCTGGGGATTAGTGCCAGGCAGCTCGTTGCCAGCCATGCCCACTTCCCCATGGGCACAGAACAAGCCAAAGCCTTCGTTGTATGTTGACGATGCACTTTTATGAATGTAGTTTCTATCGCTGTTTTTAGCCTTTTCACATCATGTAATGTGAGGCCTTGTACTTGTTAATTTATATCTCAGATCATATTTGATGGTTTTTATATATAGCAATTGTAGACTGTTACAGGTGATGGACGCCTCAAGAGAGAAGAGAAAAATGGAAGCAGCTGGTTTTGCAGAAATGTGTGCTGCATGGTGCCAATTGGGCCTGGGCCCCTTATGCCACCCCTTTTTGCCAGGGGACTCTGTCAGGCCACCTTCCACTGGCAGCTGTCCCGAGGCCAGCAAACACATGCTCCTGCCTCCCGTCTTGGCCCTTGCCCAGGGTGGGGACCAGCCATCATCTCGACCAAAGCTGCCAAGCAGCAGCTCAGCCTCTCTGTGACCCCATCCTAATGGCCGTAGCCTTCCCTGGCCCCCACCCTGTCCCTAGTGTCCCCCATCCTTGCCCCACAAGTGGAAACAGCATGGTGTCGCTGACAAATGACTGTGTCCCAGGTCCAGGCTCTCACAGAGCCCCACTTCCAGGGTCTTACCTCACAGGGAACGTTTTGAAAATGAATTTAAAAACAAGCAAACAAATTTTGAACTCCAAAAAAACCAAAAATGACCCTGATTTTTGTGCCAAAAACTGTGGACATGCTGGCTCAGCATCCTCAGGACCAAGCTATTGCTTAATTTTAATTTATTGTTTTTTTACTAACTAATCCAGATGAAGTTATGGGGTTCTAGGATGGCCTGGGCCCAAAGGTTCTTAAAGGCAGTTTGCTAGCAGCCCCAGGCTTAATGTGGGAAGGGTTACACCACAGATTCATCATTCCGTGGGGTGTGTCGGCCTCAGCCTACCCCGCATGGAAGGGCCAGGGCTGGGTCAGTGCACACCTTGTCCCCCTCCTGCCCCTCTAGCTCTGTTTATATCTGAATTGTGGATTGTGCAGAAGAACCTTCAGCCATAGTTATTTGACTGTATCTTGACTGAGGGCTTGCAGTGCAAAGCCAGGCCAGTGTCACGCATTACTTTCAATAAAAGGGATCATTTATACTAGAGGCATCCTGTGGCCATGCTTTTGGTTGGGGGTTACAGGTTATGTGGGAGGGGCTAGGTATGGTACCTAGCAAAAAGCTTTAGCCCCTCAGCTAGAAGACAACTTGAAATAACTCCCAAAAAAAGGGTCCTACCTGGATGTGGCAGTGCACACCTGTAATCTCAGCACTTGCGAGGCTGGTGCAAGAGAATTGTTGTGAGTTTGAGACCAGCCTGGGCTACAAAGTGAGCTCAAGACCAGCCTGAACTGCAGCCATGTCTCAAAAGAAAAAAAAAATCCAGGAATTATTTGGCTGGGTGTCACTGTCATCCCACAGTGCTTTAGCCCTCTTTCTTCCCTTTCCCCGCCACAAGCACCATACAGGGTGGGTAGATACATCAGGGGTCATTTACTGAGGTAGCATTGTTGGTGCTTCTGTCCTGGATTCCTGGACTGTGTGGCACTAGTAGGGTCTTTCAGCCCATCCTTGTAGGTGAGTACTCAGAAGCCACCTCTCCAGCATGCCCCTTGGCCCACCTATAGGGAGAGATCCTCTTGTTCCCATCACTGACCTCTGATACAGGAAGCTGGGTCTGCTCTGAGACTCTCCTATTCCAAGGAACTAGGCCTTGAATGTCTTCTCTGCTTCTTCAAGGAGCAATGCGTCCCTTAACAGCACTGTGGCTCACCTGCCACTAGGGCTTGAGGTCCAGTTTTCTGGGCAGGAGTTACCAAGGAACTTGAGTTGTATAGGGTGGTGGCAGCAAAGCCTCCAGGGGTCTATTCTTTTGCTCCACCAGCTTATGTATCCTGCAAGCTCTTTGGGAAAATCAAGACAGTGATTCTGGGACAGGACAACCCAGAATTCTGTTTTACATGGTGGTGGTGGGGTTGATCCAATCTTGCCTTGTTTGCTTAAATTATCACTCCTCTGTGCCTGCGCTCTCTGGACAGAAAGGTCAACTCCAGAATTTGGAAAGGCACTAGACTAGAAAGATGTAGCAATAAGGAATAACGGATTAAAAGAGCAGGCGCTGAAACCTTCAATGGCACCTACAGGTTCCCACCATTCTTGCAGATTCCAGGGCACAGGGCGAGTACCAGCCCAAAGCTGAGGGGCACAGTGAGTTTCCATTTCAGGTGCAGGGTACTGTGCCTTGTCTGGGTGGAAGAGCAGCCCCTTTTTTCAGCTGGCTAGTATTTCTGACATCCATTGCTACCCCCCACCAAGGCCAAGAGTGCTCCGGGCTCTGTTTGTTTCCCCTTTCCCTCCTTAGGCTGAGTCTGCTTCCTTCCTACCACAAAGCCCCCCTTCAGGCCACATAAGAACAGAGTCGGCATCTATTTAAACGTGTTTAAAATGGGGTTCATCACAACAGAGGGGCAGGAATAAAAGGAGGGGAGCATGGAAGCTGCCCACCAAGCAGGTATCAGCCTCTCAGCCTGGCAGAAGCTTTTAACTTCCTGGTGCAAGAGGGTCCCAAACCCCCAAAAGGCAGGTTCTGCCTTGCCTTGCCACTTCCCCATCCCCTCCCCCGGGCTGCAGAGGTGGCAACCATGAGGCCCAGCAGGTGGCGCACTCGCTCTCCTTCCTCCAGTTCCCTGTAGCTTGGGACCAGGATAAGGGCAGAGGTAGACGGGGAGATAGATACGCGGGCTGCACACAGCCCAGGTGGCAGTGAGGGTGCTTGGGACCCTGAGAGGGACATGCTGACTCCTTGCTGGAGAAAAGGCACCTAGTTAGGGAAACTGAGCTTGGGGGCCTCCTTGGGGTGTGAGATGAGGTGGGGTAGGCTGAAAGAAGCAGGTGAGCGTAGCCAGTCCTTGCTCCCACACCCCTACCCACTGAGGGAGAAGGAAAGAACCCTGGAGCAGAGCCCTGCACCTGGAACCTTGTGCCTGAGGAGCTGCGCCCCCTTCTACCCTGCCAGGCCAGCCAAGCCTAGAATCAACCTCTTTGCCACCCTTACAAAGGCCCAACTCTAGGCCCTCTGCAGAGGGAGCAGATCACGGGGTCTCAGGCTGTCTTGGTGCCAGGGTCCACTTCCTTGTGGGTCCAGAGCTCCTTGTGCTGCTTGCGTCCGAACCCCTCATCGTAGTTGCCTTTGCTCTTAAACAGCTGCTGGAAGTGGGGTTTGCAGTAAAACTCGCCATGCAGAGCTGCGTAGCTGCCCAGGCTGCGGAAGTAGAACAACCAAGTCAGGCCGGGTCAGGGCTGAAAGTCGGCCCAGGCAGGCAGGGCAGGGTCGCACCTCAGCTTGGTGTGGCAGTGCTTGCAGCAGAAGCAAGAGTTGTGGAAAATGAGCTTGTCGGCCACCAGCCGCTCCATGGGGTACACAGTCTTCTGGCAGGCGGTGCAGGTCTCCTTCACCTGGGCCCGAAGGCTGAAGGACTGTGGCGGGACACTCAGCCAAGGGCCTGGCCATCACCCACCCTTTCCTCCACCCACAACTACCCCGAGGACCCTACCTTAGAGCGCTGCACAGTGCTGCTGCCACCACCGCCTTTGGCTTCCTGAGGGAGAGGGACAATATGGGCAGGGGTGGCTCTGGAGTGGCCCTACCCAGATCCCAGGCCACTCAAGAGGGGGCAAAGGGTGCTGGACAAACAGGCCGCTCCTCTCCCTTCATCCTTCCCACTCAGATGGTCACCTACATGAGAGGGGGTGGTCTGGGCGGCTCCTGCAGCCTGGAACATGGCTCTTCAAAAGTGATGGAGGCCCTGGGCTGGGCCGCGGCACCCGCTGGGTTCTGCAAGGGGAAGTCGTTTGGTAGGGCCCCATGAGCCCTTCCCCCAGCCTGCAGGGTGGGGTGTTTACAGAAAAGGGGCTGGGGGGCTGCGGTTGGGACTTTCCCTAAGTCATTTCCTGTTGCTCTTGGTTTTGCCACTTCCGCCCCTCACCCATTCCTTCGCCGCCCCCCGCCCCCCACTCCCCAGCCCTCACGGCCCCCTTCCCGGGGCAAGGTCCCTGTGTTGGAACCTTGTGTAAAAGAACAAAGTTAGCGCTGCACGCCTGTGGACAGGGGACTCTGAGCGCGCAGTGCGGGAGACCCCTCCTGGGGTGAAGGGGTCAGCAGAGGGCGGGGCCAGAGCGGCGGGGCCAGAACCCGTTGCCCCAGCTCGACCCGCGCCGCGCACTGCCCAGCGCCGGGCCCATGCGCGCAGCCCTGGACAGCGCTCTGTCTGGCCGCCTGCCCACCCGCCTCTCCCCCGCCCGCGGCCAGCTCCTCCGCCAGAGGACCTGCGGGGACCCGACCCCCCAGACTCCGCGTCCCCGAGGGCCCGCCCCCGAAGGGCGGATGTGATCCTCCGGCCCTAGGCAAGAACAACGCGCGGAACCGCCAGGCGTCGGCGCCCCCTCGCCCCCCGCCTCGGCCCCGGGCTCGCGCGCCGGATGCAGACCCTCCCCTGGCCGCCCGCGGGTCTCACCGGGCCCCGGCCTGGGCGGGGGTCAGTCTCAGGGGCCGCCTCGGGTGCAAGCAGGGAACGGGCCCAAGCTTCCGCCGCTGCCAGTGGTCCCCGAGCGGCCACGGCCACCGCCACCGCCGCCTTATGCCGGCGCCGCCCCGCCGGCCCCCGCCTCGCGCCCGCCCATTGGCTCCGCCGCGCCCGGAGCCGCCTCCGGGGCCCCGCCACCGCCGCCGACCCCCCTCCGCGCTTTGTCTTTCCTTGCTTCGCCGTCCCCCGTCTTTGTCTGCTCCCCGCATCCCCCCGCCCCCCGGCCCCGTGCCGCTGGCCGCCAGGGTCTGTGCCGTCTGCCTTCTCCCGACGGCCCCGGAGCCAGGCAGCCGTGCGCGGTGAGGGGATCAGTGATAGCGGGGACAGGAGCCTGAAGGCCCGCACCGCATACCTCGCGCGGGGACAAGTTCAGGCTGTGACCGCACCGCCTCTCCGAACCATGCCTAGGCCTTTCGCTGCCTTGGTTTCCCGTTGGCTCTTGTAGACACAGGCCCCGACGGCCCAAGTACTGCCTGGCCCTGTAGCCTGTGAGGCCCAGCTGGTGCGACCCGGGAGGCAGGCCAGGGCCCCCACCCGGTATGAGCCCGAACCCCAACGGGTCGCGAAGTCCTCCCGCCGCCAGGGGCCGCCCCCACGCGCGCGGGGCCCGCCGAGGAAGATGGCAGCAGCACGCGGTCTGGCCAAGTCCGGCCGCGAGGCCAGGGTCGGGCGGGTCGCAGGGAGGGCCTAGGTAGCCTGCCTGACTGAGGGGTCGGATGAGCCCACCATCCCAGTGAGCTTCCCAGGGCACATACTCTCCCCAGGCCCCACGTACCAGAGCTTTTCTGTGGCCGGATTTTGCGGGACTGCTAATCGTGGCCCTGAGGATAGCTGGGGGCACACCCTCAGGAGAGGGTTTGCCAGCCCTCAAGCAAGCAAACCCCAGGCACCCAAACCTCGTCCCACAAATGAGAGTCTAGGCCTGAAGATTGTAAGTGACTTGTTCCGGGGAACAGAAATGGCTGAGCAGTGTGGCTCACTGCTGCCCGCCCTAGCCCACTGCACAGCAGGGCTCCGGCGATGACCAGCGAAGAGTGGAGCCTCATCTGTGCTGCGGGCACACGGGGCAGCTCTGAACAAGCTCCTCTGCCGGCAGCATGAGGCTTCTGGGTTCCAGCAACTGGCTTTGCCAGAGGCCACGCTGGAGGTCGTTCCGGGAAGCACAGCTTCAGTGTTCCCGCACTGCACCGTGGCAGGAATAGAACTGGTAGCTCCTGAGTGGGCCCTGTGTTTGCAAGGGAATAGGAGTTCCACACCGCCAGGCAGCAGGCAGCCCAACCCTCAACCGTTTCCCTGGCTCACAGTTGGCACTCACTCTGAGCTTCACTTTTCTCCTTCAGCCTTCTTTAGTTTGCGTTGAAGGAAGGGGCCTGTCTGTGTTGCTGAGCGGGAGATGGGGACCCTGAGGGGCATTTAAGAACTCTATAGCTGCATGTATCTCCAATGAGACAGACTTAAATTCTCCAAGGGAGTTGTTAGATGCAAGGAAGGTGAAGCCCGAGGGGGCAACAGGCTGGTCAGGGACAGGTGTCAGGCCTGAGGCTCCCGCCTTGCTGAGCAAGGCCCATCTATAGGCTGAGCTGTAGTTGGTGACCACAAAATCAGCAGTTCTGCAGGAAAGAAGGCCAATAAAGTGATGCAGGGTTGAGAAAAGGGAGCTTCAGCCAAGTATGGTGACACACAATTACAGTCCCTAGCTACTGGATCAGGGAAATTGAGGCAAGAGAATCTTGCGCCCAGGAGTCTGGCTGGGCAATATAGTGAAACCCTGTGAGTAAACACATTAATTAAAAAGAAAAAAAAGAGCAAGGAGCTGGCTGGAAATAGATTTAACTGGGTACTCTAATTCCTTCAGGTCCTCTACCTCTACTGATAGTGGATGTCATTCCCTTCACCTTGGGCCCTATAATTGCTCAAAGGAAGAGATTTTAAAATTTTTTATCTTTTAACCTGTTGTTAAAATTTCCATGGAAATGGCCAGGGCATTTGATGGTTAGGAAAAAGGGAGGGGCACTTCCTTTATCTGACATTTCAAACGCCTGGGCCACAGCCAGGGGAGCCCTCACCCCTAGGGTTTGCCAAAGCCTACAGCCTTGGCTGGAGCTGCACATGCACAAAACACAGGCATCAGAATACACACAGGCCTGCTACCCACCAGCGGGGACCGCGTTAGAGCAGCCCGTATGCTCCCACTCGATGACTGCCAGCCAAGGTGACGGGAGCGGGCAGCTGGGAGTCTAAGGTTACTTGCTCTTTGGGTTACTGCTGAAACTCAGCATCTTCTGCCCTGACCCACAGTGGCTGAAAGTGGTCCCACAGAGTAGCTAATCTTGTCACCCAGATCCTTCCAGTCCCAGTTTGATGGCCACAGGAAAAATTAATACAGTTGTTTTGAAATTTTAGGTAGTGAACAGATCATCTCTTATAGGTCTTAAAAGAAAACTTGGTGTGTGGTGGTGTAATTCTAGTGCTTAGGAGGCTGAGACAGGAGGATCACCATGAGTTCAAAGTCAGGTTGAACTACAGAGTATTCAGATCCAACCCAAATTACAAAAGTGAAACCCTGCCTCAAAACCTGTTATGTCTCATCTAGTGAAAGAGGTCACTGCTGTGCTTCCTGTGGGCCCCCTCCTAAGGAGGCAGAACCCAGGGTACAATGATCCAAGTATGAGCCTTTTCGGCCATTTTTGAAAACACTAGGAAGCAGGCAGCAATCTCTTGGCATGCACACACACGGACAATGCCATTCTCCAACAGATTCTCTACACATTTTAATTTGTTCTGATAATGAAACTAACACACCATAAGGACTGAAGCTCTTGGGTGAAGCAAGACATTATGGCTCTTGGAGGAAACACCAAGACAGGTGGCAGGTGGTATGAAGACGGATTCTTAGGAAAGACACGAGCTACACAGATGAGCTACAGCAAGGTCTTAGGTGTCTGGGTCCCAGCAGTATGAGAGGTAAGGTTGGACTGTCCCAGCTTTAACCTGGTGTTTCAAAGAAATACCTTCCTCTTCAATTATTAGGAAGAGGCCTGAGGGCGATGGGGGCAGGTTACTTTGAACTTGCCCCTTCATGGACCTGTATGATCTGGAAACCAAGAAACAAAGGAACAGAATGGAATTCCACTGGCAGGAGAGCAACTGGTAGAAAGAAGAGGTGACAATTCCTTGGGTTGATGAGTCAAACCTGGACTTGGCCTTCAGTCCCAGGGCCAGAACAGCATATCTTCCTTCTGAGGAGGTCACCTCAACTCTCTGGTGGGGGTGTCAGCTTACTGAATCCTTGCAATCCTGTGAGTCCTTTATGTCTTAAATCACAGAGCAGTAAAGACATGTCTCAGAATGGCCTTCCTGTGAGCCAGCAAGCAGCTCTGCTGGCAGGATCCTTGCTACCCATTCTGTAGCCAGGAGGTTGGGAATGTGCCAGCCAATGCCCTGAGCTAGAGAACGTGCCTGGTCTGCAGAGGCTCAGAATTCCCAGTCATCCACCTCTAGCTCTTCCAGGTTTGTCACCAAGCCAAAGATTCCACTGTGATCCTGAGACTGGCTGCTTTCAAAACTGGTGATTGGGGTGACAGGACGAAGCAATTCAGGCAAAGCTTCTGAGGCGCGACGCTTGATCTGTGGGAGGACAGAGTTGAGTGGTGAAATAGACTATGGAACTGAATGAAGCTAATAAAGAGGAAGAAGTAGCATTTTGGGGGCTTTATTTCTCTAATTCAAAAACAGCAGGAGAAAATATCTAAAGACCCCATAGTTACAGGGCTAAGGAAACTAAGGCAGCTAGAACCACAGGCAAGAAGACACAAGGAGCCAAGGGAGACTGCTCTTATACCTGTCTGAAGAAGGAGTGGCTCAGAAGGGCGCTGGCACTTGGCCTGGAGAGAAAGGGGAAGAGAGCCACATCACCCGGTACCCACTGCCCAGTCCTGCCACTCACACCTCTTCCTCAGCTCACCAATACTGGATTCTTAGCTAACCCACGAGCTGAAGACCCCTCTTACTGTGGAGCCCCACTTTCCTCCTGAGAACCCAGGCCCTCACAGAGCCTTTGAGAGGCACAAGCTCTCAAACCCTGGCCCAACTGTACAACTTCCTCTCCTCTTCCTGCTCCCCAAAGCCCAGCCCCAGGCCAGCAGCATACCTTGCATCTGGGTTGCGCTGAAGGCACTGCTCCACAAAATGGTGGAAGTGTGGGGAGAAGGTTCGGTGGTAAGGGTGGGAAGGCGAGTCACCATTGGAAGGCCGTGGGATGCCGGTGGCCAGGCTCTCACCCAGGCCAGAGTTGGCTGCTGAACGTGAGGAGCTCATGGTCAGTTCTTCCACAGGGATAGTGCTGGTGTCCAACAGGCAGGGCACTGTGCCATTCAGCTTCTCCAGCAGCATCTGGAGAGGAGAGTCAGGGTCTGAGCTGGAAGGGGCCCCAAGACCCAAAGGGCCTCTTTTGAAATATGATCTGCCTATAAATGTGATCTTTTGGGAGAAAAGATGGAAGCTGAACTTTTGAAAGGAATGCTAGCCATTGGCTTGGCAGCTTCCCCCTGGCTAGGCCAATAGAGCAAAGAGGAAGACAGGAAAGATTGTGAGAACCCTTCACTGTGGCTGGAAGAAGGGTCCACAGTTTCCTCTTCCCTCTAACCCATTCAGCCCTTACCCTAAGGTGGAAGGAACAATCCAGTCACTTTCCTTGAAGTCCAGCCCCCAGGCTGCCATATGCATGTGGACCAAATGGGTCCACAATGTAATACTTGTAGCATCACATCCTGAGTTGTCACAAAAACAGGCTGCATAGTGTGCCCTGGGTCTTGCCAGGTGTGGGCAGCTGTTATGAAGCCCTCAAAATGTACATGTAAACCCAGCCCCACTTTGAATATTGCTATCTTCATGGGCATTTTCATGAACCTAATGAGCTGTTCAAGCCAAAAATACAGAAATTTCTCTTGGGCAGCACTAACTATGTGTGGCTCTTTATATTTAAATTAAATCAAGTTTAAAACTCAGTCCCTCAGTCTCACTGAAATATTTTAAATGCTTAATATCTATAAGTGGCTAGTGGTTGCCATACTAGACAGCAAAGATATAGACATTTCATCACTGCACAAAGTTCTGGATGGTGCTACCTCTAGATCTAAAGCTTTTGAACTCAAAATAGTTTTTTTTGTGTGTGTGTGGTACCAGGGATCTAATCCAGTGCTTCCCGTATTCTAGGTAAGCACTCTGCCACTGAGCTATATAGCCCCCTAAATAACCTTTTAATTTTTTCCTGAGCATTCTTTTTATTATTTTTTTCCCTGTTCACTCTTCAGTTATTGAATTATATTTCTTAGTTTTCCTGATATCTTACTTAAATGTCCAAACCATAACATATCATAACTATCTACCAGATTTAATCCACTTATTAGAATGATCTTCCTAAAAACATTATATATATATATATATATATATATATATATGTATGTATAAATGTTCTTTTCTTTCTTTCTTCCTTCTCTTTTCTTTTTTGCCTTTGCTGTTGCTCTTTGTCCTACAGGAACTCTCCACATGCTGTGTGCTTCATTTTGGAGCAGAAGCCAAATGCCTTCTGGTGGCACACAAAGCTCTTCGTGAGGTGCCCTTGCTTCTTTCTCCAGTCTCATCACCCAGATGCCCCTGGAAGCACCTGTACTTCAGCCATTTACAGCTATGCTGCCCCACAGATCCTGTTCTTTCTTGACTCCGGGTCTAAAGAGTCAGCTTCTGTTCCTACTCTTCACATCGTGAAACTGCTCTTTGCCTTTGAGACTTAACCCAAGTCTGGATATCCTCTAGCTGCCCTTGTGTCCATGCTCTCCCAGTTCTAGATCATGCTCCACGACCCGGGAATTCAGGTAATCCGTGCCCAGATGATCCCCAATTGTACTTCCTGGATGTAATGAGGCCTGGGCAAGCCTACTCCCAGGGTATGTCCATTAAGGAAATTGTGCCACTGCCTGGATATGCCTAAGCCCGAGGGAGCTCCCAAGTGCAAACAAAGGCAATAGACAGAAGTCAAAGGGCAACAGACAGAAGGTAAGCCTGTACAGTGAAGTTTCCAAAGATGTGGGGCAGAATGTGAAGGCATGTAACTCTGAGATGCCTGAGAATTCTAAATTGGAAAGTGATCTTCTTTATCAAAGTAGGAAGACAGAAGATATTTTATAAATTTACAAAAACTGGTTAGCTTTTATATTTTAAATAGATATAAGGTATATGAGCTTCTGCTTACACTAATGCCCTTGGCTTCTCTCCAGCCTGGGCTGGGCTCTGTGACGGTAGCATTTCACATATGGAGAAACAATTATACACTCATCCCCGCTGGGATAAAGGGATTGCTCTTCTTGAAAAAATGAACCCTTTCATCTTAGAAACCCTAGTCAATGTCCTTGAGTGAGACAGGTAACCACAAACATTTGGGAAAAGTAGGCAAGAAAGGAAGCACTGGGTTGCAGGCTCACCTGGGTGGCAGGCATATCCTTAAAGGGGACGTGGCCATTGGCCAATTCACAGGCTGTGATTCCCACACTGTAGATATCAGACTTGGCATCATAACCCTGAAGATTCTAAGTCAGAAAAAAAAAAAAAAAGCCACAGGTGATTTACTTGTAGCCTGGTGTTTCTTTAAGAAAAAAAAAAAGTGAATCTAAAACTGAGTAAGGAAAGAAAGCCTGTCCCACAGCTGGGACCAGCTGGTGACTGGACCTTGCTTATACTGCTGCACATTGACTGCTATTTTTACAAGGAACAAATGTTTGGTTTACTGTGTAATAAGTAGGAGGAAGTACTGGGACTGATGCTCCAGCTCAGCATATGGATCTGGAAAGCCCCAAGTAGTTCCAAAATGCTCCCTCTTCCATAGGTGGGAAGGATCCCTCAAAGGAGCTGAACTAACATCAAGTATGCTTTAGGACCCCAGTAAATAAAAACTACATCCACCTGCAGTATGCAAGTAATGCCCATGCTGACTGGGCTGCTAGCGCACCTGGCCAACTGGGACTCCTCCCTCCAGAACCCCTGTACTCCACTCAGCACTCTTCCCTACCCCAGGAGATTCTTGGGGGCTTCTTGAGAATCCTGAGTTGGTAGGACTGACCGGAATGCCTTAGGATCAGTACACACACCTGCTGGAGGACTTCTGGGCTGAGCCAAGGCAGAACCTTGATACTGTACTTGGGAAAATCGTGGACCACTCGCTGCCGCTGCCCATGACTGATCATGCTGAGGTTGCTGCGTAAACCAGAGAGGTAGACTTTCCCATCCACAGAGATCAGAATGTGGCTTGATTTGACACTCCTGGGGGAGGCAGAAAGGGTGCCATGGGCAGCAAGAGCCCTTCCCACTACAAACCTTCATCTCTACACACTCTAGTTGGCTTTCTTCCAGGTGTGTGTGTGTATGTATGTGTGTGTGCATTTTATACATACACAAACACATTTTTATGAAAAATGTCAAACATACACAGGAAAAGAGAAAACAGCATGAGGCCATTTACATATAACAAAATTCAAAATTGTTCCTATGATTTGTTCTCTTTTATGTGCAAGACCCCCTTTTCCCCCATTTCCTACCAAAAATACTCACTCTAAAACATGACATAGAGTGAAAAAGGAAGACTAAGTTGGATAGAACCATTAGGGAGAATGAAAACACATCTGTGCTTGTTTGTAGAAATTCTTTTAAAGTATACCACTGTTTTAGCTGGACATGATGGCGTATTCCTGTAATCCTAGCACTCGGGAGGCTGAGGCAAGAGGATCGTTGCAAGTTCAGTACCAGCCTGGACTAAAAAGTGAGCTCAAGGCCAGCCTGAACTGCATAATGAGACCCTGTCTCAAAAAGACCCCCCCCAAAAAAAGTGTATCACTGTTTTGTATGTGTATGTCTTCAATCTAATAGGTTTGTTACCCAACTTCTTCTTTTTTCACTCCATGCTATGTTTTAGAGTATTTTTGGTTTTGTTTTTACTCAGTTCTACATATAGAAGACCCTCTATGTAAAAAGAAAAAAAAAAGTATCATTATCTGTATCCTCTGATCTCTGCCCACTCTCCCTACTGCAGTACTGGGAACTGAACACAAGCTACACCAAGCTACATCCCAGCCCTATTTTTTTTATGTTGCCCCGGCTGGTCTAGAATTTGCAATCCTCCTATCTCAGCCTCCAGAGTAGATGAAATTACAGGCATGTACCGCCACATCCAGCAGATTTTTGGTTTAATTGTCACCGTGAGTCCTGGGCAGGATCTAACACTTTTACTCATCTATTCTCCAGGGAAGGATATTCACACTATCTGTACTCAGTACAAATATGACCAGTGACACCCGCGTACATGCCCAGTGGGTTCGTTTCTTTGAGGTATACACCCAGAGGCAGCACTGGCATACCCCACTATCAGAACACAGCCATCTCCGTACCGCACTAGGACTCATCTGGCCTTCTACTTAGCATTGGTCATTTTTTTTTTTAATGGTACCAGGGGCTGAATCCAGAGACTTCACACTGAGCTATATCCCCTAGGCCAGTGGTGGTGAACTTACAGCACATATGCTACAGTGGGCTGTTCATACCATTGAAATTCCGCCCTAGGTTTCCTTTTCCCTTTCCCTTTTCCTTTCCCTTTTCTTTTCTTTTTTCCTAAGTTACCCAGGCTGGGCTAAAACCTGTGATCCTCCAGTCTTAGTCTTCCAGAGTGCTGGAATTACAAGCTTGAACCACCACACCTAGCTGCTACCACTACTCTCATGTGTACAAAGTGACATCTTTTCAAAGTGACTGCTTTTCATGTGACTCTGACTGCTAGGTTTGAGTGTCTCTATGATCTCTAATCTTTGGAGTTTTCTCTTACATAAACTTCTTATCTTTTGCCCACTTACTACTCTGCCGTTCTTTTCTGGTTGCTTTGCAAGATTTCCTTGTTACTAATCTTTGTGCCTTAGATAATGCTAACATTTTCCACTGTTACTTGTTTCTTCAGTTTTTCATGGTGTCCTTTATTGAACAGAAATCTTTAATCTTGATATAATCAAATTCATCTACTTTTTTTTAGTTAATGTCATGTTCCTAAAATACTTAGAAGCCCTTCTATGCCTCAGATCACAAAACTATTTCTTTCTGGTTAAGTCTGTAGTTTAAATTTATATTTAGGCCTTTAATCTTCCTTTGTATACAGAATCAGAAAGGATTTCACTTTTAGTATCTTTCCTAGTATGAGCTGGTTTTCCTGACATCACCTACTAAGCAATGTGTTTTCCTCAGCCACTCAGCATATGACCAACTCTGGGGCACACAAGATAAGCAGCAAACAGGGGACAATAATCCACCTCAGATGCATGGTACTCAGGACTCGCTAGAGCTGATGGCGCACTCCTGTAATCCCAGCACTTGGAAGCCTGAGGCAGTAGGATAGCCACAAGTTCCAGGCCAGGCTGGGCTACATAATGAATTCAGAGCTAGCTTGAATTACATGGTGACACCCTGTCTCAAAAAACAAAACAAAATGAAACAAAACCAATACTCAGGACCAAGCTGCTCAATAAAGACAAAGTCAATGGCTTCAGCATTGACAGGCTAAATGACTGTCCCCCAAGTCAGTGGCATATCCTGATTATAAACTCTGGCTTCATTAATTGAAATCTACTTTCAAATATTTCCTCAAGGGCTCAGGGTTCTCAGATACCTACTCTAATAAATTGAAGCAAGTTAAGAAGGTACCTGTGCATAGCTGGGAGAGGTGGATCTTGCCTGTAATTCCAGCACTCAGAAGGCTAAGGCAGGACTGTGAATTCACATTACACAGTGAAGTTCAAGATGGGCCTGGACTACATAGTGAGATCCTGTCTCAAAAAACCAAAACCAAAACCAAACCCTCGAAAAAGAATGTTACCTGTGCACATAACCCATGTGATGGATGTAGTCCAGAGCCTTTAGAACCCCCTGCAAGATATAAGCAATTGCCAGTTCATTCATGCCATCCATGAAGTGAGTACCAATGAGATCCTTTGCAGAACCTGAAGAGAATTGTAGGAAAATAGCAAAGGGCGACAAAGTAAGAAAACATCACACACAGGTAATCTGCCAATAGAATTCTAAAAACTCCCTCTACCATGAACCCTTTCCTACTCACCATATGCCATGAATGATGTTACTACCCACAGTTCATTTTCTGCAATAAAGGTGGCTCGATATGGCACAATATTGGGATGATTAAAGAGCTTAGAGACATGAAGCTCCCCCTGAAAGCAATGGTAAAGCTGAGGTCAGAATCAAGGGGGCACTGATGATTGCTGCTTAATATGAATGTGACAGCATGAATAATAGTGGACCTTGTTCTTTTGGGAGCTCTTCTCAGAGGCCTGGAAAAAATCTGAGTGCTTCCACTGTAAGAGAAACTAGGCTTCCCCACATGGAAGCCAACCTGTTTTGCCAGCTTAGTGGGGTGGCTCTGGCAGCCAATTCTCAAGAACCCAGAGAAATATTTGGTAGGCTGAGGCAGGAGGATCATCATGAGTTTGAGGTCAGTTTAGGCTACATAGTGAGTTCAAGATCAGTCTGACCTACATAGCAAAACTCTAAAACTCTATCTCCAAAAAACAAAAAACACACACATGCCAAAAAAAAAAGAGGAAAGGAAGGAAAGAAGAAGGGAAGTGGGAAGGAAGAAGAGAGAAAAGGAAAACAACCTAAGCGGTATGTAATCCAGCACTTGGACATCTGAGGCAGGAAGATCTTAAAGTTTGAGGCAAGCATGAGCTACACAGCAAATTCAAGGCCACCCAGAACTACATAGTGAGACCCTATCTCAAAAAACCAAAAGAAGCTGTGCATGGAAGTACATGCCTGTAACCCCATCACTTGGGAGGCTGAGGCAGGAGGATCACAAATTCAAGCCCAACAAGGGAAACAGTGATTTAGTAAGACCATGTCTCAAACAATACAAAAACCGAGAAACAAACAAAAAAGCCCAACCCCCTAAACAAATGTAAATACTATATACCAATAAAAAAGAAAGAAAACAAAAATTTTCCTACTTAATAAAAATATAATTGACAGAAACAAGGAAAGTATAAGGAACAAATGATAACTAATAAACATTAGAAGATATTTTTTCAGCAACCTTAGACTGAGTGATCTCTTCCTCAGAAGCAGCTATACCAAGTATAAAAAATAAATAATTAGAGCCAGGCGTGGTGGTGCACATCTGTAATCCCAGCACTTGGGAGGCTGAGGCAGGAGGATTGTTGCAAGTTCGAGATCAGTCTGCTTCAGAAAATAAAAGCCAGAAGAATCACACAATCCAACACGCTCTAAGGCAAATTTATTTGCGTTTTTCTCACATAATTTAGCTGGGACTGGCCTTTTTCTCCACCCTTAGCCCCATCACACTACTCGGAGCGGAGGAGCTGGGCCTAGAGCAGCATGAGGTAGGCAAGCATCAAGTCAGGGAGACCTGGCAAAGCACTGCAGAAGAGGCAAATGCACTCAACATGTGTTGAGCTGGGCCCTAAGGCCAGGCCACAGCAGCCGTGAAAGAGTCTAGCCGCTGTGGGCTCAGGGCAAGCAGACAGCAACTGGCTGTTTCTGAATAGCAAACAGGATGTTAATGGCTAGAAGATGGCCCTGGTGGAGGGCTCACAGCCCTGCATCTGGAACAACACTACCTAGCTCCAATTCATCCCTCTGCCACGTAGTACCATGTGACCACGTCACTTAGCCTTTCTGAATAATAAATGAATAAATGAACCAGAAAGGAATATATGAAGAAGAAAATGGAAATATGAACTGGGTCGAGCAGTATTACAGCCCATTCCTTAGTGTCAAAGGCCTAAGGTTCTTCACTGAAAGCCTCTGTGCCTTCTGAACACTCGCCCTACTTCTGTTTCTCATCATAACCTCTCAGTGGACTGAGTAAGAGATGCACCGTAATTACTATGGGACCGAGAGCCCACCCTCCAGTGTCATGCTCATGTTTTATTACCTGCAAGAATGTCACCATCTCATTGGAACAAGCTTCTAGGTTAATCCTGCGTACTGTCATATACTCTCCTGTTGGTTTGTACCTGGCAAGATTAACTGTCATTAGGTCCTCAAATCCTTTGCCTAGAGAAAAGAATGACATTGTTCATGACAATAGTCAAGGTTTCTTTCTGTCTTCTTAAACAAAAATGACTTGATTTTACCAGGAAAGCTAAATTTCTTGGCTTTTGCCTCTTAGTTCTTTTTTAGTCAACCTTTCTACCCAACTATATAGCCCAGGACTTCAGATTTGCATGGCCATGAAGAAAAAATTGCAAAAGATCTTCTCTCCTGGAAACTTGACTTCTAATACCTGACAGCAGGAATCCAAAGAAAACACAAAAGCCAGGTTTGGTCTGGTCTTCCCTTGTGAAAGGGTCTAGTTTTGTGGTGCATGCCCCTGGATTCACTACAGCCGTGAACTCGTGTCAATTCTCCTGCTTCAGCCTCCCAAGTGCAGGGATCACAGGTCTGCTCCACCATGCCTGGTTCAGAACCATGAATCCTACTGCTGAGAAAGCTGTAGCAGTTCTGTGGAGCAGAAAAGCAGTAACAATTTCTGCACATTACCTATAACATTGAGTAGCTCATAACACCCTGCCTCTGGCAGGTAGCAACTCATGATCTCTTGTTTGGAGAAGGATGCTATCGACTCTGAGCTCGCCTCATTGGTCTAAAGAAAAAGAAAAATAGATTAGTAGAGAAAATGGGGTAAAATGGGAGTGGGGTAGATGTGATAATTTGGACTCACGAGGATACATCTAAATAAATATATAAATCCTGACTCTGTGACAAAGAAATAGTGCCAGTATTATTTGAAGGGAAATAAAGCATCAGATGCTCAGTGCAATAATCAACAGTGATGTCAGAGCAAGTAAGCGCTGGCAATATGTACAAATGCACCAGGGAAACAAAAACCTATATGCATCCACTGCCAATCTGCTTGTCACTAACTCATCTGCTTAAGTCTATGACATTCTTACGTGGAGAAAGGATGTCTGGAGAAAGACATGTTTAGAAAAGAGAAGTCAAGACAGGTAAAAGAGTTCTCTTTAATTTCCTGATGCATTAGGATCCTCTGTGTGTCTGTGTGTCTTTTTGGGACACAGTCTCATTATGCAGTTCAGGCTGGCCTTGGCCTCACTTTGTAGCCCAGGCTGGTCTCGAACTTGCGACGATCGTCCTCCTGAGCACTGGGATTACAGGAGTTCGCCACCATGCTCAGCTCTTGGATTCTATTTTTAAGGTCCTGACAAGATCCCAAAAGGTCAAATGCTAAATCTTGCTCTAAGAAAAATGTGTCCAGTAAGCCTGGTGGTACACAGCTGTCTCAGCACCTGTGGGGGCTGAAGCAGAAGGATTACAAATTTGAGCCCAGTCTGGGTAATTTAATGAGATCCTATCTCAAAATAAAAAAGGAACCAGGGATGTAGTTCAGTGCAAAGGCCCTAGGTTCAATCCCCAGTACTGCACAAGAAAAAGAGAAAAACAAAATGAAAGGAAGGAAAAAATATGGCCAGAAGATGACACATTTTTAGCAAGCCAAGAGTCTAGGCTTCCCATTTCCTCATATTTACAAGTGAGTGGTGCACTGAGCTAGAGGCCAGGGACACGGCCTTCAAGTCTCAGCCAAAGAAGAACCCATAAAGTATACTCAAAATGGGTGTAGTGTGCATGCCCATAATCCTAGTACTTTGGGAGGCTGAAGCAACAGAATCAAACTCAGCCTGGGTAATTGTTTTGTTTTGAGACAGTGAGACCCTGTCTCAAAACAAAACAAAACAAAAGTAAAAACAAAAGATCATGGTCAAATGTTATCTGAACATATATACTTTTCTGAGCATTCTACAGTGTAGCTGATCTTCCCCATAGCTCAGTTTGATAGTTGGGACAGATATTTCTGTTTTTCAGTAACAAAAATGAGGATCAAAGAGATTAAATGACACAAGACCCAGGCCCACACCAGGGAAAGTAATATACTTTTCTGTTGATATTTTGGGCATATCTAGTTTCAAAATATATGATGCTGCATAGCTAGGTGTAGGTGGCACACCTACGTATAATCCCAGCATTCGGGAGGCTGAGGCAAGTGGGACGCTTGGAGTTCGAGGCCAGCCTGAACTACACAGTGGGATCTTTTCTAAAAGCAAAACAAAACATAACAAAAATACCTCCCCGAAGCCCCAAATATATATACATATTTGACAATGACTATGAAGAAAGAACCCAGATGGGGCTCTGCCTCCCTCACCACTTACTTAACTGACCCTAAGAAGTCAAGCAACTCAATCACCAAAGTCCATTTTTAATTTAATCTACTTTAAATCACCAAAGTCCATTTTTAATTTAATCCACTTTACTCTAAGATTCAGCTGTATTGTATTTGGTGTCATTCCTCCACTTTCACTGTTAAATAATATTCCTCTCATGAACATACCTCAATTTATCCATTCAAACACTAATGAGCTTTTTAATTATTTTCCAATTCTGCTATGCTGAACTGTGCTACTATAAACATGTCTGAATATGTCTCCTGACTAATGCTTATACCTAGGAGTAGATGGAACTGGTAGGTCACAGAGTATGTGAACAATCAACTTTGTGAGACCATGCCAAATTGTTTTCCAAAATGGTTATACCCAAACACACATGCTGTTGTTAATTCATCTTTCTCCCAATAGTTGGTATTTCAGATTTATTACTTTCTGGCAATCTCACTACGAATCTGATTTATAGTTCCCTGATTACTGATGAAGATAGGTATCTTTTTACATATTTATTGGCCATGTGGGTTTTCTTTAAGGTGAAATGCTTCTTTCTATCTTTAGTCTGTTTTGCTACTGAGTTGTTTATAGTGTAGGATTTTCCCAAAGTAGGCCCCAAAGAACACTGAACTTGGCACTTGGTACAAGATAAAAGTTTCTACAGTCCATTAAGCTAGACAATGCACGTGCTTTCTGTCATGAAAAATCATGAGGCTTTACTTCCATATCAAAGCATGGGGAAGTTTTGTAGTAAAGAAACTTGTTCAGCTTTGTTTAACCTAGCATTTCTCAATGGTACCTGTCCAGGAAACTTCTGTGACTAATATCTGTTAAATTTTAGGAAAGATAATTTGGAAAGGCTAGTTTCAGTAAAATATATGGCACAGTGTTTAGGGGCCAGACAGAGGCAGAATTTGAATTTGGGTCTATCACTGCCTGTAACCCCAGGCAAGTTACTCTAACCAAGTGGTGGTGAACCTATGGCATTTGTGTTGCATCACTGAAAGCTTTTAAAACAATTGCCACCACTGCTTTAATCTCTTAGAGTCTCAGCAGTGATATAATTTCCTTTGTTATGACTATTATAACAATATTATATTATAATATTATAAGATATGTAAAGAGTTTAGCATTACCTGGTATATAACAGGTATTCAATATACATGAATTCTATTTTCCTCTCTATTACTATCTACTTTTAGTGACTTTCCATTCAAACAAAATGGCAAAGGGTGAAAGAAACAAAAACATAGGTGGTGGCACATGTCTATAATCCCTGTACTTGGGTGTCAGAGCTAGGAGGTTCAGAGCTAGGTATCTCACAGAGGTGAGAGAGAGATACACAACAAGAGACAAATGCAATTTGAGCAATTTAAGCACACCTTTGGAATGGTCAATCTCTGTTTAGAATTTATGCTATTAGTTGTTAAGAATCTTGTCTTCTCAACTTCTAAAACCACGGTACATACTCTTGCTCTCAATAAAATCAATGTCACCAGTTAACAGAAAGCTCAGTTGGCTGTTTTCAGACCCAAACTCCCTACTCTAGCCTAGGAATGTCCACAGGATTTGACTTTTACCTCTCTGATCTCTTCCCCTTACTCCTTACCCCCAACCAGCTATACAAACAAGCATGGTCTAGCCTTAAAAAACCTCTCTTAATCGCTCTTTGTTGGGAACACTCCTAACTCCACTCCAGGTTTGTGCTTCTCCATCTCTGTCCTACTCTTCACTGGCCTTCCATTTTCTTATCACTGCCTTCTCCTCATCACTGAGATTTTAACTTAAATGTCAACTCTTCAGAGAAGATTCACCCAGCACAGTAAGTGAGCTCCTACTCACTATATTAAAGCATTTTGCTTTACTTGTTTAACAGCAGTCATTACTCTACAGTTCGTTT
The DNA here is from genome assembly GCA_004027455.1 of Hydrochoerus hydrochaeris. Lineage (NCBI taxonomy): Eukaryota > Metazoa > Chordata > Mammalia > Rodentia > Hydrochaeridae > Hydrochoerus > Hydrochoerus hydrochaeris. Next base: position 60,159 of record PVLA01003271.1, on the reverse strand, counting down.
CCTGTCTCTTCCACTAGAATGCAAGCTCCATAAGAAAGAGACCATATCTGTCTTGTTCACTGATGTATTACCCAGTGCCTAGAATAATAACCACACACATTTAAAAAGCAAAAATCATTTAAGCAAAGTTTGAAGTCTGGACATTCTCTGCCCAGAGCTTTGTCATTCCCAGGAGCTAAAGAAAAGAGTACACCAAATGTCAGTTCTTTTGGAGACATAATGGCCCATACCAGAAATGTCGGCACCCATGCAACACATTCACACTGACAGATTCCTGGCGCAAGAGGCCACCTAGAGAGCAGTCTTATATCTGAGGGTAAGAAAGTACTAACTTCTTAGCCAATTAACACTACAACCCCAGTGAAAAGCAATTGCTTTCTTTTGTTTTGAGACAGGATCTTACTGTGCAGTTCAGACTGGCCTTGAACACATTATGTACCAAGATGGAGGCTGACCTTGAATTCACAGTGATCCTCCTCCTGCCTTACATTCCCAAGTGCTGGAACTACAGGCAAGTGCCACCATGCTTGGCTCGAAAAGTAACTGCTTTTTAAAGGTTTGCTCTTCTCTAATCCCCAAATTCCTTAAACTTTCTCTAATTTGGGGGGGGGGGTGTACAGGGGATCGAACTCATGACCTCGCACTTGCCAGGCAGGCACTTATGCCACTGAGCTAAACCCTGGCTACTTTCTCTAATTTGAAAAAAAAACAACTTTCTCTACTTTGAAACAGAGACTGTGGCTGGATGTGGTGGCTCACGCCTATAATCCTAGCACTCAGGAGGCTGAGGCAGGATTACCACACACTGGAGGTCAGCCTGTCCTACAAAAAGCAAGTTTGAGGCCAACCTGCACTACACAGTGAGATCTTGCCCCCCAAAAATAAAGAAAAAGAGACTATATAGGACAACTGTGTCCTGAGATCACAGTATTTACACTTTAGATAAATACATACTTGGGAAAAACTACATAGAACTAGATATTCTTTTACTACCTATGTCTTTCATCCTTGCAAGGAGCACAAATAAGACATACACTATCTACCAGGCATAACCCTAAGGCACATTCTTATTGAGCCTAGATAGGAAATGATTCATTAACCTACTGATGTTCTTAGTGACATGACAAATATTTCTATTATTAATAGAGAAACTAATTGAAAGTTTTAGTTTTAGAAAATAAAATCCTTTAGGTAAATGGAAATATGACTTCATGGGCAATCGGGAACTGAATGAAATGAACTAGTCCAGGGATTGTTGCGGTTCCTCCTTCACCACTCTGTTCCCAACTCATTGGAAACCACTCTAAGATGGTGAATTTTTGCTTTCCGGCTAGCTATTGCACAGGCCTAAGTCAGAACCTTTACTTACAAAAGAAAATGAACAAACGAGGAAAGAAAGGCATTATTCTGAGAAGATGCTGACATAAGAAAGGGAGGTTAATCCCTCCCTTTGAGATTCACAAAAGGTCTAAATTCAGATGAAAAGGATGAAATATTTAGCCCATTCTGTTCAAACATAAGATGGTACAGTTTTGCTGGTATATTGTACAATGTCTAAACCCTCAATGGCTAAATTCTATTAGAGTTTTCTTAGCTTTCCATACCATACAAAGCACTTTACTTGTTTTGAAGCATTTAATACATAAGCTACTGACATCCAGACATTACTATAAAATGAATGCTGTTTGAAGAGTTTCAAACAAAATATACCCCAGCACCACAAAAAGAAAATTAAAAAAAAGCAATGAAGCATACAAAGACAACATTTAGAAGATGTCACCAAATAAACACGTTCAACTTTCCACAGGTTTCACACAGGATAGCTTTTGGTAGAATGTTCACAACTGTGAATACATAAAATTACATATAATTGGTATTGTATTCTGTTTTTGGTACCGGGGACTGAACTCACGACCTTGTACTTGCCAGGCAGGTGCTTTTGTGTTGCTAAGCTAAATCGCCAGCACCTTGGTATTGTATTCTGAAAAAAAGAAAAAATCTAAGTGATCCTAGAGGTAACTTTTTTGGTCTCTTGAGTAAAGAAGATTTGGCTTTTATAGACAGGTGCTTCTGACTAGCAGACTACATAAGCATAGCCAAAGCTTTATTCAAAAAGAAATTCCTAGTCAACACCATCATCTTTCAGTCAACCCAGGGGCTACCTACAAAAGGTGTAAATATTTATAAACCCAAAAAGGAAGTGTACTTAAAAAAGAGTGTTGCAACTTTTGTTTGTTTTGGTACAGGCAATTTAACTCTCAACCCTGCCCTTGCCAGGCAGGCACTGCACCACTGAGCTATATCCCTGGCAAGGTATACTTCAAGGAATTCTTGTCTTCCTGCTCTGTAAGACACTGATTACATTTTTCAAAATAACTTAGTACCCAGTGCACTTTTTGTGCTATTTACTTAGGTAAAATAAATCAGAAGAGGAAAGACAACAAGTCTTGCAGCCTTTGGCAATGGAAAAAGTAAGTTTTCCATTGTACTTTTAAAAATCTTGTTTTTTAACACAGGAGACTGAAGTTCTGCCTTATGATTTAGACAGAGATCTATATTATCTGTATGGACTAAAATCTATTATTAGTAGACTGAGGATGGATAAATTAGAACTACCAGGGATTAAAAGATAACCACAGTTCAGACTGGTGAAACTTATTTGAGGGTGGTGGTACAGGAATGGAGGGCACATATTTAGGAAAAGGATAGAAGGAGATCTTAATCCCCAGAATTCCCAGAAGTTCTTGAGATATTTTTACTCTAAACTACACATCAAAGTCTTTCCAGGGAGAAACCTGAGTCTCTACAAGTAAAAGAATTATAGTACAAATAAAGCTCACTGACAGAGATGCAGAAACATAAAACGATAAGCCAACAAACCACATACAAACTTTCACAAGAAGTCACCTGCATGCAACAGCCATATTGCTAGAGCCTGGAAAATCACTTACTTTTCTCCGAGTGTCACCCGGAGCCTGCTCTGGAGTAGAGAAATTGATGGTTGGCATCGTGTTGTTTAGCAGAAGACACACCCACATTCAGAACAGCAATTAATGCACTTTGGACTACATTTATTAATAGAAATCACTTAGAGTGATTACAGAAAAAAGTGGCTACAGTGCTACATATAAACACACATGCACAGATCCACAGTCAAAATGCTGCAGCTAAATGTGTTTTAAACATGGAGCTATGGCTCTTCAAAACCTGGCAAGGCTGCTACTCTGAGGGTATTCTTTGCTGAGGAAGACTCAATTGCTAGCTTTAAGTCATACATTTACTTGCCCTCTGCACACAGCATTACTTTAAATAGTCTGGTTTCAGAGCCAAACTTTATATAATTTTTTTTTTTTTTGTCTTTGAGACAGGGTCTCTCTATGCAGTTCAGGCTGGCCTTGGGCTCACTTTGTGGCCCAGGCTGGTCTCAAACTCACAACTATCCTCCTCCCTCAGCCTCCCGAGTGCTGGGATTATAGGTGTGAGCCACCATGCCCGGCCTTTCTTTCTTTTTCCTTATTTTTTTGCATTGCTGGGAGTCAAATCTAGGGCTTCACACATGCTAGATAAGCACTTTGCCACTGCCACTCCCAGACCCCAAAATTCACTTTAAAGTCATAGAGATGCTGGCTAGTTCTCAGGGAATACAATGACTAAAAAATAGTGTTATTTTTGTTTTCCTTTTTGGCAAGAAAGTTTTAATACAGCAACATACATATAAGAGATCACTACCTGATTTGATTTTCCAAAATCAGGTTCACTCTATTCTGAACACAAAGTAAAGATTTTATGGCACTCTACTGCTTAAGAGTGAAGACGAACAAATCATAGTACAATTGAAATAATTTTCTATTCTTGAATCAGACAAACTCTTTTTTCTTTTTTTCTTTCTTTTTATCCTTGAATAAAATGGATTTAAAAAAAAATCAGACAAATTCTGTATATCCTTTTGACTTTTCCCAGTTGTATTTGTTAAAAATCATTACGGTAGGAGGCTGGGAGGTTCAGTGGTAGAACATTTTGCCTATTGTGAGGCAACAGCATATGTGAGGCCCTGGTTTTGATCGCCAGCACCACAAAAATACATACATACATACATACATACATACATGTATGCTGGGCTTAGTAGCATATAACGATAATCTCAGCAGCTCTACAATCCTAAGGCAAAAGGACTGCAAGTTCAGGTCCAGCTTAGACATTCAGCAAGACCCTGTCTCACTAATAAATAATGAAAAAGGGTGGGAGCTGAAAATGTAACTCAGAGTGAAGGCCCTGGCGTCAAATTCTCAATGCTACAAAAAAAAAAAAAAAAAAAAAGGAAAGGAAAGGAAATGGAGGAGAGGAAGGAGGCGAGAGGAAAAAAGAGACTGATTTTAAACTAGAAAGTAGTGGATTATCCACTTCCAACTATGTTAAATCATACAGCTCTAAATATCTTAAGTTATACAAAATTAGACAATAAGGAAAATGCATTCTTATAAGACATAATGATTAACTATATTGCTAGAGGAGACTGGTAGCAAAGTAAATTAGCCTCAATTTATCAAAACAAATTTTCTCCTCCTTGGACATCAGTTTTCTGGTATACAAACAGCAGAAGCAGTTGCTTAAAGTAGTCTATTAAAAGTAAGAAGCACCAGAAGAATGGATTAAAAGAAAATCTAACTCAATTTTCCAGAGCAGAAGGCAAATTCCAAGTCGTATTATATACTTAGTAATACAAATTTCATAAAGCAGCTATATAGAACAACGATTATATACCTTCATCCTGTTCAGATGAGACACTAAGGTAGAGGTGGCGAACCTCTGGCTCACATGCTGCAGCTGGCTGTTTGTTATCACTGAAAGCTCTAAAAGCCATCCACTGCAGTAAGGCATTGCCAAAAGGTAGCCAAGGCAAGCTGGGCATGGTGACACATGCCTGTAATCCTAGCACTTGGAAAACTGAGGCAGGTACCTGGAAAACTGCCTAGTTTGAAGGTAGCCTGAATTACAAAGTGAGATCCTATTTCAAACAAAACAAAACAAAACCAAATCAAATCCCATAAAGGCATTCAAAGAGCCTGTACTTAAACCACCAAATCTGAAACCCATTCAGCAAAGTGTCATATACTAAGCTGGGCACAACGTTGTAAGGCCTGGAATCCTAGCAGGGAGTGCAGTGGTAGTTGAGTGGATGAGGCAGAAATATTACAAGTTTGAGCCCACACTGAGCAAGTTAGCAACTTAGGGAAACCCAGAATCAAGTAAAAATGAAAAAAAGGCTGTGCTGGGATACAGCACAGTGTGAAGGCTCTGGGTTCATGTCCCAGTACCACCAAAATAAATAAACATTTCAGTTGGATAAATACTCAGAAAGAAAATGCCTTTAAATAAATATTGTATTGACTTTCTAATAATCAAGGTATGTCAAGGTCAACTGCTAGGTGAGTCCTCAAATCTTTGGGAAACAATGAATTATAAAAGCAACCAAACAGCCAGGTATGGTGGCACAAGCCTGTAATTCCAGCACTTGGGAAGCTGAGGCAGGAGATCCTGCCAGTTTGAGGCCAGCCTGTGCTGCATAGTGTCTCAAAAACACAAAATCAAAAAGGAAAACAAAAAGGAGCCAAATAAATCTAACAACTATAGTTTTACACCTGCTCTAAGAATTGCTAATTTCTATAAACTGATTTTAGTCAACAAAGAGTTGATATCTATCCTGAATTGGTAGCTAAGTGACATAATGTACTTACCTCCAAATAGTTCCAAATCTCTTAAGCCCTCAACAATGAACTTTTCCGAGACCCACCGCTAAAGAGGAAAACCCCAAAGAGAATTAGTATTTCTTCCAAACTGCAACGAATTAGTTATCAGCCTCAGACAAATAAAACCACAGCTACAAAGCAGAATCATGCAGTATAGACAGAATACATTTCTATGAAAAAGTTTTGAAAAGAATCTTGAAATCACCCAAAAACAATAGATTAATTCCTTTCTCTATTCTTCTTTACCCCTAGTCTTAGGCAGAAGGATGACTAAATCCTAACTTTGATATATGGGACATACACAGTACTGGTTCTAACACTGAAGAATGCTTTTGTCTTTCTCAAATAGGAAGCTATCAATGAGTCCATAACTATCTATTAGAGATGCTTTGAATCATTAATGCCAATCTAAAAAGTATTACTGGAATTCAAAATACAAAAATAGCAAAGAAACAATTTTTCACATTCCTCAGTTAGTTTGTAAAAGGAAACACAAGTTGCATATTCTTCCATTGGCTAGGGCCTAAAGTTTTTATAGGCATCACCATTTACATTTCCTACCAAGTTCACAAGGACCAAACTAGCAGGATTAATCTACAGTTCATTTTACTGGCCTATTTCAAATGAGTATTAGATTTCCATCATACTAATCAAGGTCTGGTTTTATCTGAATCAGGTGAGGTTAAAATAGAAAAGTAGGGGCCAGGGGTTTAGCTCAGCAGCCTAAGTGCCTGCTCAGCAAACACAAAGTCATGAGTTCGATCTCTGATACCAAAAGAAAAAAAAAAGAAAAGTAATGGAATCAAGCGTATATTTCACTTAAGGATTGGTACAAAAGGTTGGCATGCAAGCATTCTTTCCAATAAGTGCAGACTAAGGAGAGATTCACTTTTTCCTCTTAATTAGCACTGACTTTACAATATAAATATTCATATACACATAGACATAGTAAAGATTAACATTCTGAAGTAAGTTGTGTAACAGACTGTGAACTGGAGCTAGAAAATCACTCTATCCTTCTCTATAACAATTTTCTTCCAATCTGTAACAATTTTCTTCCAAATGAAAAACAATATTATTTGGGGCTAGAGGTTTAGTCCAGTAGTAGAGTGTTTATCTAGCATGTACAAGACCCTGGGCTCAACTCCTAGTGCTAAAACAAGCAAAAGTTAAAATATTTATATGTACTATATCATAAAATGTAATTTGTGTTTTAATATTTATTTATTTATTTATTTATTTATTTATTTATTTATTGGTGCTGGGGATTGAACTCATGACTGCACTCTTGCAAGGCAGGTACTTATGCCACTGAGCTAAGTTCCCAGCTTTAATATTTAAAGAGACTGGTTAACTCACATTTCATAGTACTTAGTTAAAATTTTAAAATAATTACTATTGCTTTTAGAAATTAAGTTCTTGAAAATATACAAAAAAAGATACTGTTGTGCAACCACGGGTGCTTATAAAAAAAAATCTAAGTCTAATATTTGTTCTAGAGATCATCTCAGCTAATAAAGCTTTAAAGTATAACAAATTTTTCACGTTCAATTTCAAAAAGTCTTCAGTTAATGGTAATGACTATCTTTAGAAAAAACTGCTGTAGTAACTGCAACTTGATACTGATTCTAAAAACAAACCCATCAAAAGCCAACAAAATAGGGAAATCATTAGCAGTTGTGCATCTATATTGGAAGGGGCTATCACCTTATTGAATATGACTGATATTTTTTCATAAAACAAGTCACCTTCTTTTTTCTCCCCGTCAGATAAGCTAATAGTACTATATATTCTGTTTGTCTTGGTCAGTCTTTTTTGTGTATCTCCTTTCTTGTGTATCTCTCTACCTGAAAGCTCCTTTCTTCAAAGACGAGACTGTAATACCTACTTTACTTCCTATATCCCTTGCTTTTGCATGATTCTGTTTTCACATAAAAAAAAAAAAACCACCTGTAACATCTGCCAAAACACTATATTTTCAGAAGAAAAAAAAAACAGCAAAGTCAGAAGAATGGAAATACTCACCCTAATTCGCTCTGGTTTACTTACAAGGAAAGACATGAGTTCCTAATGTGTAGATCTACTTTGATCTCAAAAACTTCAACCTAAAAGGAAAACAGAAACAGACTGAGCTTGTCAAATTATTATTCTATTCTATTCTATTCTTCTATTCTATTCTATTCTATTCTTGGGTCCCAAGAATCAAACGCACGACTTGGTACTTTCTAGGCAGGTACTTAAACTGCTGAGCTATAGCCCACAGCACTTTTTTTTTTTTTGGCGGGGGGGGGGGGTACTGGGGATTGAACTCACGACCTCATGTTTGCCAAGCAGGCACTTATGCCTGCTGAGCTAAACACCAGGCCCCTCTTCTTTTGTTATTTTATTTTATTTATTTATTTTTATCGGTACCGGAGATTGAACTCACAACCACATGCTGGCAAGGCAGGTACTTATGCTGCTGAGCTAAATCCCCAGCCCTCTTTTGTTATTTTAAAAATAGTTTTATGCCATGCTTGGCATAAAACTAATTCTGTAAGAAGGAATTTGTTATCATATGGTACTCCTTAATTTTTAAATGTCTCTTAAAAAATGCCCTCTTAATCTCTTCCTGGAATTACCTTCAATTCTTTTAACGAATTATTCTGCTTTTTATCACCATTCTTAAATGTTTACATGGCTATGACTTATCAATCTTAGACATTTATCTTTCTACCACAGTAAATGAAGACTCTCCTAATTTACTTTCCTCCATCCTACTTCCTGCCCTCATTCTCGCAACATCATTCTGACATAATTTTTGGTTCCATTAATTGTCCATATTTACATCATTATCACTATGCAAATACAGTTTATGGCTGAGGTAAATAGCAGGGAGGGCCAGTAATCCTATTTTTCTTACATTGCTGAGGACATAAATCTAGGGCCTCACACAGGCTAAACATGTATTCTACCATTGAGCTATACCCTTGGACCCGTGTCTCCTTTCTTGTGTATCCCTTCCTACCCCTCCTAGGGTTAATACCTGCCTCATTTGTTCACTTGCTTGTAGCTACTGTTGATGCAAAATAACAGCTCTGCTTACAAGAAAATAACTTATTTTGAGCCAAATATGAGTGACTACGACCAGGAACATGGTTTCAAGATACCATAAATCAGTGATGATGAACCTTTTAGACACCAAGTGACCAAGCTGCAACCCAAACCCACTTATTTCAGAAAGTGCCAACACTGCAATTAAACCAGTTGCTGGGGCGACACTAGGAAAACTTGGTCACATGCCAACAGAGGGCTCTGTGTGCCTGCTGAGGCACATATGCAATAGATTTGCCACCACTGTCCCAAATGATGTGTTCTGAAGTGAAAGTGGTTACATGAATTTTCATAACTAAGGAAAAAGGAAGCCCTAAATCAATATACTTAACAAATACACTAGTATTAGATAGGTGGGCTACAGCAAAATGAATAAATCTTTTCTGTGGGTTCCAACAGGTTTCAAATATTATAACATTTTTAGCTTTAGAGCTGGAAGAGATTAGTTATGTGCTAAGCCTAACAATATATTCTGGTAAATTTTCTAAATAAGAGTCAGATACAAAGATTAAAAGGAAATGGCAGGGCTTGGGGATGCTGGGGATGTAACCAACTTAGTGGCAGAGCTTCTGCCTGGCATGTGAAAGCCCTGGGTTAGATCCCAAGCACAAATAAATAAAGAAAAGCTGTTTTTTTCAACTGGGCATGGTGGTGCATGCCTGTAATCCCAGCACTCAGAAGGCTAAGGCAGGAGGATTACCACATTCAAGGCAAGTTTGGGGTACATAATGAGTTCAAAAAGATCCTGTCTCAAATCTGTCAAAAAGAGTAACAACAAAGAAGGATATTTTCTAAAAGACCTAAGATGGCTCAAACAATTTTGGTTCTACACATGAAACATTTCACCTTCTGCAACAAGGATGTTCCACTTAGCCAGTCTGTAGAATATCAATGTAGCTTCTGGAGAACTTCAGTTTCACATTGTATTAACTTCTTCCAAATACTTACATCTTTGCTATTTGCCTTATTGATGTTTTTCCAAATCCTCAACTCATCAATTCTAATTTTCCACTGGAGATGGCCCTGTGTCCTTTTGCTGCAATCTAGACTAGTGGACCTCTCGGTTAGCTACACTTTGTCTTTTCAGTGGATCAGTGTAGTGATGTTTTTCAGTTCCTGCTTCAGCCCCCCAGAGTGCTGGGATTATAGGTGAGTGCCACCATATCTGTCATCAAAAGCAGTTTTTTAAAGAAATAATACATAGCCAGGTGGGGTGGTGCACACCTGTAATTCCAGCACTCTGGAGGCTGAAGCAGAAGGATCATTGTGAGTTCAAGACCAGCCTGGGCTACAAAGTGAGCTCAAGGCCAGCCCAAACAGCACAGTAAGACCCTGTCTCAAAAATAAATAAATAAAAAATAAAATAAAATAAATAAAAAACAGACACTTCAGGCTTGTTCAGAGTTAACATGGAAGGTATCCATACTTATTCCTTAAAAAGATGTGCCTACATGCCTACACCTGGGCTGACATCTGGCAACTTGGTTTGGGAGGTTTTCCACCATTCCAGGAAATGATAAGCATGACTTCAAGAATATGGTTTATGCCAAACATCTACTTTGCTTCTGAGAGTCTTGAGTTTAGGGACAGGACAAACAGAGGCTGTTTACATCCCAGGAACTGAGTTTCTAATGACCACTTCACCTGTGGTGACAACTTCTTTGTGGAAGTACTGTGACTCCTGGGGAGGCACTTGGAAGCTTACACTTAGTTTCCTCTACTTCTACTTGTTCCTTCTGGTCCATTTTGCATAGTCTTCTGCCATAATAAATCATGACCATGAGTATGACTATGTGCTGGGTCTTGTGAGCCTTCCTAGGGAGCAATGAACCTGAGACTGGTCTTGGAACTTCCAGGACAGGGCTCACTGAAGAAAACTGTTCTAAACATTTGTTATTCCTTGATTAAAACAGGCCAATAGATACCTCAAAGCACAGATAGTGCAGACAAACCTTTTAGAGTGTCCAAACTACAACCCCAAATCCACTTGCTTATCACAAAGTGCCAACACTGCAATGGAACCTGACTATGAAGGTTTTAGTTTATAAAAAACAACTCATACATTAACATCTTTTGTCTTAAACAAAAAACACAATAACAAGCTGATAGGCTTGTCACTATTGTCTTAGACCTTACTGTTTGCCTGCAATAAAATTACTTGTACGAAGTTACTTGAGTGTCGGCCTTTATTTCACATTAAAAGACTTAGGAAACTTGTCACTCTGTTTCTAACATGTATATTCTGAAGAAGTTTATTACAGAGATCACTTTATGAAGATAATCAGAAGTAATGCCATTCTAAATTAATATTCAGGAATAATTGGTTTTTTTGTTTTATTTTGTTTTTGGGGGGGTTTTTTTGGTACCAGGGATTGAACTCACAACCTTGTGCTTACCAGGCAAGCACTTGAACCACTGAGCTAGCCGACTGTTTTTTCTGAATTTCTGCTAACTTTACTTCCATTCTGTCAAAATTTTTCCTAATATTGCTTATTAAATCTATACTTTGGAACAGAAAATGGAAAGACAATTTGGAAACTTTTCAGACAGTAAAACAAAGATAGAAAAATAGAAACTATTAAGAAGGTTAATATTTAGAAAACAAGTTAATTTCACTACATACTATTACTACTCAAACGCCAAGAACAATCAAGAATGCTAAAAAGCATCTAAGGCTACAGTAAGAGTAATCAGAAGTCAAAAAGTAATCAGAGGACCAGGGATATAGCTCAGTGGCAGAGCACTTGCCTAGCAAGCACAAGGTACTAAGATCAACTCTTGGCACCAAGAAAAAAAAGGAATCTGAAATTAGAAAGAGAAAGTGGCAATATGGTTTGGCACAGTATAGTGAAAAATGCACAGAAAGTTAGAGGTACAGTATAAACTGTGTTTTTGGCATCTTTGTTAATTTGATCAAGTTAGTTCAGTTTGCTGAATTTCAATTGTAACATCTCTAAAATGATTTTAACGGTATCCATTCTAAAATATATCTATATATAGATAGAGATCTACCTATCTATATCTCTATCTATCTATTTATATAGTGTGCATGTGTGTGCACTATCCAGGGCCTTCACACTGAGCAACAACTCCAGCCCTTTTTATTTTGAGACAGTTTTGCTAAATCATTTAATTGTCCAGGCTGAATCTGAACTTGCAATCCTCCTGCCTCAGCCTCTTAGAGTGCTAAGGTTATAGATGTGGCCCACTACATTTGGCTTGACTATATTTCTAAAGGAAACTTTGAAAGTAATTTTTTTCAAAGATTTAAAAATAGAAGTATTCAAGTTCTCGAGTCAAGATGAAGCTGATCACAAGTACTTATATCTCTCTCAAGATCCTATTATTTAGGTAAAAGAATAAAAATAATAACTCTACACAAGAATGAAAGGGACAAAGATGAAGTTTAAATAAATTCCTCCAAGGAATTTATTTTTACCCAGGAGATTTAAAAAAAAAAAAAAAGGACAGAATAAAACCTGGGTACAGCTGTGGGTCAAAGCCTTTGTTCCAGTTAGCCATTATTCTGGCTGGACTTAGGACTCCCTTGGCTCTCCACCATTTTAGATACATATGTGTGTCTTTATTTGCACCATGGATTGCACTGGAAGTGGTAGATTGGAATTAACTCTACAGAAGTCCAACAATTTTCCCTTGGGATTACAAATATAAACATCATCAAACCACAACAAGGTCCAGAAAGGGCTTTTAATAGTAGACAAGTGCTCTACCACTGAGCTACATACTCATTTCAGAAATGGTTTTGTTATTTGTTAGACTGCATCCATTAATTATTTAAAAGATTCTACTGTTTGCTACCCGAGGCAAGACTGATACTCTGCAGAAAAATGATGACGTATTAATTTTAATTAGCACAACTAAATCACATACACTCTGCACAAACTGTCTCTAAGTATCAGCACTAAGATAACGTGATATTCATTTACATTAAGAGTACTGATAGAATAACTATCATCTTACATTAAGAGACGCATACATTGCTGGGGATTTAGCTCAGCGGTGTAAGCACCTGCCTGGTGAGAGCAAGATGGAGAGTTCAATCCCAGGTACCAAAAAAAAAAAAAAAAAAAAAGGAGATGCATACATCTACACTTGAAAAGGGTGTGCCACTTCCAGCTAATCTTAAAAACCCAGAATGTATGTTAGGGACAGGACTTGATAACCATGAAGAGCTTGTCACCCTTAAATGTAAGCATCAGGGCCCTGGTGCCTAATCTTAACAACACAAAAAGGTAGAAAACATGATACATCCCTGTAAAATAAGGAGCTTACAAACTAGTTGTGAAAACAGACACATAAACAGCAGGACAGGAAAATGCCCAGATAGAAATGAATGATGAGAAATTCCTTAGAGTTCAGTAAAAGGAAAGACTATTATGAGCTGCAGTAAACCTGGAATATCAAATGGGACATACAGAAACTGGGAATTTCATATCAGAACTAGTACGAACTACTGATATTTGGTATATGCTTTTTCTTGCTCACAAGTGTATCTCTCAGCTTCTCCAATAGCGCCCACCCATAACAGACATTCGATAATACTGAATGAGTGACCCAATCTACAGAGAAGTGTGCTGAGCTATACTCTTCAATTAATGTGAGGGCAGTTACAGAAACAGAACTCTATGTCCATAAGGACAACACCAGGCCTTTAGTGCATGCTACAGTAATGGATTTTATTCAACAGGCCAGAGGACGTCACTGCAGATTTTGATCAGAAAGAGGATATACACACAACTGTGCCCTAAGACTGGGTCTCTCAAATTTTATTGTATATGCAGATGATTTAAGGATCGGATTAAGATGCAGGTTTCTGATTTAGAAAACCTAAATGGAGCCTGGTCATTGTAACACTCTCCTAGGTGTGAACAGGTCTAAGACTCTGCTAACGTGTGAACAGTAACATTTGAGAAGTCTTGTTCCAAAAAAGTATTCTAAGTAATGTTCCTCTGCAAAGAAAAGGGAAGAGGTAAAAATAACACTGGGAAAGGAATAGCAGTTAGAAAACAATTAGACTACATTTGTGCTGATAGGTGCCTGTGGCATTTAGTACATTAAGAAATAGATGCATGGGGGCTGGGGATTTAGCTCAGTGGCATAAGCACCTGTCTGGCAAGTGTGAGGTTGTGAGTTCAATACCCTGCACCAAAAAAAAAAAATAGGTGCATGGCAGAGAAGGAAGAATAAAATAAGTACTGTATAAAGCAGAGAGAAAGGATGCTAGAAGTCACGTAGTACATTCTCTATTCTGTGGAAAATATCTTTTACAAACTCATGGATATAGCATTTTTTAACCTCTACTTAAAAATGTTCCACGTCAGATATTTACTACCTTATCAGGGAGCCCACTCTACCTGTGGACAACTAATGATGCCAATTTTTTGTGTCCTAGTGATCACAAAAAGAATAGTGTATCAATGACAGAACTAGGAAAGCAAAGTGTTGAAGTGGACAAATATCTGAATCATACAGAAATTAGAAGATATACATTCAGAAGGAAATAGCATTCATAGAGTGATGCTTAACGTGTGGCCTTGGGTTGCAGCAGCTAAAAATTTAAGAGTGACTGATCTCTCTTCCTCAACTCAAACTCCTACACTTACCACATTCTTAAGTGTCTGATTAACTCTTCCCCTAGTAGAGCGATTCCACAAAGGCAAGGAATGAATCTTGTTCATTGTTGCATCCTCAGGGGCTACTGTGCTCCAGGGATATTAAATTAATAATAGTAAAAATAATAAAAGTAGCCAATGTTTATGGCAAACTTACTATGTGAGTTCCTGGCACTGTACTAACCACAGAGATCAGCTCACAAGTACTATATCACCCTCCAATTTTTTTTTTTTTTTAAGACAGGGTCTCACTATGTAGTTCAGGCTGGCCTTGAACTCAATATGTAGCACAAGTTGGCCTCATATATGTGGTGATCCTCCTACTTCAGCCTCCCAAATGTTGGGATTACAGTATGTGCCACCATGCCCAGTGTCATCCTCCATTGTACAGCTCAAGAAAGTAAAGCAAAAGGAAGCTGTACAAAGTAACGGAAGAAGTGGTAAAGACTGATTAAATCTTTTCCAAAATCAGATTTCCAGAATGATTTAGAGAATGTTCCAGAGAAACCTAGAGAAAAGATTTAAGTCTTTGTGCAAAAGATAATGAGAAGACATCACTTGATTAGCAAATGTGGCTGGCTGACCAGGTGTCAAATGGTACATAAAGAATTTATTTGGCTTAAATTTTTCCCTTTCTCTTCTTGTCACTTATTCTCTAAACTTTCTCCCTGTCTGGGGTTCCAACTACCAACACTGAATCTGAGCCAAAATATCTCTAAGAAACCTAGCTACTTGTGGGGAACAGGTATGACCAGTTCAGCATTGTAACTAATTGATGATAGGCTCTAGGACTGAGGCAACTAATGAAATTTGATTGTGCCATCAATTCTTAGGGACCCGGAACAGTTCTGGACGGATGTGGTGGAGCACACCCATTATTCCAGCGTTTGCGTTTCAGGTTAGCCTGTGCTACACAGCAAGTTCAAGACCAGCCTATGTGAGAGCCTTTAAAAATAAAAAAAGTCTTGGGTGTCCCTAGAAAATATTAATCATCCATGAAGAACCATTTATATATTGGAACGCGGTTCTATTTTAACAGATAGTACCTTAAGAAGAGTACCAATTCCAGTGGGTTTCCTTGAGTGGTGGGAGGTCAAATTAAAGTATGTATGAATCTTAGTAAAAGGTTGGGCAGAGAGGTTAGTTCTCCATTTCCTGAAATTTATCAACAATTTAATTTAACCACTTCTCTCAGGCTAACTCTCCTGTGGGCATTTAGAAAACAAAAAGACAATTTAAAAGCTCTCCGTTTTGGCCCATTCAAAGAGTCAGCCGGATCTTGTGTCCTTATGGGGGCTTGGCCTGCTGCCCATCTGGGAAAATTAGCACTAGTATCTGTCGCAACTTTGCTCGGGCAGGACAAAATGACACCGAGCCCTGGGTTTTCCATCTGGGGGAGGGGTGGGGAAGGAAGGTAGAAAGGAGTTTGTCTCTCTCGCCTGGCAGCTCAGCTCTAGCATCTCTCGGTCAGGCCCAAGCCTATTCTGCCCGTACCAAGGCCTTGGACCGAGGGAACCCAGAATGCGGGTTGAAAGGGCTTTGGAGGGCGAAAGCAAGCGAGCAGTGCCGCTCTGACGAAGGCCCGCCACCGAGGACATGGCTTCGGCGTCGGGGCAAGAGGGAATCCGGGAAGCTCACCAGGCGGCCCCGCCAGGCGGTACCTGGTCCAGGAGTTAGCTCGTAGCTTCGACCTGATCTCTGCCTCCTCAGTTTAGAGGCCGCACTGCAGCCCGGCCGGTTGCTGGGCGGGAGGTACGCAACGTGCCATGCGCAGTCGACAGACCTGGGGAGGCGTGAAGCGTAAGCCCAGCCGGCCCCGCCCCTTCCCGCCCTCGCCCCGCCTCAGCCCCGCGGGAGCGGGAGCGTAAGCTCCGCCCCGACATCCACTCTGTCAGCGCCTCGCACTTTGCCAGAGCTCCTGTTCCTCCAGAGTGGCTCTTCTCTCGTCCTTTCCCGTACAGCGCCTGCTTGGGTGCGTTTTGTCTTGGAGAGCGTCCGTTTCCACAAGCCGAAGATCTAAGTTATTACTGGTTTATGACCCCGCAGGATCCTAAAAGGGCTCCTCAGAGCTTCGGCTCATTAGCAGCAAGAAGAAAATTAGGCTTATTTTAGTACTGGAGAAAGCAAACCAGCTCTGGCTCCGTTAGGGGGAAAAAATTTTTTTTTCAGTCATTTAATGTGGCGAGGCTTAAATGGAAAAATATTTTGCACTTTCTTTAGATATCTCACATGCCTCACTTTGACCTCATAACTACAAAGATTTTTGGAAAAACCCTTTTCATGTGCCCAAGGTCCCTTATCTGTAAAAGTAATAGTTGAACTCGTGAGTATAATTTCTCTTCTTTCTGTATCTTTTTGTCGCGGTCCTTAATCACAACTCTTGAGTTGTCTGGTTTGCAAGACCTATGATAAGGTTTGACGGGATGGGAAAGCAAGCCCAAGCCAAACCACGCAGGGCTCAAGAAATGGAGCAAGACTCCCTTTTGTGAGACTAAGGTTTGGGGAATTTGTTTTCTTTTCCTGCCTGCCCAGTATTGGAGAGTAAACCCTAAGGCCATTGCACTGAGCTGCATCCTCAGCTGTTTGGTTTGTATGGTTTTGGATTTGTTTTTAAATGGAGTTCACTAAGTCTCTTACCCAGGCTGGGCTCTAACTCTACTCCTACCTAATCCTCCCAGAGTCTTGAAATTATAGGTACAAACCACGACGCCCAACTGAGATTAGGGTTTTTGGTTATTCTGTTCACTGTGGGGTGAAGGCCCCCCAAATGGGTATGTGCCATCAAGTAATGAGTTTTTTCCAAACTCTGACCCCTGACACAGATTAACTTCCAGAATGAAGAAGTGCAGCTATATCAAACAGGAACAGATGAAACTGGAATCTGTTGTACTCACTTGAGGGTCGCATTTTATTTTACATGCATTCCTTTAGTATCATCTTTATCTTGCCCTTTTGGTGGCAGGAGGTGAGGGGGCAGTAATGGGAATCAAAGTCAGAACCTTGTGCTCGCCAAGCAGGTGTTGTCACTGAGCTGTATCCTTGGCCCAATACCCCCACCACATTATCTTATCTTTAACTTTCCAAAGCACTGTCCTCAGATTGTCTCATTTTCAAAATAAGATGCCTTTCTCAGTAGCAAACTTAATAAATTCACAAAGCAATACAGTAGCAGAAAAAGAAACAAAATTCCATGGCATTCCCATGACCTTTCGAACTGAAAGTACAGTATTAGAGAAGACATTGCTTAAAATATCAAACTTCTTGCCATTACAATGAGGAATACTTTCCATCTGTTTAAATGCTTAGAAGCCATCATGCATTTTCCCCCCTTTCATTTGTAGTACTAGGGATGGAACCCAGGGCCTTGTCATGCCTGAGTAACATCACTAGCACTTCACCTGTATTTTTTAAGGATAGGTTCTTACCAAATTCCCTAGGCTGGCTTGCCTCAAGCTTACAGTGCTGCCCACTCTCCTAAGTAACTGGGATCACAGGTTTCTACCACTACATCCTGCTGGCTATGGTATGTTATAACAAAATGTTAAATTTCTAATCAATGAGGGAGATTAAAAGATTTTACCAAGTGGATGACCAAGGCTACTCAGAGAAACCTTTGGCCTAGATGCTTTGACTGCTTCAAAGTGCAAATTTAATTAACTTTTGTTTTCCTTACAACAGGACCTCTCATATACCAATCCATGTCAGTGTAAGGAAAGGTTACCTTTCAGAATTTACACAGTATGTCTTTTCCTGCTTTGCTCTTGATTTGTTATGTGCCTGGGATACAGAAACTACCTAATGTTTTTCACTGACTTATAAGGGTCGTAGTCTTTATCATTTCTGGAGCTTTCCAAAACTGGCCTGAAGCCTAGAGGAATGGATAAGGATGAAGATCTTGGCTGTTAGTGTTTGTTTTTGATTAAGTTTTTAGCTTAAGCACATTGGCCTCTTCAAGTTAACATATATATTAATCATGTGAAAGGTAAAGTTATAGAAATACTCAAGTTAAACAGGGAAATATATTTGATGTGTAGAAGAGGTTAAATAGGATTAATTTGCAAAGCATTTCATACCTTAAAGCATATTACACATTATCTAATATGATCTTCCTAACACCTAATTTATAAAAGGGAAAGAGGATAATACCTATGTCTAGATGAGGAAATACACTTGTTAGAGCAGTAAGACAGGACTAGGGTGTAGATCAGTGGTAGAATCTTTGACTAACATCCATGAGGTCCTGGTGATTGAACCTAAGACCTGAAAACAGAGCTATGTCCCTGCCACTACCCACCTCTACCCCCTTGTATTTTGAGACATGATTTCACCAAGTCACTAAGTTGCTCAGGATGGAATTAAATTTGTGATTCTCCTGCCTCATCATCTGTTAGTGGCAGGATTACAGTGGCACCTACCACTTGTGGCTCCCAGAACCTCACAAAATAAATAAGAATTGGGCTTCTATCTTCAAATCCAGGTTGGTTTTTTTGTTTGTTTTTAACTAGAGATGGGGTGGGGTGGATGTCATATAGTTCAGGTTGGCCTGGAACTTTCATCAAACCTCCTGCCTCAGCTTTCTGAGCACTGTGATTAAAGCTGTGCACCACCACACCTAGCTACAATGCTTTTCCTGAAACAGAAAACTGGCTTCAATTCTAGCTTTGCTATGACCCTGCTAAGTGACATAGCTATAGGAAAAAAAAATACGCAGAAGAAATCTACGTGGTAACAGGGCATAATAGCACTCTCCTGTAATCCCAGCACTTGGGAGGCTGAGGCAGAAGGATCACTACAAGTTTAAGGCTATCCTGGATTCATAGTGAGCTAAAGGCCAGCCTGAACTGCATATCGAAACCCTATCTCAAAAAACAAAACAAAAACAACAAAAAAAGAGAAATCTATGTATCTAAATGCCAAATGTGATTGTTCTTTTAAAGTAGTTGAGAATTTTCCCTCAAGCTGATAAAACAACTCAAGTAGATGTAATATCTAGTTCTCAAATAACTACCGTGGACGTTTTTGCAGTACTAAGGACTGAACCAAGAACCTTTGTACTGAACTAAGATGTCACATCCCCAGACTTTTTTTTGTTTTTATTTTTAGACAGGGCCTTGCTAAAGTACTAAACTGCCCATGCTAGGCTAGGCTCAAACTTATGATTCTCCTACCTCAGGTTCCCAAAGCACTGGGATACAGGAATGTGCTACCTTGCCCAGCTCAAACAGAATACTTAAAAAAAGGCTTGGGTGGGCTGTCTAGTCTGTGAAATTTAAAGAGACTCTATGTCTCTCTCACACACACACACCCCAGGGTGATTTTTAAATACATTTTAAAAGTTACAATTTTTGAATAAAACCTGTTAGAAGAATTTAAGAGTTTTGTTTTTTGTGCCAGGGATTGAACTCACGACCTCGTGTTTGCCAAGCAGGCACTTATGCCATTGAGCTAAACCCCTAAGAGAGTTACTTTTAAAAGAGGAAGGTAGCAATAAAGTATTCAATAAATATTAAAATATTCATTTAAACCGGGAGTGATGGCACATGCCTGTAATCCCAGTACTTGGGAGGCTGAGGCAGGAGGATTGTTGCGAGTCTGAGACCTGCCTGGGCTACAAAGTAAAGGCCAGCTTGAACTGCATAGCCAGACCCTGTCTCAAAACGACAAAAAAAAAAAAAAAAAAAAATCATTTAAAAATGGTATAGCAGTAGCTGGGAAGGAGGAATGCTACTTGGAAGGTTGAAGCCAGAGGATCCCTTGAGCCCACAAATTAGATAACAGGGAGATTGCCTTCTCAAGAAATAAACCAATAAATAAAGTGGTATAGTATTAGATAAAAACATCTCACTGGGAAAAAAATACTAGCTTTTTTCTGAAAGCAGTACTACTCACTTCAGGTAAGTAAGACGGCATTTGGCTTGTACAAAGGTAACAACAATACATTCTTTTCCTCACATAATTACATCTTCCTCTGATCACCAAACAATAGAAAATACTTTTTACTCTTCTGTGTAACTCTTCTTTGTACATACATCTGTATCATTCAAAATGAGGGGAGGCAGGAAGAGTAAGGAGAAAGAACCTGAGAAAACGAAGTGCAGTATTTTACCCTTCCTCACCAAATCCAATCGATCCTTGTACAACAAAGCTCTAAGTAATCTTCATGCTGCCGATTCCTATCAACCAGCTTTTCTTTGGTCTAAATTCCATCAAAAGGAAGGAGTTCCACATCTGGTGCTCCACAGGGTCAAATTTCCTTTTGCTAAGGAAACAATGATAAATGATTTCCCTCTTCATCAAAAAATACTCTTGACAACTTTTGCAGATAAATTTAGGGAATTCTGAGGCAGGCAGGATGGTGCATGCCTATATTCTGGACACTCTGGGAGGCTGAGGCAAGAAAACAAGTTACAGCCCAGCCTCAGTAACTCAGTGAGATCTTGTCTCAAAAATTTTTAAAAAAGGGACTGGAGCTAAAGCTCAGTGCAAAGGTTCTGGATTCATGGGATGCAGAGAAAGATAAAGAGACACACCTGCAAATCTAGCTCTCAGAATGCTGCGGTAGGAGGATCACCGAGTTGAGGCCAGCCTGGGCCACATTATGAATTCAAAGCCAGCCAGAACTATATAGTGAGACCTGTCTCAATAAAGAAGTGGGGAGGGGGAAGGAAGGGAACAAGAACTCTGAAGGGATCTGCTTGATTTCCACTGGTAGAAAGAAAAGTGAGAGTAAAAAAAATACCACTTGGAGAACAGTCCTAGATACCTTACCTTTACAAAGTGTTTTAGAATTTGTAGAAAATTTAAAACATACTATTTGTTAGTTTTGAGCTACTTGTGAAGAATGCAAGGGAAATTAACTACTACTCTCATTTTGTACAAAGATGAATAAAACATTTCAAAACAGTTAATGACTTGCCCAAAGTAAAAAGATTAGTAATTGGTTTTATTGAAACTGAAAGCCAGGTCTTTGTCTTATAATCCAGTGATGACTTTGGCATTGCTAAGTGCTCAGGCAATGAAGATGAGATTACAGAGTTCAGCAGTGATTTGTCCAGTGGTTGACAGTAAACAGTCTCCTCTCTTTGTCCTTTCATCTACTGGAAAGACGAACAGTATGTAAACCTGACAGGAGGACCTTCATAGTTTGAATTGTGCTCTGCACGATAAGATAAACTTTTCTAGTAACATATTATAGAAACGATCCCTGAAAGTATAGCCTTACGGTAAATGTCCTCAAATGACAATGAAAGTGTCAAAATTTGGTTAGTGGCCTGTGGTGCTGCTGGGAGGAAACTTGAAAAACAATCTTCCCTCCTTTAATTATTTCAGGTATTCTGTTACAGTACAGAAAGCTGATTAGCACAGGATCAGTATATATTAGTAACATATACCAGAATGTAACATATTTATTAATATGAAACACTCTAAAGTAGTGATGGTACCAACAAAGGGAATATTCAAAATAAACTGCTAAAGAGAAGAATTTTAGTGCTAACTTTAAATGATCAAAACCTTGCCATGGGAGTATACTCTTGTAGGGCAACTCCAGAAAAGTCAAAGCGGCACTCTGAAATTTTTGTCAATCAGTTTAATATATGTCCATAGGTAGTTCATATGAATGCATAAATTACAAAATTAGCTGCCATCGTCCAAATGTGTGGAACTTTAAGAAAGCTTATATTACTCAAGAGAGCTAAGCATATCAACCTTGATTTCTAGTTTGTAAAACAACGCTAATTTTAGAATTATATTGCTTTAAAGTAATTGTGTTAGTTTTGTCACTATAATAACTTAAATTCATGAACTGTTAAAATATATTTGTGTCTCCCAGTTTACATATTTCTGTTGTAACCTAGAGAAAACCCATATGGAAAGTTGCCATGCAGCCACAAAGACAGCAGCACGTGCTGTTTTCACAGCAACTCATTGTTATTGCCTCAAATAGACCTGCACATGAAACATCAACAATGAAAACTCCACACCCTATATCCACTAAAAAAGCCCAATGCTTTCCAATCCCCAGCAAAAATTACCTGGTACAAGCAGTAATTTAAAAAATGCTTTCTTAAGGGCCAGGGATTTAGCTCAGCGGCATAAGAGCCTGCCTGGCAAGCGCTACATCGTGAGTTCGATCCCCGGTAACAACAAAAAAAATGCTTTCTTAGGAAGCATTTATAAAATGCAGAGATTTGAACAAGACAAATGCTTGTGCAGTTAGATGGGCCTCTCCCCAAGAGTTTCTTCCTCAAAAGGCAGAAACAGCTCTTAATAGTTTAGGAAAGCTCACTTTTAAAGTATATTTATGCATATTTATGGCTATTTCACTGAAAGACCATACCCGCCTCAACAGCAGAAAAACATACAGGGAGAAGCAAAGGTACACAGCCCTAATACAGAGAATACAGCTTCTCCATGAACAACCAGTAAGTTGCAGCAACCAAGAAGAAAAATGTGACCACACACATACCAATGATCTGATTGCCAATCTGGATGAAGCAGTTAATTTTTCATGCATTTGTGGTTAAAGAAAAATAAAAATGTAACCACTTAACGTATAGCATTCAGTCATAGCTCACACTATCAGGTAAGAAGAAAACTGCTCCTCTGCTATCTAGCTCTAGTTTTCCACATATACACCAGTGTCCTAACAGCTACAGACCTTCCTGTAATACTATCATTAGCCCTATCATTAGCCCCTCCCACCCATAAAACGTATACTGTACTGTTTTGAGCCCTTGAAATTTCATCACCACATAGTGTTCTATATTTTACTTTTGCACAAGTTTAATGTACACACAGAAGAAAACACCAAGCAATGTTTATTGTGCAATTCCAGTAATTATTTGTGGAATCTTGGTTTAAGAGTCAATTTCCATTGTTGTTCCAAATGCCTAGTTTAAACCAAAAAGCAACTACCTAATTATCTACCCATAACTTTAATGTTTTTCAAACACTAAAGTACTAAAAGCACTGTTGACTCATGTATAATTTAAAATATTTCAAAACTACACATATTTTATATATCACTTTTATAAAATAATCAAAATAATTTTATTATCTAGAAGAAAATTATGGAAATAGAGCCCTTTCAATTTATCTACAACCTCTGTAAAACTTCAGACCAACAGCAGAATAGTTGATGAAATATGATTCCCCAGGTGCCAAGAGTGTCTGAAATTTATGATGAGATGGACTCAGAGTTTGTGTTTTCCATAAACTGAGCTTACAAGTGGCATTAGGAATCAGATCTCTGGGATTTCTCTACATGGCTTTCACTTTTATTTGTTTCATTTTCATTTGCTTTTTCTCCAGCTTCTTTTGCTCACGCCTTAAAGCAGCTTCCTAGGGGACAGGGAAAGAGAAAGACAGAATGTCTAAAATAAGTCATAAGCACACATTAAAAAAAATCAAAAGCAGGATACTGCCTGTATTATTTGAAAAGTTATGCTTGCTCCATAAATAGCTTTTAACAATACCTATAAAATTAATTGCTAGTACCTACACTGGTGAATGAAAATTACATTAACTTTAAACAAAGAGCTCAATTTAAACTGAAACTAATCATTGTATTTAGCCAGGCTCCATAACTCTGGTTTGATTTTTCTTATATCTGGAAACACTGGCTCAACATTCATCATACTGTTTATATAAGTATGACAAGGGTTTGTGCTTAATGTTCACAAAACCTTCGGAATCTTGTTTCATTACACCATACACTATAAATCTCTTTATATTAGTACAGACAAGCATACCTGAGCACAGTATTTTAATACAGAAAGTTCAACTGGGAATTTTTATTGTATTTTTATTTAGGAATTATGGGACCAGGAATATAGCTCAGCAGCATAAGCACCTGCCTGGCAATGCAAGGTTCAATTTCCAGTACAAAAAAAAAAAAAAAGGAATGAGGTTATATAGAAGAGGAAGATGCTTCAGGTTGTTATTATCAGTCATGACAGTGGTTTACAGTCATTAGTGGAAACATTTAATTGAAACTTTTTTACAGAAATAATCTCAAATTTCATGTATTTCTAAAGGAAATCTGGGTAGAAATAACCTGATAAATACACTCCTCAAATGGTTTCAGGAGCAAGACAAGAAGAGGAAAAGGAGAAGCATGCAACACATACAGCTTTTGATAGTATAAATTATGCTTAAAGGGTGATTTGTAACTCCTTGTTGTGGAACTAAAGACTGTTAGGATCCCCCACTAAGTAACAAAGATTGTCTAATTATACTGCTGTGTATCCTTAATGTTTATCTATCCACAGCTGTCTTATTGTGTAAGTAGCTTGAAAAACTCAAAGATCAGTATTAATGCCACTTTTATGGGAAAACATATTGTGAAGTTTGAATTCTAAAAGCAGGAAATTACCTTCATCCTTTGGCAATGCTATTGCCTCCTGAGGGCAAGTGAGTAGTGAAAGCTATCCTATTCTAGTGCAGTTATATAAAATGGTTAAAGATACTCTTTCATCATCCCCACCTCTTATCTAAACCATATTAATTCCTCCTCAAGCCTATTCATCCCTACTTCCCATATTATATTATATATATACCCATGTATAAAACTACTGATACACAGAATATATTTTCATGGTTACAAATACATTTATGTTAAATAAGTAGGGTGATGCATGCCTGTAATCAATCTCAGCAATTGGGAGTCTGAGGAGGAGGGTTGTGAGTTCAAGGTTAGCCCCAGGAGTTTAAGGGCAGCTTGAACTGTTTCATAAGACACTAAAATAACAAACAACAACAAAAAAAACTCAAACATGGCCATGTGTAGTGGTGCACACCTGTAGTCCCAGAAGTTGGGAGGCTGAAGAAGGAGGATCACTGTAAGTTCAAGGCCAGCCTGGGCTACGTAGTGAGTTCAAGGCCAGCCTAAACTACATAGTGAGACTGTTTTCAAAAAGTTTTTTTTTTTGTATGTATATAAAAATATAGCCCTACATATATCTCTAAATATTTTTTATGAAGGAAATGGTCCTAGTATATTCACATATATGTTCATAAATATGTACATATTTATAGTAATTTATAGGTAGGTAGGTAGATAGATAGATAGATAGATAGATAGATAGATAGATAGATAGAGATCAGGACTTTCTCTCAGGAAATAAAGGCACAAATGCGAGAAGACATCATTTTCTTGAAAGCCTGCTACATTTTTAACATTAAAAAGTTGTAGAAAAGTATTTTAACATGACTTACATTATGAAAAGAGAGATATACACTAGGCACACAGATGGATTAGAAAGGGATGGTTTGAAAAACTGTTAATATTATTTTTATTTTTACAAATGAAGATTAATTTTAATTTCTGTGTACATCTATATTTTTCAAGTTAAATATATAAGAAAACAAAACAAATAAAAAGCAATATTAACAGGGGCAAGGAGTTCATCTCATCTGTATGAATGAGGAACTCAACTGATAAATCCAGGCTCTCACTCAATGCTGCATCTCCGTGTGTGTGTGTGTGTGTGTGTGTGTGTGTGTGTGTGTGTGTTTGTGTGTGTGTGTGTGTGTGTGTGTGTGTGTGTGTGTAAGAGAGGGCTGACATGATTAAACTGCCTAGGGTAGGGTCAAACTTGCAATACTCTTACTTCAGCAGGATTATAAGTGTGCACCACAGCACTCAGCTCCTATGTAGATTCTTTATGTATACACATTAAAAAGTTATTTTCATTTGTAAAGAAGACTGCATAAGCAAAGCTAAATTTTTAGGAGAAAACTGCCCATCAACTAACTCAAAACAGATTTTAAAACAAAAAAATCACAAGAGAGAAGGGGCAGCACTTTGGTATCCTAGGCACTTCACCCAACAGCATTAATGAAGCTACTGGCAACTGTGGTGCCACATAGCAGTTCATATTTTCATATTTTCTTGCCAGAAGGTCTTTTCTTAAACAAATTTTTTTCTACTTGAGATTGTTATTTAAATTAACAACTCTGAGAACTTTGTGGGGTTTTTTGTTTGTTTTTTTCTTTTCATTTTTTAAGACAGGGTCTCACTACAGGCTAGCGTTGAACTCAGTGATCCTCCTGCCTCAGACCCCCAAGTGCTTGGGTTACAAGTGTGAGCCACCATACCCATCTGTGCTCCTCTATTTTGACTACCATTTATAAGTTATATTGTATTGTATCATATTCTTTTTATTTTTTGCATTTATAGAAACTCAGAACTTCTCCAAAACTGATACATGCAGTATTGAAGGGGAACAAACCAAAGCCACACACCCAAATTGCACAAAATGCTTATCAGGAAAGATAACAAAATATATCAGTAGGCATTTGGCAAGCTCACAGAAGATGTAAGAAAACAGATACTGAGCCAAGTAAGCATTCAGCAAGTCTGTAGAGAGCACTAATAAAAAACTAGCAGAACTTAACAACAAAATAGTGTAAAATATGAATGACCAACATTGAAAAGAATTTAGAGCCCATAAAAAAGCTTTCAAATAGAAATTCAGGAGGTTAAAAATTCTATTGAAAAAATGGGCAGCAGAATTGACCATTGTGAGGACAGAATGTAAGAATTAAAAGACAGAGCCAATTAATGAAATACTTTTTTTTTTCCTTCTTTCTTTTTTTTAACAGGGGTCTTGCTTTGCAGTTCAGGCTGGCTTTGAACTCACTTTGTAGCCCAGGCTGGCCTCAAATGCCCAGCAATCCTCCTCTCTCAGCCTCCTGACTGCTGAGGTTACAAGCATGAACCACCACGCCTGGCAAAATAGCTTAAAAAATCAAGAGAACATGAAAAATGGATCAGCAGCTCCTAGATGACACAAAGATGAATCTAAGGTTAACTGGAATTAATGAAAAATCAGAAGACAGCACAAATGGCATAAAAAACCTGTTTAATGAAGTAACAGCAAAAAAATTTCCAAATAAGGGAAAAGCATTTAAATATACAGATAAGGCATATGGAACTCCAACAGCCATGATCAGAAAAGAACTCCACAACACATCATAGTCAAAATCTCTAAAGTCCAATACAAGAACAGAATCTAAAAAGCACCTAGAAAAAGCAAGGAATCACTTATAAGGGTAAACCTATTAGAATTACAGGAGACTTCTGAACACAAACCTTAAAGGGCAGGAGAACTTTGAATGAAATGTGTTTTGTTTTGTTTTGTCTCTTTGAGACAGGGTCTTGCTATGCAGTTCAGGCTGGCCTTGGGCTCACTTTGCAGACCAGGCTGGGCTAGAACTTGGAATGATCCTCCTGCCTCGGCTTCCCAAGTACTGGGATTACAGGAGCACACCACCACACCCGGTTTGAATGAGATTTGATTCATTGATTCTTTGTACTTTTTTTCCCTTCAATCTCATTGGTTTTTGCTTTGATCTTTTTAATGTTCTTGCTTGTGCTGGCTTTGGATTTGGATTGTTTTTCTAGGACCTTGAGGTGGACTGTCAAATTAGTTTGGCTGTTTTTTTTTTTTTTTGTCTTTTTTTATTGGTACCGGGGATCGAACTCATGACTACGCGCTTGCAGGGCAGGCTCTTATGCCCCTGAGCTAAATCCCCAGCCCCAAATGAAATGTTTTAAGCCCTAAAAGAAAACAATTTCCAATTAGGCAAAACTATGTTTGAAAATTTATCCTGCAAAACTGTTTGAAAATTGATGAATTTCAAGATATTTTCATGATTAAAAAAAGGCACCTAAAGAAATTCGTTTCCACCAAAAAATTCAAGCTCTCTGAAAAATTCCAGAATAGCCTAGAAAGAGACATTGAATCCAACAATGACAAAAGTGTACTCAAGTACTAAACCAGGTAGGGTGAGGTGTTAAGTATAAGAGAAAGATACAGAATCAGCAACAGGAAAATAACGCAGTGACAGGAAAAAGTCAATACTTACCAATAATAACTCAATGTAAAAGGTCTCAATTTTCTAATCAAAAGACACAGACTGGAAAAATGGCTCAAGAAACAAAATCCAATGGTATGATATATAAGAAACACATTTAACACAAAACAAAACTATAGGGGGAAAAAAAAGATGGGAAACATGATTCCACTCAACAGAAACCTGAAAAAAGGCAAGTATGGTTATCCTATATTGAGACATAGTGAACTTCAAGCCAAAACTGATCAAAAGAAGCAAAAGACGGTTATTACATACTGGTTAAGGAAACGATACAACAGAAAGAGATGACAATTATAAACATATATGCACTGAACAAATGACAAATCCAACTTTATAAGACAAGTACTACTGGACATGAAACATGAGATAAACTACAATTATAGTGGGGACCTCAATATGCCACTATCAAAAAAAGGTCAGCCAGACAAAATAATCAACAGATATCAGAGTTGAATAAAACCTTTGTACAACTGTTAATAGATAATCTACCAAGTGCTCCACCAAATGATGAAGAATACATATTCTCAGCAGTACATAGAACTCTCTCTAAAAGAGACCACATACTAGCCAACAAAGCAAGTTTACATAAATGTAAAAGAACTGACATGACACCATGCATATTACTAGATCATAGCACAATGAAACTAGAAATCAATAACAAAGGAAACAGAGAAATTATGCACATGCATAGAAACTGAACAATTCACTAGAGCCAGGGATAAATCACCTGCCTGGCAAGTGCAAGGTACTGAGTTTGATTTCCTGTATAAATAACAAAACAAAACAATATACTACTAAATAAACAATGAGTTAAAGAAGAAATCAAGGAAGAAATGAGACAGTTTGTAGAACTAAACAATAATGCAGTACAACATACCAGAGTTTATGGAATATAATCAAAGCTCTCTGAAGAAGGAAATTTATAGCTGTGAATGCCACATTGCAAAAACAGCCAAACTAATTTGACAGTCCACCTCAAGGTCCTAGAAAAACAATCCAAATCCAAAGCCAGCACAAGCAAGAACATTAAAAAGATCAAAGCAAAAACCAATGAGATTGAAGGGAAAAAAAGTACAAAGAATCAATGAATCAAAGAATTGGTTCTTTGAAAGAACAAAATATACAAACCCTTGGCAATCTAACCAAAAAACAAACAAACAATCAAACAAAACCTAGAAAAGTCTCACATCAATGCAATTAGAAATAACAAAGGTAGCCAGGCATAGTGGTACATGCCAGTAACCTCAGCACTTCAAAGGCTGAGGCAAGAGTGCAGTTGAGTTCTAGGTCTGCCTGGGCTCCGTAGTGGGTTCAAGGCCAGCCTAAACTGCATAGCAAGACTCTGTTTAAAAAAAAAAAAGCCTAAAACCATAACAGACACTGCTGAAATACAAAAGATGATTACCAATAACTTCACAAACTTCTACATCAATAAACTGTAGAATTAAAAAAAAAAAAGGAAAAATTCTTAGATACAATTGCTTTACCAAGACTGAACCAATAAGATTTAAAAACCCAAATAATTCAATAGCAGGCAATGAAACAGATGCAGTAATAAAAAACCTACCAATTAAGAAAAGAACAGGTCCTAATGGATTCACTGCTGAATTCTAAAGAAACTTCAGAGAAGATATAACACCAATACTCCTCAAGCTCTTTAATGAAACTGAAAGAGGAGTACTGCCAAAGTCATTCCTGGAAGTTATCATTATTCTGATTCCAAAACCAGAAGAGGATCCAACCAACAGAGAACTACAGATCAATTTCTTTAATAAATATAGATGTAAAATTTCTCAATGAGATACTGGCAAACAGAATGCAATGAATCATCAAAAAGACTACATCATGACAAAGTAGGCTTCATCCCAGAGATACAAGCATGGTTCAACATATGCAAATCAGAAAATACTGGCTAACACATCATATAAACAGAAGCAAGAACAAAAACCACATGATCATCTCAATAGATGTAAAAAAAGCCTTTGACAAAACCTATAATTTTCATTATAAAAACATTGAAGAAAATAGTTATAAAAGGATCTTATCTCAATCTAGTAAGTCATTTATGACAAACCTACTCAACATCATATTAAATGGGGAAAAGCTGAAATCTTCTAAAATCTGGTTCCCTTTCACCATTCCTATTCAACATAATATTTAAAACATTAAGAAGAGCAATTAGGTGAGAGAGAGAGAGAGAGAGAGAGAGAGAGAGAGAGAGAGAGAGAGAGAGAGAAAGGAAGAAAGAAAGAAAGAAAGAAAGAAAGAAAGAAAGAAAGAAAGAAAGAAAGAAAGAAAGAATATGTTCAGGAAAAGAAGTAAAATTATCATCATTTACAGATAACATTATCTCCCCAAAATTCACCAGAACTCTCAGTAATGTATTGATACAAAATTAACACACACACACACACACACACACGCACACACACGCACAGATTAATAGCTTTTCTGTACACTAATAATGAGCCCATTGCGAAAGAAAGTAGTAGTGAAAATGGCCATATTTCCAAAATTGATATACAGACTTAATACAATCCTAAATAAAATACCAACAAAATTCTTCACAGAATTGCAGAAAACAATCTTAAAATTCACATGTGTCTTGGTTAATTTTTCTCTTTGCTAGGACAAAATACCTGACACCCAAAATTAAGGCAAGGTTTATTTCTCACAGTTTGTAGAGTTTTCAGTCCATAATCAGTCCAAAGAATTCGGCTCAAAAGCAGGGTGGCATAGCACAGGAGCAACACTTCAAGGCAGGCTACACAGGGTGGATGTAGCACTCATACCACTTCTTTGCCCTCCTCTTGCACAGGCTGAGGATGTTTACAAAGTAAGGACCCTGGTTCCCTGCTAAGTCACTCAGTTAAACTTCTGAACTTCTCAAGTTGACATAATGTATCAATCATAAACAAAGTGGAACCAGAAGGGACCAAAAGCAATCATGGGTAACAAAAATATCACAATCCCAGATATAAGGTTGTATTACAAAGTTACAGTAACAAAGACAGCATGGTACTGGCCCAAAACACAGGTATCAATGGAACAGAACAGATGCAGAAATAACCCCAAGCACATTGGACCATTTGACTTTAGATAATGAGGCCAAAAACATACATTGGAGGAAAGACAGCCTCTTTAATGAGTGGTATTGGGAAAACTAGCTCTCCTCATACAGAACACTGAATCTGGACTAAAACTAAAAGCACATGCATCAAAGAACTAAATGTTAAAATAGAAAACACTTAACCTGTTGAATGATTAAAAAGAAAGGTTAGACATAGGCAAGGATTTTCCAAATAGAACCCCAATCAAATCAAATAAATCAAATCAAATCACTTCTGCACAGCTAAAGAAATAATCACTAGAGTGAAAATACAACCTGCACAATGGGAAAAGTATCTTGCCAGCTATTCCTCAGACACGGACGGGATCAATATCTAGAACATATAAACCTTCAAAAAATGCCTCCCACCAAATAAAAGACCCAATCAAAAAATGGGATACTAAAATCAATAGAAGAAGTATAAACAGCCAATAAATGCATGAAAAAAATGCTCGACATGCTGGCCCTTAGAGAAATGCAAATTAAAACACAGAAATTTCACCTTACTCTAGATTTCCAGCAAGAAATCAAATAATGAATGCTGGTGAGGCTGCAGGAAAAAAGGAACCCTTCTACTCTGTGAAAAGTCAGTAGGGAGATTCCTCAAAAAACTAAAACTAAGGCAAGGGATGTAGCTCAGTGACATAGCACCTGCCTGTCAAGCACAAGGCCCTGAGTTTGATTCCCAGTACAAAAAAAAAAAAAGCCCTAAAAGTAGAAATTCTATTTGACCCAGCTATTCCCTTCACAGGTATCTCCCCAAAAGAATTAAAGACATTATATTGCAGAAATACATGCATACCCTGATATATAGTAGCACAATTTATAATAGCTAAATCTTGCAAGCAGCCTATATATTCATCAACAAAAAAAACAGATAAAGAAAATGTACTTACAGTGAAGTACTATTCTGTCATAAACTTGAGTTGTTTATAGGAAAATGGATGTACTTTGAGTGAAGTATTAAATGAAATAAATCAGACACAAGCTTAAATATCACATGCTTTTTATTATATGAAAAACTCAAAATATAAAGATCTAAATAAAAGATGGATAATTGAAAGTAGGAAGACAGATCTTTCTCAAATGGAAGGGATCAAGAAATGGAGAGAGAGGGGAGAAAGAGGATGAATAAAAGGAATTAAGCTATGTTATGCACATGTACCAATTCTATACAAGGAATGTAAACAATATGCACTGAAAACATGTACTAACAAAAAAAAGGCGGTTATGGGGTTCGGAAATGAAAAAAAAAAAGAAAGTTCAACTCCCCAAGAACCTATTTTGCAAATGAAAACAAACAAAAAAAAGAGCTAAGGATATAGATTAATGAGAAGCCTCTGGGTTCAAGCCCCAGTACCACAAAAAACAAAATAAAAAGCCACATAAAAATATTAAATTCTCTAATTAAATTTTAATCTACCACTATGTTTGGCTTAAAATGGGATTGTGCTGGTAGAAAAAGATAATTCAGATCATTTTCCAGTTCACAAAATTCATCTAGCATGGTTTAAACAGGAAAAAAAAAAATCATTTTTTATTCATTGTACTTCAACTAACAAAATGTTCTAAATGCTGAAAAATTACTCAACTTTAGTTTGTGTAAATTTATATACAGAATTACTGCTACCAGCCAATACTGTATAAATAGCCCTCCCAACACTGAAAATATTAATTTTACCCCAATGATAAGGAAAATTTCTCTTACCTCCAGTCTGCGTTGCTTCTCAGGATCTTCCTCATTCATGATTCGCTCCTTCTCTGCTCTTTTCTTCTCCTCACGACGTGATTGTGCAGCTTCCTGTCTCTGCACATGGGTGAGTTTCAGGAAGTTCTCTTCTACTCGTGCACGGTTCTTATCTGCTTTTTGTTTGCCCTTTCCCCAAGAAATAAAGTCTTTTGTAAGAAATCCATTTCTATCCAATAGAAGTCAAGTCTCATTTAGTATTCTTTCATAAAACTACTCCCATTTGGCTTTTCAAGTCAACTAGAAAGATTCAGTGAAATCATTGATAGCTGCTCCCCTTGAGGAAAAAGAACAAAATAAAAGGTGCCAGTTTGTAATATATGCTTTGGATCCTACCTCTCTGTTGAGTCGGAACTTTTTGGCTTTATCAATAGAATAAATCACCATGTTCATCAGGGGTAGTAAAGCCTCCATATCCTTTGGATAAGTGTTACCTGAGCCAGGCACTGGAAAAGAAAGGCATTTTCCTACTGAGTTAATGGGATCATTAATATTTCTGAGTAAACAAACTCCTTTTTTTCCTTCTTCTTGTTTTATTAGGTTCCTTTCTCCAAGTATTTTTGGCAATTAAGATGCAGTAAAAAATAGGAATCTAAGTATATAAAACGTTTTATTATTTATTTTTTGCATGGAGCCTTATAAGTCTTCTACTGTTAAGTTATATCCATAGTCCTCTTTCTCTTTCTTTTTTTTCTTTCTTTTTTTCTTCCTTCTTTCCTTCTTTTCTTTTGGTTTTGTTTTTTGAGACAGGCTCTTACTATGTAGTTCAGGCTGGGTTTGAACTCACTATGTACTACAAGTGGCCTTAAACTTTTGGTGATCTCCTGTCTCAGCCTCTTGAGTGCTTGGATTACAGGCATGCATCACCACACCCAGCCCAACAGTCACCTTCTTCAAGAAATTCAGAAATCAACAAGCAGGCATAAGAGGTTTTTGTTTTATTTTGTTTTTCAGTGTTAGTAATTGACTTCAGGCCTTGCACATGCTAGACACATACTCTTACCACTGAGTTACATCTCCAACCCATAGTTTTAATGTAGTTTTATAGCTATCACTTGGGAAGAACAATATCCTCCCTTCAGATCATCTCACAGAAAACAAAGAACTCAAACAGGACCCACAACACTTACCATTAAATGTAAACAATAATGTCCGCTTAGTGTCAGGTAGCTTTAAAGGCTGACCTTCCCTGTCATAAAAGAAAAATCTGTTAAGAGAGCATAAGAATGACACTTTCCATGCATGCAAATCACATAGTTTGCTTAGATGGACAGATACTTGCAATAATCAGTACAGTATGTGACTTGGCATCAACAAGTATAAACTCAGAGCCTGAAGAAGCTTTAAGATCATCTGTTCCACTTGTCTATCTGATGGATGTATTCCCAAGTGAACTTTATCCTATACTTAACACCTTCAATGATGTTCCCTATAGGAAGGGTACAGTCCATCTCACCTCAAGAGTCAGAAATGGGCCTAATAGAATTTTTGTTTTCAGTACTGAGGATTTATTCAGGAGCTTCATAATAAACTATATTCCCAAACCTTTTTAGGGAGTTTAGGGGCTCACTAAGTCACTGTATTTCCCAAGATGGGCTCACACTTGTGATTCTCCTGCCTCAGTCTCCCAGAGCAATGGGATCACCACAGCTGGTGAAAGCATGTTAAATTAGAATCAGAATAAATCTAGGGATAACCTAGTACATAAGATATGGTCAGCCCTCTGTATCCACCAATTCTACATTTGCCATGTCAATCGTGGATAGGAAATTTTTTTTAAATTGTGACTTAATGAGAATATTTAATGTAGACATTTTTTCTTCTCATTATTTCATTCATTCATTCATTTATTTATTGGTACTGGGAACTGAACTCAGCACCTTGCACTTGCCAGGCAGGTACTTT
The DNA here is from genome assembly GCA_004027455.1 of Hydrochoerus hydrochaeris. Lineage (NCBI taxonomy): Eukaryota > Metazoa > Chordata > Mammalia > Rodentia > Hydrochaeridae > Hydrochoerus > Hydrochoerus hydrochaeris. The sequence goes on along the minus strand of PVLA01003271.1, from coordinate 25,044 downwards.
GTGCCACTGAGCAATATCCCCAGCCCTTCTCATTATTTCTTAAACAATCAGTGTAAAAATGATTTAGATACCAGTTACATGGTATTAGATATTATAAGTAAAGCATAGAGTTAGATATGTAGAGGTTACATTTTATATAAGGGACTTAAGCATTCTCAGATTTTGTTATTGGAAGGAGATTCTGGAACAAAACCCCCATGACTTCAGAAGCATGATCTGTACATGATTCAGTTCTCTAAAAGAAGATTTCTTTATAATTCAGAAGCATGATCTGTACATGATTCAGTACTCTAAAAGAAGATTTCTTTATAATCTTTGTCAACCACCCTCTCTCATTTACACAAAAGGCTTCTGAATGCTGTAACCAGGATGCTTTATCCTCAGTGTTGTTAAGCAAGGCAAAGACAATACAACACCTCCTAGAAGCACAAAGACATGAATAATCTTGACATACAATTAAAATTCAGAATGAATTTGCTATTGTTTTGGTGCTAAGGAAATGAATTAATGATATCAGAGATGGAACCAGAGATGCTCTACCAACTGAGGTATATTAATATCCTTTTTTATTTTTAGGTAGGGTCTAAGTTTCCCAGGCTGGCCTTGATCTTGTGATCCTTGTTTCCTGAGCAGCTTGAATTACAGGTATGTGCCACCATGCCAGGTCCCAGAATACCTTCTCTTTTTAAATGACTGAACCCAGGGCCTTTACACTGAGCTACATTACCGGTCCCTTCAAAAATTTATGAGACAGGGTTTCACTATGCTGTTGAATTGTTCAGCCTTAGTCCCCCAAAATGCTGAGATTACAGGTCTATACTACAAAGCCAGGGCCCATAATGGCTTTTAATTGTACTCAACTACACAGTCTACAACAGTAACTTATAATTTAAAATTTATCAGTTCAGCATCAAGAGTAAACTATGCTCCTCTGAAATAGATTGTGAATCCAAAGAACAAATCCAATGCCTAAAAATATACACCTGAACAACATTGTTATAAACCCAGAAACTTTATAGGCATTGAGGATACTTGATAGTATGTTGGAAGAAGGATACAATAATTATTTAAAGAAGGAAGACAGAAAAGGCTTTAAATTGTAAAATACACCAGCTTTGTAATCAGGCACGAAACAAGTATCATAGATTAATGTCATAAATTTAACCAAAAAAAAGGAGAAAGGGCTTAGCAATTTCATTTTCTTAGTGTTACCTACTCGTAAGTCTCATCTACTTTACTAAATGGATGTTGCAAACATGCAGGGGCAAATGTAAAATGGGGTAGGAAAGGCTCATTTATCTACCATAAGTTATTCAGTAGACTCTCATGAAGCAATAGTGAAAGAAAGGAAAACTTGGGGAGGTTGTTATCAACTTCCTCTACTCATTTGGTATGGGAAACTGTAGAAATATCTTGTAGTGATTCAGCACAGAACTAGTGAGAAAAATGAACTTTGATACTTGCATCTCATACTTACTCTTGCATAATTTTTGGACCAGAGAACTGGTCTGAAAAATGAACAGATTCAATCTTGTCAGCGTAGTGTGTAAGAAAGTGGACCATCTGAAAACAAGTAAACAAAATTATTTTTTTAAAATAAAGATTGACACATTTTGCTTTTCTCACAAAGATATTCACTCTAAAACTAGCACAGTAAGTCCCCAACTTATGAGTTTCATTTTGAGAGATCACTGGTTAAGTCAGATTAGGCTGTAAATCCAATAAAGTGACTTTTACACACCTTTGATATAAATATTCAATGTAAAGCATATTTTAACTTTATAGTTACCTTAAAATGGTAAGGTAGACATGTGAACTACTTTCACATCTATGAATGTTTGCAATGCAACATTCATTTGCATCTGTGAAAGTTCACAACTCCAATATTTATTACTGAATCTTCTACCTATTTTTCCCCCCTTTGTTTTTTTTTTCTTTTTTCTTTTTTGTGCTGGGGATCAAACTCACAACTTCGCATTTGCCAAGCAGGCACTTACGCCGCTGAGCTAAACCTCTGGCCCCACCTCTTTGGTTTTTTGAATCAGATTCTTGCTATATTGTCCATGCTGGCCTTGAATTCACTATGTAGCCCAGGCTCACGTCAAACTCACAGTAATCCTCCTGCCTTAAGCTTCCCAGGTGTTGAGATCTAGCCACCTTGCCCAGCTGTCTTTCTTAATGAACAGCTGAAAGCACACCTCCAAATAAAAGCATGAAGATAAAATTTAAAATACTTTCAGGGCACTGTTTATAAACCTGTCACTTTGAATTTACTATTCCTGAGTTGGCGCGCACTCACACACACACACACACACACACACACACACACACACATTTTTGGGTATGGGGAATCAAACTCATGACTTCATGTTTGCCAGGCAGGCGCTTATACCACTGAGCTAAATCCCTGGCCCTTAGCCTGTATTTTTATGTAACTAAAGTATGTGGTTATCATTGCAAGACTAAAACAAATGGTTCTCAGGCTGGGGTGGTAGCTCAGTGGTATAGTCCTTGCCTAGCATATGTAAGCCCCTGGGTTCAACCCCAAACATACACACACAAAAAATAAATGAATAAGAAAGAAAGAAAAAGAAAAAGAAGGAAAATGGCTGAGGATATAGCACTGTGGCACAGTCCAAGGTCATGAGTTCGACCCTTGGGAAAAAAAAAAGAAAAAGAAAATACATGTTTACTTTCTCCCACACTACTTGAGGCTCAAAGATACAGACCAAGTAACATGGTGAAAAGGGTTAAAATTGTATTTCTTTTTTAAACACCTTGAAAGTCATTAGCAATTCCAAAAACAATTTGTTCTTGATTTAGCAAGAGCTTCTTGACTAATCAAATGGTCCTGACAAGTTAATCCTCTGCTTAAAGGTATTTTAATATTAGTGTAGGAAAGGAATACATAACTAGTGTATTGACATAATACAGCCTGACTTGTAGGAAGAGTGCCTCCTTATTGCCAGGTCTAGCAAACACAAGACTTCTACTGCATTTACCTTTGTATCCATCATTCCCTCTGTGACTTCCCCCATCTCTGACAGGATGGCCAAAGAGTCTGGCAGTCCATATTTTGCTCCAGACTTGGGTTTGTCACTACAAAATTCACTCTAGGGAAGAAGAAATGGAAAGTAACACATTACATGATATTTTACTAGGCACAAGTAAATTTTTCCAGAACATGTACTGACCCATTTCAAAACAGTGTTTAACCACTGACTCATATGATTAACTGTCCTATGCTATGAAGCTGGACATCTATGTAATTAAGAGATAGTTTCTAAAAATGTTTGAGTTGTAACAACTTGACATACCAGATCTTGCATTTCCTTCTGCAGTCGTACCAAAGCCTTTCGTGTGCCAACAGCAAATACATATGTATCCATGTCTTCATCATTCATGGTTACTTTTATTTGCTTAAAAAAACAAAAAGCTTATTTGTTGATTTCTGTGGTAGGCAGATTTCAAATAGCCCTTAAAATTCCTCCTTCTGGTATATACACTCTTTCCTTGAGTGGGATTTGTAAACATGATAGGAAATCAATCCCACACTTAACATTGTGATAAGGCAGAAGGTCCTTTATGGGGAAGGTGTGGGGAGGACATGATGGTGGACTCCAGGAGCTGACTGTGATTCCCAGTTGACAAGTAGTAGCAAGCTAATGGGTACCTATAACCATAAGGAACTGAATTCTGCTAACAACCTGAATGACTCTGAGAAGAGGACATCAAGAATGAAACCAGAGTCTGGCTGACACCTTAATTTCAGCCTGTTAAGATCCTGAACAAGCTGGTCATAGTGGAGAATGCCTGTAATCTCACATTTTGGGAGGCTGAGGCAGGAGCATAGAAGTTTGAGTCTAGTCTGAACCACTTAGCAAGACTATTTCAAAAAAAGGGCTAGGAATGCAGCTCTGTAAAGGCCCTAGGTTCAATCCACAGGGAAAAAAAAAATTCCTTAGCAGAGGATCTAGCTAGCTACTTCATTATTCTGAATGACTTACACAGAAACTATAAGTTAATAATAAATGTTAAGCTGCTAAATTTGTGATAATTTGTTATAAGTAATAGAACACTATCCATCTATCCATGTATGAGTATTTGAGTGAAAAATTAGATAATTAAAAATTTGATAATTAAATAAATAAGATCTGAATTGGACAATGTGGTATAAGAAATACATTTGATACATTTCTGTCCCAGGTTTCTGGCATAGAATTCCCAAGACCCTTAGAATTTTCTGAATGATAAGTGTGTCTTTTGTTATTGATAACTAACTTCTTTCAATCACAACTGAGTTTACACTAATGCAGTGGCTTAAGATGATCCTTAGATATTCTCAGGAATGGGGCTGGTCAGAGAAAAATTAATGCTTAGAGGGTCAAGCTTTAAGTTCTAATCAGGACCTCTGGGGACAAGATGGAGGATGAAGACTGTACTCCAAAAAAAAGTCTTAACAGATTCAGGGAGCTTCCAAGTTGGTGAACTCAATCTGCTGGAAGGATTGCGTGTTCAGAGGGGCATGAGGAAGCCCTGTACAAAACCTCTCCCACATTTCATCCAAAGTCTCTTCTATTTGGCTATCTCTGAGTCGGATGTTTTTTTTAGAGGAAAGTTTTATTTCAGCTGAGTTGTGTCTTTAATAATAAGCTAGTAAATGCATCCCCTACCCTGTCGGTTTTGTGAGTTATTGTAACAAATTAGTGAATCTAAATAACACAGTGGGGACCCTTGATTTATATTCAATCAGTTAAAAGCCTATGTATGTGGCCTGAGATTTGTGACAGCCTCTGAGGTAGAGGCATTTTATGGATTGAGACCTTCAATTTGTGGGATGTGAAGCTAACTCCAGGCAGCTAGTATCAGAACTGAACCGAACTGACACTTGCTGGACATCCAGTTGGTATCCAGAGAATCCAAGAATCAATTTTTGGCATTAAAAAACATTCTCAGGTAGGTAACCAATTGGGTCTGGGAGATAAAAATTGTATCTAAAGAATCTGAACTAATAAAGAATGGCCATATTTTTATATTAATTGTATTATTTAAATGTTTAGGTCAAATAATTATCAGAATGTGGAGAAAGTAAAATCTTAAAATAAGAAAAGACCTGGCAAGATGGTAACTTTAAATGTTCTGTTCTTCTAGCATTAATGGGATATTACACAAAACAACATCTTAAATAGAATCCAGCAAAACAAACAAATAAAAAAAAAAGCAAATAAAGAATTGTGTATATATTGAAGCTAATTCTCTTTTGAGAGAGAAAAAAAAAAGCCGGCTCATTGGAAAAGATTAAATCTGCTCTAAGAGAGAACGGAAAATGATTAAAACACTAAAGAAAACTTTCTTTTTTGGAGATAAGTGTCTCACTACATAGCCCAGACTGGCCTTGAACTCGCAATTCTCCTGCTTCACCCACTCATGTGCTGGGATTATAGACATGTGCTGCCATGCCAAGCTATTAAAAATAATTCCTAAAAATAGAGGAAATAGGAGGAGGATACAGCAACTGCTCCCGCCCCCTTGTGATACTGGGGATTGAAACCAGACCCCCTGCACTCAGTTGCATTCCCGGCCCTTTTATAATTTTGAGTCAGCATCTTGCAAAGTCACTAAGTTGCCAGTGCAGGGCTCAAACTTGCAATCCTCCTGCCTCGGTCCCCCAGATTGCAGGTATATGTCACTATATCTAGCCCTTCTTTCCTTTTTACCTAATATGATGTTTGGTAAGAAAAACATAGGGGTTAGTCTTCCATATTAACTGATAGGGTTCCAAAGTTCAAAGAAATAAGTTGTCAGAGATCATATTAAAAAAATTAAAAGATTTATAACTAAGCCAGGGATTTAGTTAAGCGGCATAAGTATCTGCCTGGCAAACGTAAGGTTATGAGTTTGATCCATAGTACCAAAAAAAAAAAAAAAAAAAGATTTATAACTAGCCAAGTATGGTAGTGCACCCCTGCAATCCGAGCACTCATGAGGTTGAGGCAGCAAGACCACCTGAGTTCAAGTTGAGCCTGAAACACATAGCAAAGTCCTGTGTCTCCCCACTCCATTAAGAGAGAGATTTACAACTAAGACTGAAACCGTTAAAATGAGTTTCAAACTAAAAATACTTCAAAGTATCTAATTTATATTATTAATGCAGCAATTACTAAGCAAACACTACTTTGCACATTGATATACACTCACATACCTCAAGTTCTACTACTTTAAGAAGAAACTTTCCTGTATACTTCTGTAGCAGTGGGAAGTAACACAGTTATTTACTGAAAGAATGAAGGTACTGGGCATGGTGGCACAAGTTTGAGCCCAACCTGGGAAACTTAGTAACATGGCCAGACCCTGTCTCAAAATTTTAAAAAATTAATAAATAACAAAGGCTAGGGATGTAGTTCAGTGTGAAGACCTCAACACTAGAGGGGAAAAGGAAAAAAAGGGATGAAGGGAGAGGAATCATAAAGGCATTTCTGATAAAGAGTACAATTTTCAGATTAATGTGTTGATTTAATAAAGGAAAGAAGGCACATCCAATAATAAAAATGAACTGTTTTAACTAAATTTATTTATTCAAAGCAAAAAATATTTAGAAAAAACCTTACCTTTTTTCCAAAGATTAAAAACATACACAGGAACAGAGCTGGATTCTAGGGCAAATTATCTGCAACAACTGTTTTTTCCTCTATTAAGGCTAATTCAGTTGATTTTTGTAGTATGTAGTGACAGAGTATTACTTTTTTTTCTTCTTCCAAAAGGCACATGAAGGCCTCCTGATAGTTGCAAACTAAGTGAAAATTACCTTTCTAAATACAAAAGGATCAATTTTTTGACAAGGGACACAAGTTGCTAGAAACTCTAAATACAATCTAGACAAAATGTATTCAGTGTATACACAAAGATTCAGCAAAAAGATCACATACCACTTGATCGCTCACTGGCCTCATCATTCGAGCCAGGACATTCAGTAAGTCTTGCCTCTTGAGGAACTAAAAAAAATAAAAACACAGTTGCAACTTCCACCTACTATAAAGAGCCTTGGATCCCTAGGGAGTCATATACTCTTTCAAATATCTTCTACCACACATCTGCCAGTTAGAATACAGCATTTAGAACTCATTTAAAATCAAACATGGGATTACACACTAAATTTAGAGGAACAGAACATTTAAAATTCATTTAAAATCAAATATGGGATGACTCACTAAATTTAGAGGATCAGAACTCAGATTTAGAAAAAAATTATGGGAATATATTTATATTTGTATAAAATAAAAAATATATATTATCACAATATAAATAATATATAGTAATACAAGTATCCGACAGATGCTTTGCACTTACTCTTAGCTGAATAAGCATGCCCTCACAGCACACTCGGCCAGAACACCACAGGTTATAGATGTGCTCATTCTCCTGGTTCAGCTTTCCTGTGCTTGTGGCTTCTTTGTTAGTTCCATCGTCCCCTAAGAGCAGAATGTGATTCACTCAAAATTCTGGGGCATAATCACCACAATGTACTCTATCTTTATCACAGCATTAAAACAGTAATACTTTGCTATGTATCGAATCTCCTCTGGATAGGGATTAATATAGTTTGGCACTGTTCCTCTTACTTCTTCACTAGCATTATTTTATGTTAGAGCATTTATGAGTTCTGTATTCACTCCTCAACAAATCTGGCATATTTCTCATATGCTTATTCACTCATCAGTTCATCTAGTTTTGAAGGGTCATGCAATGTCACCTTCATCAGCTAATTATTCTCAAACAGGATTTGTTGACAAGTCCTAAATTTTCTGTAAGAGCTTCATTAATTTCAGTTACTTCTACTGATAGAGGACAAGAGAATTTACTAACAGTTTTCTCACTTTCCAGAACACCAAACATGTTTAATTTTTTCAATTTTCTACTAAATTCAGGAAAATTAAACATTTCCTAAAGTTTTCTATATAACATTTTCACTATGCCTTTCTCCTACAGTTATACATTCATGTTTCTCTGTGAATTTATACTGAGAAAGCAGAGTAGATGGTATTTATCTTCAACTATCAAAATGTAGCAGGTACCAAGGCTCTGGGCAGGCTCCTTCTTTGCTGGGTCATGTGTTCTAGGGTTGCCATGTAGGAAGAAGTGAGGCCTTTGACTTATTCTTTTTATTTTTATGTTTGCAGTGCTGGTGATGGAACCCAGGGATTCCCACAGGCTAGGCAACTGCTCTACTGTTAAGCTACAACCCCAGATACTTTTAAAATTTAAGACGAGGTTTTGCTAAATTGACCAGGATGGCCTTGAACTTGTAAACATCTTTGCCTCAGCCTTCCCAGCAGAGGGGATTACAGGCATGTGCCACTATGCCTGGCTCAGAGTCCATACTTTTCTTTAATATATAAAGAAAAGAGACTTATTTAGCTCACAGTTTTGGAAGCAGAAAGTCCTTTATCAGGCAGCTCCATTTTTTTGGCCTCTGGTGGGAGTTTCATGGCTGATACCATCACTATGGCAGGAGTATAGAACAATGTAAGACTGGAGGCATAGAGTGGGGAGGGGCTGGTCTCCCCAAACACATTTTTTATTAGTGCATGTTGATTGTACAGATGAATGAGTTCTATTCTGGCAGATGTGTGCCTGCACATAATTTAATCTTTGCCCCCATACTCTCCTCATTCCCCCCTAGCATCACATGTTTTGAGGGAGTTTCAATGTATATAATGTAATTTGATCACATTCATGTACTCTGAGTCCATTATTTTTAAAGGAGACAATAAAGTATTTTAAAAGTAAGCCAGGGGGCCAGGGATTTAGTTCAGTGGCACAAGCACCCACCTGGCAAGTATGAGGTTGTGAATTCAATCCCTAGGACAAAAAAAAAATTGCCAGGCACAGTGGTAAACAGTTATAATCCCAGCTACCTTGGAGAAAAAGGTAGGAAGATATCAAGTTCAAGGCCAGCTTAAGCAATTTAGCAAAACCCTGTTTCAAAACAAAAAATGTAAAAAGGGCTAGGATTGTAACTCAGCAACTCCGTGAGTTCAATCTCAGGTATCAAAAACTAAAACTAAAATAAATAAATGAATAATGGTCTGCTCATGGTAGCATATGCCTATAATCTCAGCATTCAGGAGGCTAAAGCAGGAGGGTTGCTGCAAATTTGAGGCCAGGCTGGGTTACATACCAAGACCCTATCTCAAAAAAAACACCAAAGACTCTGGTACTAAAAGGAAATGAACAAAGAGAGAAAGCAAAGAGTCAAAGGCTGCTTATTTTCCTTTCCTAATTTCGTGGTGAAAAAGAACTCTGAACTATTTAGTACTAAAGAGAGTAGTAAAGACAGTATGGACTTTGGAAACACATAGATATACTGTTAAACATAGTTGCAATTAAATAGCTTAAACAAGTTTTAACATTGCTGTTCTTCAGTTCCCACATTCTGAAAATTGAAAAGTAAATCCAATAAGCAATAGTATTGTTACAAAGAGTAAACATAAACAATATATGCAAAATATCTAGCACAATAAAGTCTGCTAAAAAGTATAACACATGGATCCCTGTGTGCTGTTAAAGAGAAATAAACTTTCTATAAGACATATTGAATGAAAACATTCATCAAGCTACTTAAAATGTCAAACCTTCAATTCAACCAGAACTTTATCAACTTCTTTTGATAACACTGATTTCCATTTCTATTTACTTATTGAGACAAGGCCTCATTATATAGTTCAGGCTGGGCTCAAATTTGCAGTGACCTTATTGCCTCAGCCTCCCAAGTTCTGAGATTACAACTGTATGCCACCATTAGTGGCAACACTGATTTTGTTGAAAAATTTATAGCAATTATACTGATGACAAGTGAAAGATTAGGAAATTTCCTCAGTATATAAAACCTAATAAAAATAGGATCCATGGAGGAAGATAAAACATATTTTTTGCAGCTCCTAAAGTAGCTAGATGCTTACAAAGAGTGGAATAAACTGTTACCAGATTGTTTTCAAGTTGGCAACTTGTCTCATATTGGCCTTAACTTACCTACTAATGTAAAGTTGCTCTCCAAAAGCTCTCGATGAGTGTTAAACCAGGCCTGAGCAAGGCGACTATTTTTATTCTTCCCAATGATATAGTTCATGATATAGGCAAGAAGACCAGTCACCATCAAAATTTCTAGATAGTAACTCTCCCAACTGTTTTGGAGGTGGGCAGGAACCTAAAAAAGAGAAATCATTCTATTCTACCAGGGATCGAACTGATGACCTCACATGTGCCAGGAATTATTCCATTTAAAGTTGGCTGAACAATTAAGATGAAAAATGAAAAACCCACGTACAACTGTTGATGGATACAATTTTACTGTGAAAAATATGCTCATTTTGGTTTTCTAGCTCAGCACTGTAAAAGATTCTTTAAGGAAATAAAAAGACAGTCAAATGGGATAAAAATGTGGCAGACCTTTTGTATTTAACTTGGCTCTGAGTCCCACCCTAAACTATATCTAATGTATATCCATTTCTCTCTGTCTGTCTGTCTGTCTCTCTTTTTCTTTCAGACAAGTCTTGCTAGGTAGCCTAAACTGGCTTCTAGCTCATGGCATTCCTCCTGCCTCAGTCTCCCAAGTGCTGGGATTATAGGCATGTACACCATACCCAGTTTATTTCTTAGAAAGACTAGAATAAAACATAAGAGTTGCTTCTCTAGGTGTGAATATATATCAGAAAAACTCTTTACCAGTTCCCATTATGATATTACAAGAATATCACCCCCAGATATCACTAATTATATTTCTGGAACTAATGACAAAAAGTTATTTCACTGGTTAGTTTGGAATTCAGAATTCTGAATACCTACATCGACAATTGTTATTGGGTCCTTATTTTTGCTGGATGAAGTATCTGTTTTGTCTTCATATCCTTCAAATTCTTCATCATCATATGGCTCACTCTCAGTATCTCCTTCCTACGAAAATGAGATTATAATCTGTTTTCTTCTATAAATGTTACCCGCAATTCTGTCTCATTTTGTGGCCAATATTTGAGGAAAACAGAACTCACAAATAGCAAGTACAGAACACAGACAGTGTGTAATCATGAGTTTAACAAAATATCAAACAATCCAAACTTCAGTTATAAGGTAAATTCTGGCACCTAATATACAGTATAACACAGTGCTGATAGTTAACAATGTATTGCATATTTTAATACTTGCTAAGAAATTAGATGTTAAGTATTCCCACTATATACATACAAATAGGTGAGATGAACATGCTAATCATTTTATAATATATATCAAGACATCATATCCTAAAATTTAAAAATATGTAATATTCATTTGTTACTTGGCCTTCAAAAAATGAAAAACACAAAAGTGAGGATGATTCCTCCCACTGCTGAACCCAAAGTTCTACAAGATCATTCTCACCTCCATATAGTAACTACTCTTCAGTCCCTCTTCTAGCAAGAGCGTTAATCCAAAAGAAAAATACAGTTTACATTATCCATACAAAAGGTGGGACTCTACCATAAAACATTTAGAAGAGCTCTACTTACTGAGGAGAAACAAAGATTCCAGAGAATAAAGTTTCCTTAGACATAGGTCTGGGGAAAATGCTAGTTACAAATTTGCAATCCTTTGAATTTCCCAGAAAATCAATAAAAAAAGAGCCTCACTTGGGTATCTGCATCTTCAAAATCTCCTTCTTGGTTTTCATCCTGCCCTTCTAACTCCACAGTGGTCTCATCTTCATCACCTTCAGTGGTTATCAACCGCTGAGGAGATTCAGTAACAGAATCTTCCACAACATCCTCAAATTCAGCAAAGTCATTATCATCATACTCTACAATGTCATCTTCATCTTCAAAGTCATCAAACTTGGCTTCCGAGACACTTCCAAACACCAAGAGGAAAATACAGAAAGCATGGAAGGCTTTCATCTCACCCTAAAAATAGGCTTCAAAATAAGAAAAAAAGAGTTCTAAAGTGAACTGCCATTCTACATATATGATGACCAGATTTTATAAACAGTTAAAAATAAAAATCCTGGCCTTGAACTCACTGTGGCCCAGGATGTCCTCAAACCCATGGCAGTCCTCCTGCCTCAGCCTCCTGAGTGCGGGCATAACAGGCGTGCACTGCCACACCCAGCTGTGTAATTTTTTTAAAATCACATGAACATTTATAAAATTCAATTTATGATGATCATAAAACCAATTGTAATGATTAGTTAATAAATGAACACTTAAAATACTCTGAAAAAATAAATAAATCCATATATCCACCAGGTGTGGTGCATGCTTTTAATTCCAGCACTCCAAAGACTGAGGCAGGAGGAACACTGAAAGTTTGAGGCCAGCATGGGCTACAACATGAATTCAAGGCCAACCTGAACCACACAGTGAAACTCTAAACTCAAACAGCACCCCCTCCATCTACCACCATCTTTTTAAAACATAACTTTTATCACTTAAGGTTTCGATAATCATCCAAGACTAACATATTCCTACAAAATAATGTAAGAACTCTGATTCCTGCTTTTTATAAAATGATCCCATTACATCATCTCCACTTTCGCTAAGCATATCACCGTGATACATACTATGCCAAAAAGAATGAAACATGATTCCTGCTGGGTATGGTGGTACATGTCTGTAATGCCAGCACTAAGAGGCCAAGGCATGACAGCCTCGGCCACATAAGCAAGTTTAAGGCCAGCCTGCACTACAAAGTGAGAACCTGTCTCAACCTCCCCCGCCCCCCAAAAAACTCACAAAAACATAATTCTACCATAAATTTGCACAGAAGTTTAGCTTAAGGGTTATGTTACACTATTACTTATGAGAGTGAAAGTTTCAAAGTTATTTGGTAACAACTATGGGTGTATCTAAATGACAAGTTCATTTTTTGTCCATTAAAAATCGTTAGAACTGATTGACTGAGATACTGGGGACTGACTGCAGAATCTTCACACTGAGCTTAGAGCCTCATTCTTTTTTTATTTTGAAACAGGGGCTCACTAAATACTCAAATTGTCAGTCTGGGCTTGAACTTGTGATCCCTCTCCTCAGTCTTCCAGAGTGCTGGGATTACAGGTATACGTCATCATGCCCAGGTTCATGTTGTTTTAGAAGCAACGGTACACCAAGAAAAAGGCTTAGAAGCATGTACATTTATATATAAATACACAAACTTGATTCTTTCTATGATTCTGGCCACAAATCAAATTGGACAAGAACTGAATCAAATTCAACGGTTAGGTTCGATACTGACCTTATGGGGAAACTTGATTTGGGTCTCATCCCGTTTAGTTTGTGACCAGAATCATGGAGAGAACTGAGTTTATAAACTGAGGTACCACTGTAGTATGTAGTGTGTTCAGTAGGTTTATGAGTACTTTATTTTTCTTTATATTTGTTCTAATTTTTCTGTAATGTGATCTTGTAATTTAAAAGCATTTTAGTTTCTATATTGGAGAAGAGGCACTGGAGACTGAAGAATAGCAAAGAGTTCTAAACTAGCACATTTTGGTTTCTAAACCCAAATTGAGAAAATGAAGCTGGAAAGGCCATCAGGAGCCAGACCATGACAATCTTTATTTAAACAACACACCATGAAGTTAAAATAATCACAAGCAACTAAAGTATTTTAAGCAAAAAAAAAAAAAAAAAAACAGGAAAGAAAAACCAACAAAATGACACTATCAGATTTGCAATTTAATTTTTTTTTCTGGTCCCGGGGATCAAACAAAACTCACTATCGCGTGCTTGCAAGGCAGGCGCTTATGCCACTGAGCTAAATCCCAGGTCCATTTTTTGTCTTTTTGAGACAGGGTCTCACTGGTCTTGAGCTAACTTTGTAGCCCAGACTGGTCTTGAATTTGCAATGATCCCGCTGCCTTACCCTTCCCAGTGCTAGGATTACCAGTGTGTGCCACTACGCCCGGCTAATTTTAACAATTTATATACAGAATAAATCCAAGAAAAGTACTTGAAGAAGGAAAAATAGGAAGGCTCAAATAACTCATAAAATAATATTTCTGGTGTAAATTTAGAGAAAAATTAATTAAACAGCTATTTAAGAAATGAATTTTAGGCCACGGATTTAGTTCAGCAGCACAAGTGCCTGTCTGGCAAGCTGGAAGTCATGAGTTTGATCTCCAGTACCAAAAACAACAAAACAAAACAAACAAACAAAAACAAAAAACCCCCAAGAATTATATTTATCAGACCAGTGATTTATCTCAGTGGTATAAGCGCCTGCCTGGTAAGTTCTAGATCCTATGAATTCCATCCCTGGTACCAAAACAAACAAACAAAGGATTGTATGTATCAACACAAAGTAAGCATATAAGAAACACACATACAGGCAAGATCTTCAGTGATTCCAAGTCTATGTTGTTTATTTGTCTGTTTTTGGAGACAGGGTCTTGCTATGTATTCTGAGCTGGCCTTGAACTCACTAGATAGCCCACCCAGGCTGGTGATCTTCTTGCCTCAGCCTCCCAGGTTATGAAATTACAGGTGTGCATCATGCCTGGCTCCAAGTTTTGTTAAAATGAATAACTGGAAAAAGCCATTTTTTTTATTGAGATAAACAATAATAAAGGAGGAAAAAAGTAAGGCAAAGGTAATTCAATTTGCTACTCACTAAAAATTTTGAGGTGTTTCAAGCAGTATGCTAGAAGATTAAGATATCTCAATTTTCACAATGCACCAAAAAGGTGTTATAACCCATTTTATAGAGGGAAAAAAAGGAAGCAGTTGTATTATACAAAATGTTTAGGAACCATGCTTGAAGGGGAAAAAAGATGGTGTATAGACAAGATCACCCAGGAAATATTAAGAACCAGGCCAGAGAGAAAGAGAAAAAGTGAGAGAGAGAAACCAAACCTCGGCAAAATCTTGAAACAAATCATAGCGACTAAGATGTAGATACATATTTCCTATTTTCTGCAAAATCCACAAGGAACGTTCCCGATAAATACTAATTCCCTTTCTTCCGGTATACCTTATGAAAATCTCCAAAAGTTAATTTCTGTTTTAGTGCTTCACTTTCAGAACTCCAGGCTTAACCTTTTTCAAGTAAAAGCAACTAAATGTTTACCCTAGACAGCCAATCTGGTTAAGAGTGTCACAAAGTCTGGAATTTCCCTTTGGAATATTCATACAACCAGAAGCATTTCTACTATAACTCACCATTTTAACAAAGCTTAAGGTTATTTAGGTTAAAATTATCTGAGCACTTTGCACACTGGCTTTTCTAGGTCTCCACTGTATCTGTTAACCCATTTCTCACAAGCACAAGTTGCCATGTCATGCAGCCTCTATGGCTCCTGAAGTCAGCAAAACTGAACGGAGACAGGGCACAAGCACTAACGAGTCTGGTTTAACTAGCCTTTTTTTTTTTTTTTCCCAAACTCGCTTTGTCGTCTCTCAGCACTGACTCTGGACTTGAAAGAGGGTAAGTGGAACGATCATTCTTTGTTGACAGTTCAGATTAGGCCTTTATGGCATTAACCAAAACATGAGATTTCTAGGAAGCAAGTAGACATTGATCTGTTTCCTTAAAAATGTCAGTGAAAAATGTCCTGTTAGAAACTTTCGGAGAAGATTGATCACAGAAGTTATTTCTGTCAAACCACCCATGTCTTGTCTCTCCACCATGATGAATCTATTCATCCTAAAGTCTACGTTCCATTTTTCCTGCTGCACACTGTAAAATTTCCTCCAAGTTTGTCTTTCCGGTTATTTGCTCACACCTCTGCAGAGATTCCCAGAAGCACCACAATTACCCCCACACTCCGAAAGATCAACCGTAATAGGTTAGAAAAAGTGGACAGAGGTTTAAAAAATGTTTTTAAAGAAAGTCAGGAGAGATGAGAAGTCGAGGGGATCGATGTCATTACTGGCCAAACTTACGGGTTGCTCGGGTGGAAAATGGGTCCCGGCTACAGGCTACTCAATCGTCAACTCAATCGTCACTCGGCCTGAAGCTGCCCCATCGACTAACGCATCACGGCCCACTACCAACCTGCACCCGACCCGGCGCTCCGGCTGCAGGTGCTTCCACCACTCCTGTCTGGTGTTTTCGTCTAGCGGCAGTCTTACTCGTCGAGACGCCCACAGTACAGACACCCTCAGGTAGCTCAGGCACGCCGCCCCACGCTTCACGCAACCCTCACCGTCCGTTACGTAGAATGCGTACAGCTCGTCCGCGCCTGCGCGCGACGAGGAGCACAGGACGCACCCTCCAGGACAGCGCGAGACTTCCTTGTTCGCGCTGTTATAGCAGAGGTGAGGTGGGGCGGCTGGGAAAATTATGTAATCCCCGCCCCTGGGCCAGAAACATCGTCGCTAAAAGACGGATTTCTCCATTAGGGTTCAGTAAGACTGACGTCACACTGAACTGGTGATCCGGAAGTTAAAGGTGGCCATGTTCTTTGGGACCATGTGGTCTGAGGCATACTGTGAAATGTTGCTTAAATTGAATTTGCAGGTGACCAAAGATAAGAAGACTGGCATTTTTATGTAAATACAATTTCCGCCCATTATTCTTTTGGGAGTTTCGGGCGGCTCCCTGTCACTGCCACTTTTTCTATTCCCAGATACGCTTTTTGATAGGCCGTGAACACCTTCCATCCAACAGCAGCTTCTTGTAGGTGCCTGAGGAGTCTGTGAAGGATTCCGGAATTTTAAGGACTGGAGCCAGCAGCACCTTCCGGGAGGCGTAGTTCCCCACCAAGCCCCGCCCTTCCGCGCTCACTTTCCTGAGTGCGCATGTCAGGTGTGCGTTCCCCGCCCTCCGTCAGCAACGGGCAGAGAGGCGGCGGCGGTGGCGGCAGCGGCAGTGGCGGCGGCGGCAGTAGCAGCAGCAACAGCGAAGGGGGCGGAGAGGGAGGAGCGCGGCGGGACGCGGTCCTGACCTCGCATACTTCTGGCTGTGGGATTCCCTCTGGGACGGAGGTGGTGGCGGCTGCCGCTGCACCCAAAGCAGCAGGTTTGTGTGAAAGGGGTCTGAAGGCGGCACTGCTAGCCCTTGGGTCACTAGAGGCAACTGGGGCCTAGCAAAAGCCGAGAAACGGCAGCCTCTTTTTAACAAAGAGTCGGCGGAGCCTCAGGGCCCGGGGACCCAGGGGGGATAGGAGTGCGGTCTGAGGCCCTGAGAGATCCTTCTGAGCCGCGTCGCCCTCCCACGGAACCCGCCTCTCCCAGTTCTCAGCGAGGCCCAGTTGGCGGCTTTTCGGAGGCGGAGCCTGCAGGACTCAAAAAAGGATTTGTGGAGTGCCGGGCTCCAAGGCTGAGATAGCCATGGGGAAGCTTCCCCAAGTGGGCAGCAGTTGGGAGATACAAAACTCCCAAATGGGGTTCCTGGTAGCAAAAGTTGACAGGTCAGAAAATTAGAAGTCAGTCACTGGTCTTTCTGATTAGTATTACCATAGGCAAACTTTGGGGGCCTACTTGAGAGCCTGTCTCATGTGAGTAAATAATTTATGTGGATTGCAAACACACGAAAAACGTAAAAAGATTATCCCACTAATCAGAGTTTGGGGGTTTATGTAGCCTTATCAATTTAGTGAACATTTCCTTCTTGGCCTCTACTCCTTTAGGCTGTCGTTCAATTTCCTGTGGCTTCTTTCTGTGGTACTTTTAAGTGCTGTTTGTGTATCTACTGCAGTATTCACGTGCAGGAGCTCCTAAAGAGTAGAGACTTTGATTGAAAGTTTTTAGAGCTCAGTCCAGTTGTGGCGGGTAAGACGTGAATGGTAAGTGTTTAGTGTAAAAAATAGGCTTTCAACGCCGAATAAAAAATTGTTTTCGTGTACCCAAAAGGGATATCATAATGATTAATATAACCAAGGATTACTTTTATTATTATCTACTGTGGGTATTTCCTACCCACCCCCCAAAGGTATCAGTTATAGATCTGAGTCCTGGCTTTGTGAAGCATTATAGTACGGGGAAGAGAGACCAGCTTGTATTATAGGGTACATTAGAAGACTTAATATACCTTAGGAAAAACAATACCTTTGAAATGAGGAATGGGGGTGGATGTTGGAATTTTTAGTAGAATAGTCAGAGAAACGTTTTGTGACAAACCATTATTTAAGCAGACTGGGAAGTGAGGGAGTCATGTAAGTACCTGGAGTAAGAGAACAGCAAGCATAAAGACCTTGAAGAGGACAAGGTTAGCCTGTTAGAAGACAGTGAGAAGATGAATGTGTTTGGAGCACTGAGGAGCATAGAAGGGAGTCGTAGGAGATAAGGTTAAGGAAAAATGGGAGGGAAATGGGCAAAACAACCGGGGCCTTTTATGCCACTATAAAGATTTCATCTCAACTATGCATAAGATGAGAACCATCTGAGCAGAGGGGTGATAAGATTAAACTTACATTGTAATAATGTAGCATAATCATGGAGGAGTGCAGTTCTTCAAATTCATGCTGTATCACGAAGAAAGTTATCATTAGTCCTTAGTTTCATTAAAGAGAAGGGGAAGCTTCTAAAGTAACTATCATCCAGCAGTCAGTTATATTTGGTTTTAGAAAAATGTGATGAAAGTCTTATTTTTTGTACTGATTCTCATTAAAGAATTAATTAGTGTGTAAGATATTCGTAGAGCAGATTGGTAGATAGAGGTGATGCTAATCAATTATCCACTGTAACTCAGAGTTCTTTTTCAGAAATTCAGGTGATGAAGTAATGTAGTTTTATCTAATTAGTTTTTTAGTTCACTATTTAAAAAATCATCTCCCTATCTTATTTTTCACTATTAATCAAAACACAAACTCCAAGGCACTTTTTGAGACAGGATCCTGCTATGTAGTTCAGGCTGTCTTTGAACTGCATAACCTAGGCTGGCCTCAAACTGTGATCTTTCTGTATTAGTAACCTCCAGGTGCTGAGATTGCAGGTATGTACCACCGTGCCTGGCAGATACATTTCTTATTATATTTCACTTTTCTAACTTTCCAGCTTTTACTAGTTCTTTCCTAGAATATCTTTCTTTGCGCATCTCTACCCAGCTTGAAGAACCTAGTGTTAGTTTTAGCTCTTTTATGAAGCTTGCTCCCATTTGACAACTGCTGGTGATCTCTTAACTTAATCATCAGTGTCATACAATACTTAGATATAATATTCTGAGTTGAAAGAGATCTGATATTACCTACTTACCTATGGAGAAGTTCATATCTGGAGAAATAATGGTGTTAAACATCAGCTCCTGTGTATTGAGTACTTGCTGCATACTAGATTTTGTTAAATGTACTTTTGTGTATGAACTCAGTTTTTCATCCTAGCTCATAAAGTAGGTGGTATTTTTAACATTGGACAGATTAAGCTGAGGCCCAGAAAAGCTAATAAATTCCTTGAGATTCATGTCAATTTTAACTTTTTTTTCTTTTTTTTGAGATGAGGTCTCACTGTTGTAGTTCAGGCTAGCCTTGAACTCACTGTGTAACCCAAGCTGGCCTCAAACTCGCAATGATCCTCCTACATTAACCTCCTAAGTGCACTTATAGATGTGCACTACCATACTTTGCCCAGTTTTAAATCTCTTATTTGTTCTAGAGCAGATTCTCATTCATTTGTCTGAATTCTAAAATAATGAAGTAATAGTTAAACAGAATGAAAAAAAGAACATTAATTCCTATTTCCTTGGGGGGAGTAGTATGATGTATGTTGGTATTGTGGAAATAAGGAAAGTCACATCAAAGAGATGTGAGCATTGAGATGCTCTGCACAATCTTTTTCTCTCTAGGTTTTTCCACTTTGTGACATATACCTTCCAAACACACATTTCTGTTTTTGTCACTCTCTTCAGTTCATTATAGTAGTTCAGTCAGGCTGGAATGAGACCTTCCTTTGTGCCATTATTCCTTTACCATTTCTATTACTTAGAGTTTCTCCATATGTGCTTCAGTCTCAAGAAAACCAAACACTGATAAATGTTCTTTCCTCTGCTTGAATTCTCTCCCAGCTAAGTCTGTCCATGAAGGTCCTGTCTTTTAAAGCTCATCTGAAATACTCCTAAAATAGTAACATAAATATGATTTTCCAGAAAAGTGGTCTCCATCAAAATCTATCTGGTCTTAAAACACCTGATAACATAACTTCCTTGGTACTGGGTATTGAACCCAGGGCTTTTGCACTGAACTACATCTGTAGCTCTTTTTATTTTGAAACAGGGTTTCTCTTTAAATTGCCCATGCAGGACAAGAATTGCCTCCCAAGTGCTGAGATTATGGGCATGCACCCTCCGCTCACCCACCTTAATTATAACTATTTGCATTTACATTATAACTTTACTACATAGAGATAATTCTTGGGACTTATGGAGTATTTGCTAGTTGTAGGTTCCAGTAAAACACGTTTTAAAGATTGTGTGTGGGGACATTATGCTGGGGCTTGAACTTGACCTTTACACTGATCTACATTCTTAGTCTTTTTTCCTAAGCTGGGCTTAAATTTAGGATCCTTCTACTTTGGCCTCCCATAGTTGTGGGATTACAGGCATATACCACCATTCCTGGCTAAATGGATTTTTTTTTTTTTTTGTACCAGGGATCAAACTCACAACCTTGCATTTGCCAGGCAGCCCCTTACACCACTGAGTTAAATCCCAGACCCTAAAGGGAATTTTTTTTTTTTTTTTTTGTCTGTCTATTTGAGACAGGGTCTCACTATGCAGTTCAGACTGGCCTTGAGCTCACTTTGTAGCCCAGGCTGGTCTTGAACTCACAATGATCCTCCTGCCTCAGCCTCCGGAGTGCTGGGATTACAGGCATGAGCCACCACACCTGGCTTAAAGAGAATATTTTTAAAAGCAAAAAAATCCAGGTTTCACAAATACTTCATTTCAGAAACTACACCTCTGTAAATTGGATAAAATAACAAAAATACATGTGCAAATAGAATTTCTAATTCTTTAATTTTCATAATGTTGGGTTTTTTTGTTTGGTTGGTTGTTTGTTTTTTTCCTTAATGGTGCTGCTTACTGTTGAACTCAGGGCCTTCTCAGTTTGGTTTGTTTTTTTCCTTAATGGTGCTGCTCACTGTTGAACTCAGGGCCTTCTCACTGAGCTACATCCTCAATAATCCCATCCCTTTTTTCCCCCTTTATTTTGAGGCAGGGTCTCACTGAGTTGCCAAGGCTGGGCTCCAACTTTCATTCCTTTTGTCTCAACCTCCCAGATTACAGGGATTGCAAATATTTGCCACCACACCTACTTTATTTTTTTGTTTGTTTTTGACTTTAAAATACACATTTAAAATGTAACCATTTTAGAGCCATACATGGTGATGCACACATGTAATCCCAATACTTTGGAGAGTGAGGTAGGAGGATTGTCACAGTTCAAGGCCAGCCTGGACTACATAGCCTCTATTTCAAAAAAAAAATTTTTTTTTTAAAGTACTCGGTTCAGTGGCAATAAATATATCTGCATTATTTTGCTATCATCACTACCATCCAGCTACAGAGCTGTTTTCTGATGGGAAAACTGAAACTTGCCTAATAAACAGTAATACCACATTTTACCCCTAGGTCTCATCACCACTGCAATCCACCATTCTACTTTGTCTTTGAATTTGACTGTTGTAAATACTTCATATAAGTGGAATCATATGTGTTCTTTGCAACTTATTTAATGTAGTGTCCTTAAGGTTCATCTGTCATAGCATATATTAGTATTTTAGTTTTTTTTAGTTTTGTGTGTGTGTGTGTGTGTGTGTGTGTCTGTGTGTGTGTTTGAGACAGAGTTTCACTAGGCAGTTCAGGCTGGTCTTGAACTCACTTTGTATCCCAGACTGGCTTGCAACTCAGTAATCTTCCTTCAGTCTCCCAAGTGCTGAGATTACCGGCATGTGTCACCACATATAGCTATGGTGGATCATATGTTAATTCTGTTTAATCTTTTGAAGAACCCCTGTATTATTTTACATTTCTCTCAACAATGTAAGAGGCTTTTTCTTCACATGTGTGCCAATATTTAACATAATTTGTAGTGGAAAATTATGTTTAGAATTGCCCAAATAAGTCCCAGTTTTGTTGACAATATCCAAAGCATCATAATCAAGAGGAATCAATAAAGCTTGCTTTCTCTCCATCAAGTCTTACCAGAGTGTTGACTGTGGCCACATCACTGTCATATAGAGCTTCTTCAGAGCTTTGACATCGACAGTAAACACAAGTATGTTAGCTTCTACTTTTCATGGCACATTCACTGGTTAGGGCGAACCTGATGACAGTGATTAAGCATATTCAGGGAATGCTCTTTCAAGGATACATTGCCTTCAGAGCCCCAGTGTCTTGGGCATGCATGTGGCATGAGGGACAGATCTTTCTTTGTATGTGGCTGTGGAAACTTACCTGGCTTTCAAAACTTGTTTTGCTTCAATCTTTAGGACTATAAGCTATTTTCTTTTTGTTGTTGTTGTTGTTGTTATGTTTTGGTTTTGTTTTTATAATAGCTGTTAAATGGATTTGAGGTGTGGTTTTGAATTGCATCTTCCTAATTATTAATGGTATTGAACGTATTTTCTTGTGCTGATTGGCCAAGAATTTGAAGAATTGTCTGTTCAAATCCTTTACCTATTTTTTAATTGGACTTTGGGGGAGGGTTGTAAAAATCTTAAATGAAATCTGGGAAGTTTACCTGGCTATAGGAAGCTATATGGCAAATACATGCCAGTAAGCTTCTGAGTACTTAACTATTTATGATTGAGTAGGAAAAAACTTGTCAAGAGATAAAGTAATGATGCATTGAGGGTGAACTGACTTACTTTTAATCAGAAAGGGCAGCTGGTTCGATAATAAGATTTGAAATAATGGAAGGTAATGATTTTCAGAAACTCTGCAAGGAATTTTGGAGAGCCTGGATGCATATTTATTCATTGAAAACTCCCTGAGTACTGCACACATACTTAAGCACTGCTACCCTACTTTTTTTATATAACTGGAGGGATTGTTTTTGTTGTACTAAGGATTGAAATCAGGGCCCCATGCTTGTTCTTTACCACTGAGCTTTTAAAAAAAATTTTTGTTTGTTTTTGAGACAGAGTCGGTGGCCCAGGCTGGCTTCCAATTTTTGATTCTCCTGCCTGAGCCTCCCGAGTCACTAGGATTGTAGGTATATGCCATTATGCCTGGCCTTTTAAAAATTTTAAGATAGGATCTTGTTCAGTTACCCAGGCTAACTTCAGTTTATAATTCTCTTGCCTCAGTGTCCCAAGCAGCTGGATTACAGGATGGGCTGCCACATCTAGCATGAAAGTCATATTCTAATCAGTAGGGTATATAGCAAGTAAATTTGTTTAGTATTGCCAGAATTGATGAATTAAAAAAAAAAAGACCATAGTTCTCTAGATCTCTACCTAAAGGATACTGGTTTTACCTGTTGAGTCTGAAAGCCACTGAACAACTGTCACATATGGAAGTAGATTGGTTTGGTTTGGTTTTTTGTGACAGGGTCTCTCCATGTAGTTCAGGCTGACCTTGAACTTACTGTGCAGGCCAGGCTGGCCTCAAACCTGAAGCAGTCCTCCTGCCTTACCCTCCCAAATGCTGGGATTACAGGCATGTACCACTACACTCAGCAGAAGTAGAATTGTTGGTTTTATTTATTTGTTCATTTTTTTTCTTTAGATAGTGTCTAGTTGTGAAAACTAGACTGGCCTTGAACTCACAGCAGTCCTCCTGCTTCAGGATTACAGCCTTGCGCTTCTACACTTAGTTTAAAAGTTGAATTTTTAAAACCAAGGGTTTGATTTACTGCTTTGTAATTTGAGCCCTTTGATTATCTACTAGGATTGACATATCTATACCTACTCTCTTCTTGTTAGTCTGGAGGAAAAGTTATCCCTTTTGTTTAAAGTTTTGATCTTTAGGTCTGCTCAGGACCTCATTCCTCTTTTTTTTTTTTCTTTTCTTTTCCTGTTACTACATACCTTCTGTTTTTCTAGTTGTTGACAAAACATGTCAGTCACATGCTTGCATTTCTTCCTTAAAAAAGTAAAACTCTGGGGCTGGGGATTTAGCTCAGTGGCATAAGCGCCTGCCTGGCAAGCACAACGTCATGAGTTTGATCCCCAGTACTGGAAAAAAAAAAAGTAAAACTCTGACTGAGCTTAATAGCTGATGCCTATAAAGTCCTACCACTCTGGAAGGCTGAGGTAGGAGGATTACAAGTTCTACGCTGGCCTGAGCCGTTTAGTGACTTAAAGGGCCTTGGTATGTAAAGTTCTCTGGATACCTCACTTGCTTCCAATCTTTAATAAATGGTCTATAAAGTAATATTTACCCTTCTTGACCTGGTCTTTTCCCTGTACCCCTTTCTCACAAGTCATTCCTCAACTGTGCCCTTATTCTTCCATTGAAACTGCTTTCACTAATGACTCCTGATTGTATACTCAACAGAGATTTTTTAGTTCACATCTTAAGTGACTTCTCTTTAGTTTTTAACATAGGACATTTCTTTCTGCCTGTAACACTTCCCTTGTCAACTGTGTTTGTTTCTTCTCTATTCCTTCTGCAGTTTTCATGCTTTTCTTCCCTACTCATTCCTAAATGTCACCACACCGTAAGGTTTGTTTTACCTCTTTTCACATTCTGTAGCTTCTTTGCTAGTTTATGTCTATCAGTATTGTGCAAGTGTCTTACATCAAATGTTAGTTCCATCTCAGCTTCACTCTGTAGTTAAGAGTTCTGCTTGGTATCTCTCATTAGTTCTGCCAGAGATACTAAAGCTCACTTTGCTTTTTGCCCACTTTTCCAAGCTTTGCTGTGCAGCAGCTTTCAAGTTTACATTTCTGTTAATGACATCACCCCATTCACCCAGCCTTTAAAGCTGGAAACTTACAGAATTATTCCTGGCCCTTTCTTTTCCCTTAGCTTCCATACCAATTTTGGCTATGCAACCCTTTGATTCTTTTTCTTATATTCCTAAATAAATGATGCCCTCTTTCTCCTTCAGAGGTAGTTACTTAGTTCAGGATGCTGCCGTTTTTAATTTGTTTCTATAATATCCTCCTAGCCACTTTCCTTGCCAACAATTTTTCTTTT
>PVLA01003270.1:0-220848 GCA_004027455.1 Hydrochoerus hydrochaeris | reverse complement strand
AGATAACTAAGAGAAAGGAAAGGAAAGGAGAGAGAGAGAGAGAGAGAGAGAGAGAGAGAGAGAGAGAGAGAAGAAGAAGAAGAAGAAGAAGAAGAAGAGAAGAGAAGAGAAGAGAAGAGAAGAGAAGAGAAGAGAAGAGAAGAGAAGAGGGAGGAAGGGGAGGAAGGGGAGAGAGGGGAGAGAGGAAGAGAGGGGAGAGGGGAGAGGAGAAGAAAAGAAAGCAAAACAAAGAAAGGAAAAAAGGAAAAACAAGCTTTTAGTAAGCCCAACTATGACATTATCCCCCTTCTCCCACTTTTCCATTCCTAAATCTGGGAACTTTGCCTATGTTATGTTTATTGTAAAAGGTGATCTGAATGCATTGGTTGTCCTTTAAATGTGTCCATTATCTTAGATTATTGTGTAAAAACAAATTTATTCACCAAGACTCAAAAACTGGAAAAATGCTTTGCTTGAATCCAAGAGATTCCGTGGAAGAAAAGACCATACATATTGTGAGCATCACAATTCCACTTTGCTGATTTTTAAGGGAAAAGAACAGTAGTCAAGGACCAAGGGCAGTTTCTAGACTGTGGAAGTTGGTGCTGCTCAACACTTTAAGGAACTGAAAGCAGAAGACACCGTGAATAATAAAGGCACATATCTTCTAGATTCTTCCAAAGTAAACATGTAATTATTGATATTTCTGAGACCAGTGTCAGTAATATGACCTAAAAACCTGAAATATAATAAATATATTTTCTTCTAAATGACAATTTATCATGCTAACAACATGGAACTGACACAGAACCTGAGTACATTATTTTCTATCACTCTAAGAAACAGAAAAATGAATGAAGTCTGCCAACTACATAGATGACCAGTGAATTTCAGTACTTTTTTAAAAAAATCTACTTTTGATACCTGGGATTGAACTCATGACTTCGCACTTGCAGGCAGGCTCTTATGCCACTGAGCTAAACCCGCAGCCCAATTTTAGTACTTCTACATGATGCATGTGATATGTATGTGTACCAAATAGCATTTTTTATATTTTATCAATTCTCTAAGTGGTCTAACCTAATAATAAAATGATCTCCTCTCAAGCTTACATAAATTAATGAAATAATTTATCCATATGTTTCAATAAATGTATTTTTTCCTAAGAAACTGGCATGGGAGAAAAATATCAGCACATTTGATGGGTCCCTCAGGGAAGAGAGATTTGAAATGAAGAATGAGGGGTAATGGAGAACGGATGGAGATAGCAATAAAAAATAAAGCCTATTAAAATAAAATAAAACTCCTCAAGAATTTAGTATCAGTTCAATTCTCTGACACCAATAATGTCACTATTAAGAAAGTTGTAAAAATAAAATTGTATTGAGGTTGGATTTTTTTCTTAAAATACCATCATCAGGCTAAAGTTTAAAATCACAAAATGTATGGATGATATTTATAGAGATTTTGAAAGACCATACAAAGAAATATTGCTATTACATAAAATATACTTAATTTCTTTTAAAGAAAACCTAACATATGAATTAGAATGTTGCTAGTTCTCTCAGGTGATTTTTACTGCGATTAGATGTATTGCCATATTAGAGCACTGCTGTGTAACAAATATTTTTGCTGCACATAGCCTGACACAAGACCATTAGTGTGATGGCATTAGGAAATGTGGCCACTGAAAAGTAATTCAATTGTAAGGGCAAAGTCTAGTGATTATGATTAGTATCCTTATAAGAGGGACTCCAAGGACTACCTCAGCCTTCCATCAGCTAAAAGATGCCATCTATAATCCAGAAAGAGTTCACAGGACATTGAATCTATAGCACCAGTATCCTGAGTCTGGACTTTCAACTCCTAATGAGAAACTGTGAGAAACAAATTTCTTTTATGTATAAGCATTTCAGTGTGTAGTATTTTGTTACAACAGTTTGTATGGATTAAGACGAATGTTTGAGTTGTCTCTCAGGTAATATGGTCAGCTCTGCCATCAAATGTGATGTGAGCGTATTGATTATAAGTGTCTCACTTTAAGAGTTATACCTGTATGTTTGCATGCACACTTGTGCATAAAAAGTTTTTGAGAAATCTTCACATCAAAAAACGTTTTCCCTGTAGTTACTGAAAATGTAAAGTTACTGTATATTTTCTCCTCACTGTGCTATATCCTAATCTATTTCTACAGTGATTGATTTCTAGTTGTTCTAAGCCAGTTCATACTCATATTGAATTCTTGGCTAATGTAGAGGACAAACCATTTCAAATTATCTATTAGCAAAGTTTTAACAGCTTAATTGGAAATGAATATAGAAAAATCCTCAGTTCCCCACTCCCAGGGCCATATAGGTGCTTTTCATGTAAACCAGCCACATACCATTGTCATATAAAAAAGAAAAAACAAATAAATTATAGCAAGAATCAACAAATGGGATTCTATCAAATTGAAAAGCTTCTACACAGGAAAGAAAATAAAGTGAGGAGATAGTTAACAGAAAGGGGGTAAATCTTTGCAGCTGATCTTTTGACAAAGGTTTAGTATCCATGTTATATAAAGAACTAAAGATTTATCACTAGAAATCCCAAATAAACCAGTCATCAGTGGACAAATGACTTGAATAAATAAGTACAAATACCAATAAATATCTGAAAAAAATTGTTCAGCATCTTTATCCATCAGTAAATTGAAAACTCAAATGTACCACAAGATTTCACATTATATTAGTTAGAATGACTACTGTTAACAGTAAAAACAACAGTAAGTGTTAGAAATATGGTGTGAAAAAAAGGATCCATAGACATGGTAAATTGAAATTTAAATTGGTACAACCACTACAGAAATAAGTATAGAGAGTCTTCAAAACACTAGAAACAGAGTTATCATTTGGTCCAGCTAAATTTTCCTCACTCGCTGACATATTGCTAGAAGAATTAAAGTTACTGTATTACAGAGATAAATGTGCAGCCATGTATATTGCAGTGCAATTAACAACAGCTAAGCTGTGCTAACATAACAGTTAAAGAATATAGTAGAAATACACCATGGAATATCATTTACCAACAAAGAAGTCAGAGAATGTCCTATAAATACACCATGGAATACTATTTACCAATAAATTTAAGAATCATGTCATTGAGCCAAACCATCAAATTGTGTTATATGCATATAGAAATTTGCCAAGGAGAAACTCATTATTCTTCATAACTAAGTAAAGCTGATGAGTTTATTCATAATTTATATTGCTGCTTCAACTATTTATTTCCTAATAAAAATAAGTCACACAACAGCAGAGATAAGGGTTGTGATATAAAAGTCTTTGCTATATGTTGAAAATTTTTAAATTATCTACCCTATAAGACATATTGCTTTGACTAGTACTTCCTCTTCAAATGTGGTTTCCCACTGTTGCTGCTTTCTGAAGCAGTTCTGGAAATACTCTTCTGTGAATGTTTTCAGTTGGGCTACTGTGCCTTCCTCGATGTCCAGAGTGGATTCAAACATATACTCTTTATAGTCCTTTCGATTTGTGGAAGAGCCAAAAGGCTCAGAGAACCAGATGGCTTAAATACATGGATGGGGTCACACCATAATAATTTTGTGAACCTTGGGGCACTCTGCAGCAGCATTTAATGGTTTTTGTTTTGTTTTGCTTTTGTTTTTCTAAATCACAACTCATAAGGACATTTGTGAAAGAGGACTTCCAGAATCGTTTGACAAAGTGATGACAGTGGGATAAATGTGTTTGAAAGATGGAGAGTATTTTGAGTGGGATTAATAACAATGTGTCTCTTACTATAAGATTTTTAAACATTCACCATATATTTCAATCATACTTCTTAATTTCAACTCTATAAAACTAATAAATGCATACAAAGTAATTAGTTATTTCATACAATGTCAAGGTTACAAAATAAATTTTGATTATATATTTCCCAGGTTTGTTAGAACACCTGGGATCTAGGAGTAACTTTGGCTCTAGGTACGGCCTTTAACTATACTGAAGGAAGTTAACATCAGTTTATCTTTAGTACCAACCTCACTACTGAAATTACTACGGGAACAGGGCATTTGACAGTCTTTTGCAGTCTTGAAATCATGAATCTTTGACATAAGTCACATTTGCATGTAGGCTTGAATTTTCCAAAAATAAAATAATATGGAAATACAGTATTTAATATCAGATGGTTGTGATTATTTCAGCATAAAATCAATTTCTTTTATGTATGCAATTGAATCTCAAGAATTATATTTTAACCTCTTGCATTGAGCAGTAATAAAATAATTCCCATTTTTACTAGTTTTATTATTTTTACAAGTTATGTTGTACAAGTTATATTTACTTTGCTACTGCCTTTAATTATTTAATTCTCAAAGGACATTATGTTGTCTAATATTTCTCTCCTTTTTGTCTGTCATCTGTGTACTATCTACATCATGTTGCAGGTTTGAGACATAGTTAATGAACATGATAAAACAAATTTTAATTTGTTTTAACTTGTTATAAACGCATAAATGTTTTAACTTATCAACCATACCCAGAGGACACCATATTGAGCAGTGATTTTCTACTGTACAGTTAATGTCTTTCATTTCTACCTAAAGTCTTTATTCTGTATTTTTGTTATTTCTGTTTACTTTCAAAGATAGGTCTGTGATTATATTGCTCTTATTTTCCCCCAAAGCCTAAATTTTCTAATCCATCTTTCTAACTTTTCAATATATCTGCAGATATAGAGCTTGTAACACAATTTTTTAAAATATTTGTTTTCAAAAGTTTAGAAGTCAGGTGTTGTGATCCATGGCTCAGAGAGGGTAAGGTAGGGAGATTCTAAGTTTGATTACATCCTGGGCCACTTAGCAATACTCTGTCTCAAAAGCACGAACTGTTGTGGGTGTATGATGGTCATACATCAAATCCTCAGTACTGGAGAAAAGTATTAAGTCTGTTTTACATGTTATTAATTGGAGAACAAAAATTCAATAACTGTTGGTGAATATTACTGGGAGTATTACTTTTATATATCAGATCTTTTATTATCTGTTGCATTTCTTTTTGAAATTATCTACAGGTGTTTTAAAATTGTATATGCAATTAAAGGAGAAACACTGATAGTTATAGACAGAAATCAAAGCCATTTTTTAATTGAGAATGGGGCTGAATCCAACTTTTGTGAGGTAATATTATGGCTCTCAATAATAGATACTATTTCAAATAAGGACACTAATTTTAGCAGATACCTATCTTATCCTTCCATTCCTTAAAAACAAAATTAATCTTGTGCCACAAAGTAGCAGTAAAAAAGAAAATGTCTCTTTTGGCCACTGAGAAGAATGTGATGCTGGAATAACTCTGCATTGACTCTATTTTACTTTAAAGCATTTATGTTTTGATGGCTGGAAAATAACATTTGTTTCAAGAGAATTCTGCTTTGATTTTTAGTTGCAAATATGTAAAATAAAAAATGTAATTCATTTTAGATAATTTATATGTAGAAATATGGAGTGCATAAAATGGTAAAGAAATAGTTACAAATACTGCATAATGCTACAGAAAAAATGACTATGTTATTCAATGGAATCATATAACAATGAGCTTTTGATTTCACATCAGTGAAAGTCAGTGTGTACTGCAATATTTCATTATGAATATTTTATTATACTTTTTGTATATGTTTGTAGATGGTTGTAGAGAAAAAATAAGAGTACTGCATAAAAAGAATGTTACTAAAAGGAATCAAAAGGACATAACATTTCAATGTGATTTCTGATACTAAAAATTATTATCTGCCTATATAAGATTGTGAAAATATTCTTCAATATAATTAAGAGACATCTGATTTGTTATTTAATTAAAAAGAAATAAGAATAATATAGGAGAAACTATCTTTTTTGCAAAAAACTGTACTTATGATTCCAAATTAATTTTTCATTTAAAGTTTGTCATTTTTCAATAAATCTGTTTTTTTAAATCCATATACAATGAGATGGGAGAAACAGAACTACTGTGAAGGAAGTAGAAAAGGAAATCCTGAGAAGAATTGTGGCAAACAAACATCTCAGTAGTCTGTGAGTAGATTTCTGCCACCCATCACACAGTGATAGATGCTAGCTTATCTAGGGTAGGTTGCCACAGCCTGTGGTGAATACCTGCGGCAACATAAAAAAAAAATCAAAACCTGATGCTGCTATCACAGTCATGAAAACATCTATGCTAAATAGCTCTATGTTGTGAAACTAGGACCTTCACTGTGTTCAATTTATTTTAAACTTCTAGTTTAATTGTCCATTTAAGAATAAGTTATATTAACACAGTAAGATGAGCTAGCCTCAGAGTCTAAGAGTATGCCATGAACACATTCCAAGCATAGTCTGTTCATTCCATATCTTTGTTACAGAGAACATGGTCACAGGCTAGTTTAGAAAATGCAGAAGTGAAACTACATGCATTATATGCTTATGTATTCAAATAATATGTGAAATTTTTCATTGATTCATGCTCACATTTCATTCTTACAGAAAAATCTTACACTTGAATACCCAAACATAATAATTTAATTTCATTTCATATATTGCCTATATTTTATTAAATTGAGTATTAGGCTATATTATCTCTGTTGAACACTGATGTGTTTGGGGCTTTGTATTCAATAACGTGGATGTGTCTTTTCCAAAT
Source organism: Hydrochoerus hydrochaeris (assembly GCA_004027455.1). Lineage (NCBI taxonomy): Eukaryota > Metazoa > Chordata > Mammalia > Rodentia > Hydrochaeridae > Hydrochoerus > Hydrochoerus hydrochaeris. The sequence goes on along the minus strand of PVLA01003270.1, from coordinate 214,189 downwards.
TATTGTTGAAGAATTGGTCACAGGCAATTATTACATAGTTTCTATGGAAGAGAGTGAATCTTTATAGCATAGAGATTATATCAGATTAAGAAAGAACATTTAATAAAATGCTGGTATGACTCCACCTTCACTTTGAAGAGCAGATGCCTGAAACCAGATCTTTCACTTGACTAGCATTTCTCTTCTGTTGTTTCTTCCTTGGCCTGTGGACATTGCCTTTTGCTTATCATTATTATGCCTCTTTGTGACTATCGTTAGATATATAGGGCTGACCCTGTTTGTAGTTCTCTGAGCTTTATGAGACAGTGTATGATTAGTTTGTCTGACATCTAAAAAAATACCATATAATGAAAAACATAGATTCATTAGTGAATCTAAGATAAAATCTGAAATGAGATTTTGGGATTTAGGGTTATATTCATCTATGGATTTTTGTGGTGACAATTGATTGCTGTGAAGGATTTTCCTGAAAGAGTTAAAGACATCATATTACAGTATTATATGCATACTCATTCTTATAGCAGCACAACTCCAAGCCTAGTCTTGGAAGTAGTGTACATGTCCATAATAGATGAATGGATAAAGAAAACATGGTATTTGGAGACATTTAAATGCTACCTGCCATAAAGAAGAGTAAACTGGAGACATTCATAGGAAATTTAATGCACTTTGAGGCCCCAATATAAAGTGAAATAAATCATATATACAAACTTACATATTGAATAATCTCTTTTATATGAGAAACCCAAATATAAAGAAATGAAAAAGCAAAAAATGAGAGAATAGACAACACGGAGTTCTTGGAAAAGGAAAGAACAGAGAGACGGGAGGAGATAGGAGAGAAACTGACAGAAAAGTGTTTAAAGGTAAAGAATTATTTTGTGTTTTATACATGCTCCAGCTCCCCATGATGAGTGTAACCATTATGCAAATATCTACTAGCAATAATAGAAAAACGAAAACAAAATGCAATTTTCTCACCGGCATAATCAGGACATTTAAGAAAAGTAACTCTGAAATTGTTTTCAGTATCAGTTACCGTGCATGCTTTTTTTCCTTCCTTGTAAAAGATATCGATTATGTTTTCCTAAGATTTTGATCACCAGGCTGCTTCTTCCACTAGGAGTTGCTCTAGGGTTTTGGAAGCGAAGCACTCTCAGACTCAGTTTTCAGTATTGCCTATAGTTACTGGGAATCCTCATGGGTGATGCCTCGCAGGATATTGTCTTTTCCCACCCTTACTAGATGGATTCTAGTTAATGGCTGAGCTCAAATGCTCTATATTTGGGCAGAGTAAATACAATTATTGTACTATGTTTTCCAGAGCTACTCATGGAGTCAAATGAGGCTAGAATTTGTCGGAAGTGATGTCTAACTCAGCTTCATCCCCTCTCACACTTAGATATCCTTTACTGCCTTACAGCCATCTCCTGAGAGCACTCCCAGAAACCCACTGGCACAGGGATCTCAGTCTCAGACTTGGCTTTTGAAGAAGCTGACTTCAGATGTAACTACTTATCTGGTAGATGCTTGCTGCTAATGAGCTAGAGGTCATTAAAGTAAATTGATAATCCTAAATCAGAAATGATTGTAAACACAAGGAATTGTAAACTAGACACAGCTTAAACAGTATAATTTTTGCTAGACTAAATGTTTTGGATCTTGAATGGAGCTGGTAGGTCTGAGTGAATTTTCTTGAGTTTCTGAAACCCAAGCAATTAATTGTAATTCTCCTGATAGGCAGGAACATAAGAACTACACGTTACTGATGCAAACAAAGAATATGGATGTTATTTTTAAAGTTAGTGATAAAAACACTATGAGATAGGCATAATGTAGTGCCTACGTTAAGTATCAGTTATGTCAGTTTATCATCCAGGCTTTTAAAATGTTTTAAATTTCTCATTCCCATTCTCAGAATGTCTCCATGTAGTCAGCATTGCTCTCTCTAATCTCTAGTACATGTGAAAAATGGGAGTTAAGCATAAGGCAATAGAATTGGAAAGTGCTGTCTCTGTAATCTTTACTTCCCTTCTCTTTTAGGATTCTATTTAGAGAAGAATTAGACTTGAATTCTTATTTTTATCTATTCTCTTTTTTCTTCTTTTTCCTGTTGTCTCCTAAGAATCAGCAACTACCCTTATCTACAGATTCCAGTTTTGTCCCCTGCCACTCTTTCTCCCTAATGATGTGGGATTCTCTTGGCCCTAAAATTAACACAGACAACATAAGCATCCTCCACCAAAGGTGCACAAGTGTGCTTCCAGCAACAGAAGCAGACTTCTTTCTGACAGCAGTTATGGCAGTCTTCACCAGGGTCCAGCCTAAAAAGGATGTTACTCTGCAAAAACTGTTTCAGAGTTTTATGGAGTCAACAAGTGTAATTTAACCTAGGGAGACTGGTTGTTGCAATGTGCACACTCATAAAAGCCATGTCCTGACTTTTTGCTCTGGACAAGGCCCTTTTGGGAGCCTGAATCCGAGACACAGTGAAAAGAATCAGCTTCTAAGTGAAACCAGAAGGAGTTATTTCCAAAAGCAGCACACTTAACAGGACCAAAACACTTTTAGACTAAGTATTTCAAAGATGCATTCATGAGAATTATTAATTCTCCCTCAAAAGTTTTTATTTCATATGTTGATGTATAATTAATGAACATTTAAATTACATCTAGAATCAGCTGAAGTTCTATTAGAAATATACAACACAGGGAAACCTGAAAGTTTTCTTTCTGCCAAACCTTTGCTTTCGTGACCGTCAAGGAAGAATAGAAGAATCACCCTTTTTAATTGGTCTTTCCTAATGGAGTGATACTGTAAGGCTCATGGTTTTTATATGGTACATGCAATTTTAACTACTGCTGTATTGTTTTATGTATTCAAATTGAATACTTTACATGTTTCACTTGGACCCTTAAACTGATCTAACCATGAAGGGCACAATATTATAAACTGAAGATTGACAAAGGGGAGGAGGTAATGATTCAAAATAGAAGCAGCAAATACGATAGAATAGCCAGGAAGGTTAAAGTAAAAAATTAACTGAGACTTCCGAGGAAAATGAAGGACAAGATAGAGCAGCCAGTTATGCAAAATGTGAAAAAAATACATTGTATTTTGAGTGAAATTTCTAATAAAGGATAGATGCAGACTATTATTTGACTGTAATGTATTTTTGTTTCCTTTTTTCTACCTGTGTTTACTATAACATCTAGAATAATAGAGTAAATGCAGATGAGAAAGAAAAACTGAAATGCATCAGAGTTAAGAAGAGTAGAAACGAAAATTATTGCCTACAAATAAATTGAAATATCTCATAACAGTTAAATCCCATTCAAAGTCCTTAAAATAATTACATATTAAATCACAGAGCTAGGTCATATGTACCTGGGATTTCACAGAAAGAAGGGAACAAGAGAAAGGATAAGAACATGTAGATATTAAAATATTCAGAAAGAATATGCTCTGCAATCAATACTAGGTAAATTGACTGAATACTCTCTTGGGTTTTACAGTGTATGTGCAGCATGTTTGTTGAAAGTCAGAAAAATAAGTTTTTTTTTCCTCTTTTAAATGTGATACTTAAAATAAAATATTATAGAAATAACCTAATTGGTAAAATTCTTAATTTTTAGTTTCATAAAAAAGTATTACAATGATACAAGAAAAATATTTTAAAGCCAAAATTATTACTGAGTCCACCTTGAAACTATATAAGTAATATCTTGCTATTAACTATAACTAAAGGAGATATTATTCTTTTATTTTAGCAATGAATTTGGAACTATTTCTCAAAATATCTATGCAAAATATTTGCTGAATAGTGCCTAAATGAATTTATTGAGTATTATGTGAAAACTAAGTTTATTTATAAATCAATGTTTCCAAGAATAAGGCTCAAGTCATGATCCTATAATATACTCAGTGCTTTAAACAATAACAGTTTGAATGACGAAGTTATCATGATATTAAATTGTTGTTTTGTTAAATATCTTTGGGTTTCTAATTGTGAGGAATTTTATAAGTGCCAGGATCACTGTAGCAAATATTTACAAAGCATCAGATAAATAAAGGTCTTGTGAAAAAATATATGAGGAATAATCTCTGATGTGTTATTATATGGTAGGGATATTACTGATAGCACTAATATATTGAACATTTCAAAAAGCTAAAATAAATGATTTTGAATGTTTTGCTATAAAGAAATGATAAATTTTTGAGAAGCTATTTTCTCCTAATTTAACATTGTGCAAGGTATGTGTGAGAGAAACATCATTATATTCCATTAATATGTATAATTTTTGTACTTTAGGTACTTCAAAAATAACTTTTATTTAAAGGAAGAATATATTAAAGTGAATTTTTTAAAAAAGATCTATATGAAAGAATAAATTAAAACTTTCAAAATAGACCTAAATATGGATCTATAGAATTCTTAGGAAGATTTTTTAAGGACTCATATTGTGCTTTATATCTCTTCCCATGAATTAACAGTAACAATGGATTTGTACTCATATATTTAGAAAAGAAAATACAACTAATTTTGTAATAAAATTAACAAAATTACTATGCAAATGTTATTTCTGTTTATAAACGTGTCAACAGGCATTTTCATTAATATATTGATAGTGAAGAAATTCTTTGTAAAGTGAATGTGGCAAAGGTAAACATTTCAAAAATATATTTCAAAGAAAATATATGGACCTGGAAATTATATGGAGGTAATTTTAGGAAGAATGAGGCTTATAAATGCAAATGAAAGATGTAGGAGACGAAGTTATAGGGGATACAAAGTGATCGTATATAATACTAGGGTTTTTGAAATCCTCTTCTAAAGAGAGAAAGGAGTCACAAGGAAATGTAGGAAATAGGAACTTACCAAAACTGATTAATTTAAATTGAAAAAAATCCTACAAATGCTAAACTAGGTCAATATATGGAATTCACACTTGAATGCATTACTAATTGCAAGTGAAGTTGAACAATATTGATATATGCTTGCCTACAAAAGACAGTAAGTCACAGAGAACTAAAGAAAGACTGGACTGTGCATGACATCACCAGATATGAAGAATTCTTAGATTGACATGTAAGGGAGAAAATAAGATATAAATATGGATTAATAAGTTAGGTCAAAAAGACTTTTCATTTAATCAAAAATTTAAAAAAAATCTAGAAATGATACATGGCATTTTGAAGGTCATCAACATAAATAAAGAAAAAGAGCAGGGACTAAAATGCAGATCTTTTAGGTGCTGCTTCATTGGTGAAGTCTCTGTACAGAAGTTTTATCGACTGTGGATTAAAATTAGCAATTTTTTAAATTATTTGTATGGAGGAGGATGAATCCACATGATGCACAGAGATTGTGAAGTGTGACTCTGCCATTTGTATGACAGTTGGACTCCATAGCTTGTTAATTTGTTTGTGTAATTTCTAAGTGTATTTTTTAAGATTTTAAAAATGAATGAAATACTTCAAAATCACAGAACAATATACAATCTTAATAGCCCAAGTTTATTAGTATGGTTGCCTGGAATACCTGCCTTCATCTTGTGCCATCTTTCTCTGCCTCCCTAATCTATCCATATATAGCTGATCCAATTTTTCAAATTTATATACGTGTTTCACAGATTCAATCATCTATCAGAATTCATTCATTATTATCTATGGTGACATAGCTGAATAGCTTTCTGCAACCTAGTAATCTCTTAAATTAATATATCTATAGTGGTCAAAGATTCTTCTTAGCTAGATATATCAGTTTCCCAAAGTTGTTTTTGCAATAAAATACATTTTGATGTTTGATTTTAAATGTTTTTAAATAATAATTTGTTCATATGGCAGTTATGCCACTCTCCAGACACTGCATATTTCTAGTCGTCCATGGTTTTGCTTAATATAATAAGAAATTGTTTTAGACTTTTTCTTTGTTTCTTTTCATTTTAGAACACATGATCTCAGAAATACAAAGTTTCAAAAACTTCTAAACAAAAATACACAAAATTGGCTTTGACATTCATAAGACTAGATGACAACTCCTGTCTATTTTCAAGGAATATTTTGTGAACTTGCAATTGTATTCCTTATGTACTCTGCACTAGAATTTGAGATGAGGAGATATGCTGAAGTTTCTTCAGACATTTTCTCAATTCTCCAATGTCAGGACTATAAATTGCTTATCAGGTAACTTTGTCATTTCTAAGAAATTAGAAATTAAATCAAATATTATATTCATTTAATTTCTCTGTGAAGTCAAATGACTGCCATCATGAAAAGATTCACTCTTAAGAAGTGGAGTTTCTACGCAGAAGTGATCTAAGCAGGTATTTAACATAGGCCTCAGGTGTTTTTTCCTTATGTGGTATAAAACTTCTTTATAAGTTTTGCTCTCCCAACCAATTTAAGCAAAGAGGTACAGAAGAAGTTAGAGGTAGGCAAGCTAATTGCTTGTCACAAATGCTATTTTATAACCCCATTCCCTTTCAAAATAAAGAGAAACAGGGATACATACATGATAAGCTATAAAATATATTACCATTTACTTAGAAGCAAGAATACTGCAATATGGACTAATACAGTCTGAATGCTTATGTTTCATCCAAATTTATATGTTGAAAGCTTTATTCCCAAAGTTATGGTATTGGGATGGGTGCCTTTTGGAATTATTTAGTCATGGCAGTGGAGCTCTTATGCATAGGAATAATTCCCTTTATAAAAAGATTTTAGAGAGTGCTGTTCTCCTCAGCAGCCATCTGAGCACAGATTGAGAAGACAGTGACTGTCTATGTGCCAAGAAGTGAAATTTCAGAAGGTAATAACCCTGTGAATTTTGCTAAACTTCCCAGATTACAGAACTGTGAGAATTACATTTTATCAATTATAAACTATCCAGTTTCTACTTATTTTATTGTATCAGCCAAAACTGACTAAGGCATCAACAGTTTAAGCACTTAAGTATTTTAAACTATGTCTTTTGTAACCTGACACTTATTGAAACTTAAAGGAAATAATGCTCCCCATTTTGTTAAGAGAATCCAATTGTGTTCTCATTAACAAAATTTAATGAGAAACTTAAAACACCTGCTTTATTACTTGCCACACAATTTCACCACATATGTAGTAAATAGTATTTGGGAGTGCCATGTGAGGAGTTGCATTATCTATCTATTTCCAATTTTTTTTCCTACTTGCTGCTCAATCATTTGTGAAAGACTTCATTTTCTTCAGCGCACTTCTGTAAATAAATCATCAGTTCGAGAACGAGACGGGGACTTACCTTGTATCACTTTGGTCTTCTGTCTCCTTCCTGGTTATTCCTCCATAAGCTCATATTTTCATCAAAAACTGTCAAAATCAAGTGAAGACCCCATGCAGAGACAAACATCGACTTTGGGATTAATGAGACAGGGGATGGATAGTTAGATTTGTAAAATGCCTAACTGCAAAGTGAGAGTACTAAGATAAGGCTGATGATATTGTTTTTGAAGTCACATGCCTCAAAATGTTGGTTGTCCTCCCCTACAATGGTGTTTCATTTTATTTTTTCAAAAACTGAGTGAGGGCTGGGGATTTAGCTCAGTGGCGTAAGTGCCTGCCTGGCAAGCCCGAGTAGCCCTGGTACAAAAAAAAAAGTGAGTGTAAGTCTTAGGTCATGTGGCTGGTGGTCAATTTGTAAAAACAGCTGAACTGCATCAGCACGGAGCTGGATGTGAATGGCCACCTGAGCACTGCTGACAGCATAAAAAGGAGAACTGGAGAGGAAGAAGTTAGTGTTGTTGGTTCTCCTGTTGCCATTGGTTCTCCTGGAGGACCTTGTCCAGATTCTTTCCTGATGTGAATTTGGCAGCTGTCATCCACAGAGAAGCTCGGGACCTTGATGTGACTGAGAACGACTGCGATTTACTTTGGGTGAGGTCTGCTAATAACTTTGAGCATCATTTCCTCGCTCCAGAGGGGAAGAAGTGTGCCATTCAGTCTCCTGGAGAAGCTTCTCATGCTGGCTTCCTGGTATGAACTCAGCTGTTCTCATCATCCTAGGAGTTCAGGACCTTGTTGTTGCTGAAGATGGCTGTGGTATTTTTCATGGGAGCTCTGGGCCTTACTTAGGGCATGGCTTCCTGGATCCAAGGCAGATCTCTCAGCTTCCTGGTACAGATTCTTCATCCAGTTAGCATAGACTTTTTAGCTTCTACCATAACCTTTGGGCCTTCCCAGCACAGATCCATAAAAACAGACTTGTATGAGGCATCGTCATGTACTCTAGGTCTTCAGCTGGACTCATGCAGGACAATGCCACTGAATTCAGGCCCTCAGCTGGATTCTTTGTGCCTTTAGTATGTGGATAGATTTCCTGCACTTTTTTCACTTTTATAATTGACTCTTTTGGTGATTATTATAAAATAACACTATAAATTATTTGTCCTATATTAATTTTTTTCCCTTGGAAACCTGACTACCACAGATTATTCAAGCATACATAACTTTAAAAAGTTTTAATTTTACGTATTCAAAACATAAGCAATAGGCATTTTTTAAAAAATCTTAGAGAATATAACAAATAAACTTTTTGTTTATGTATGCTTGATGACACAACCATCATTATACACATGAATAGTATTTGCTATCTTATACTTCGGACTGAAAAAGTAATGAAACAATATGAGCAATCATTAAGATAATGGAATGTCAATGAAGCATCTTTGCTGTTCCCACTTGTCATAAAAATGATAAAAATGGTCCTACTACATCTACTAGATTTTATCAGAAGTAAGACAGAATAACCAATGTTTTGCAAATTATTTTAAATACCGTATTATAGACTGAATGCATATCTAAAGAATAGTTAATTGAATTTATCTCAATCTACAGAGTTATATAAATTTTGTCTGAGAATTTTAAGTTAGCATGGATGCTTAATTTATCTACTAATTTTGTTGATTTTTAATCTATATTAGAATGCAAAAAGCATAAATTTATAGTGAGGTGAGGACTCCTGAATTCAAGAATATTTCTGTTGTGATTACATATTGCCAGTCAGGACTGAGGGAAAAATGGCAACTTGATTTAGGTTGAATTTTTCTTAGCTTTCAACTCTAACATATACACTTAGTTCTCAACTATTTAACAGAGGCTGTCCAAGTAGACTTGTGGGTTTAAGAAACTCACTGATTCCACTGAAAAGTTAGTATAATAAGAAATAAAGCTATTATAGCATTTTACTATTCACAGTAGAATCCTAGACAACTTTTTTCTGCAAAAATTTGAAGACCATTTGAATAGGAAGTTAGACCAAACCACCCTCTAACTTTGATGACCAGAGAGTGTGACCATGGTGAACCTTCTGCCATTTGAAGATGCCCGACATGATCACTTAACCCCTTATGCTCCAAAGACAGAGTGAGGGTTTATGCCCTACTTCTCGGTGTAGCAGTAACTGACCTTCACAATACTGATCCACAGAGAAAATAAATGAAATATAGAGGTTATGGAGAAAAGAACCAAAAAAAAAAACTAAAAGACTATGAAATAGGTGCTCAACCATCATTGTTGCATTTTTAATTTGCCTTGTGCAATTTCACACATCTACAAATTATGTATAAGTGATGTTAGAGACACACCATTTTATCTAATTTTATCAGTATTTAAAATTATCACAAGTGCATGAAACATGAGATACAATAATAAAAATTAAAAATCAAAAAAGACAAAGGTTTTGAAAAATGAATGAAATTGATCCATTCTTAGAGAATCGATAAAAATAGAAAGGGCTCAATCAACTATGTCAATAATGAAATGAAGATGCCAGTGTAGATTTTGTTGATGTTAGAAAATGATAAAAAAATGACAAAATTTTCACTCATAAATTCTACAATATAGAAGAAATAGATCAGTTAGTCAAAAACCATAAGATGTTAAAGTTCAACTATGGTAAAATGGAAAAATTGAATAGTCCTATAGTCATTAAATACGATTTCAATTAAAGGATTGTAAGATAAACCTTTTGCAAAAAGAAATCTGTGACCCATGCTATATAACTAGAAAATTCTACTATTCACATAGAAAAGAATTAACAGTTTTAGATAATCATTCTTATTGTTTAAAACCAGAATAATATTTTAAACCAAAGATGATATAAAGCCAAAAGAAAACAAAATGAAAACAAAACCCTGCACAATGTCTGTCATAAGTTTTGACACAAAGATTCTCAGTATATTATTAAATCAATTCTAGCGTATCCTTTAAAATCCTTTAAAATAATGTTTCATGATCAGAATGCTGTCTTCTAGGTTTGTAAAAGAAGTTTATCACTCAAAATAAGTCAAACTAATATACATTATAAGTACTAATATACATGTATATATATGAAACATATATACATGAATGCATATGTATGTATATATACATGCATACATACACATGTATACATATATATATATATATATATATATATATATATGTGTGTGTGTGTGTATATATGTATATATATGAATGCAGAAGGCATAAAGCAGATAAAGCCCTTGACCACACATTCATGATGAAATTTTGGAGCAAATATAATGTTGAGAGAATATGTTACAGCTTGATTTTTAAAAATCTACCAAAATTTACAGCAAACAAAAATTTACTTAGCGATAAATGATTGCTTGTATTCTGTGATCAAGTACAACAAAAGTATGTCTTTTGTTGCCATTCTTACTCAGTGTAATACTGAAATCTTTAGTCATTGCAGTAAGTCAGGAAAAAGACTGATAAGAGAAATGGAAATATTTGATGTAAATATTATCCTGGCAAATATAAAAGGAAACAAAAGCACACAAAACTAATGACTGGACTCAGTAAGGTAGGAAAATAAAATATCAACCCATAAAAGTAATCATACTTTGATACAGTAACACTAGGCATTTATGAACTAAAATTAATACAGCTTCAAAGAACATAAAATTTTAGTTGCATGCTCAGAAAAACATTCACAAAAAATGTACTGAAAATTATAAAGTGTTATTTAAATAAATTGAAAAATAAATTGCTATTCAATGTTCAGGAATCAAAAGAGTTAATGTACTAAAGACATTGAATTGCCAGCTGTGGTGCACACACTTGTCATCTCAGCAGATGGGAGGCAGAGGCAAAAGGATGACCATGAGTCTGTGGCCCACGCCATAGACTATGTAGTGACATCCAGGCCATCCTAAACCGCATAGAGAGACTCTGTCTCAACAACAACAACAAAAATAAATAATAACACAGAGAGACATCAAATTAATCTATAACTTTTATGTAACTGCCATCATCTATTCTGAAGATTTAGATAGGTTTATTTTAAAATTTATATGTAAAGTCTTCTCATCTAGAGATGCTAAAATAGTTTTAAAACAGGATTACAAAGTGTAATAAATCACTCTACCTGATATCACTGTATTATAATTGACTGCATTGTTTTTGCCAGAATAGGCATAGATTGCCATGTATAACTCTTTGACCATGCAATGTGACAAATATAAACATATCACACAGAATTACATTGGGAAATAAGTAATTTTTATCACAAGTTGAAGAAAACTTTACATGATTTGTGAGTTCTCTTAATGAAATTAATGATGAAATACCTCAAATAGGATTAATTTTTTAATCCTCTTTTAATGAGAAAGTTATTGGGCTATAGACACATTTACATACCTGTTCGTGATTTAAAAAAAAAAACATGTGTAAGGTTTAGCGTGACAGAGGTGTGTGCATGTGTTTCTGTGCACATGTGTGTGTACTGAGGACAGAAAGGGGAAGAAAGAGAATGAGAGGAAAACAGAAAGAGAAACTTCCCTTAAAAATGTGGTGCGATATGTGTTTTTATTTATTCCAAGTAACTATTTTTGCTGAATCATGAATAAATATGACAAAGTATACAGCTTCATGTAGTTTCAGAATCTGCACAACCTGGTGTCATCACCACGAAAGTGAAAAGCCCAGGCATTATCAAACCCCCGGAATCTCATCACCTTCCTTGTTCTAGCCACTATTCTCTTTTGTTTGCACAAAGTTGCCACCACTGTGATTTCTATGCTAAAATTAATTTTGTCTGCTTTTAATTTTCTAACAGTCGTACAATATTAGTTGTGTACCTCACTTCTTTGTTTCAATAACAATTTGTAAAATTCAATTTTGTCTTTCCAAGCATCATCAGTGCTGTGAAAAGAAGCACAACTATATTCATTTCTTCTAGAAATATACTATTGTAGCATGCAAAATTTTAATTTTCTAGCAATTATTGAGATTTGCTGCTTTAAATAAGTTTACAGATCATTTTGATATCTTTCTTGTTAAATTTTACACCTTTATTTTGTAGCAACAATATTGATATATCATTTTTGTTGCATGTTCCATCTATGTATTGTCCTATTCCATGGCTGATATATTATTTACATTTTTATATACATAAAAGTTTTGCTTTACTATAGTCCAATTTCAAAAACAATTATTTTCTTTTTGTGGCTAGTTTAAGAAATATTTGTCTCTTTCATATACTGATGATATTCTCACCTGATATTATTGCTTTTTAGGTTGAGAATATTTATTATTTTATAATTCATATCAGAATTAAGATCTATCTAGAAAAGATTTTATGAAGTATAAAAGTAAGTTCTTCAGTACATTTCATAGTGTTTAATCAGTTACTGAAAAAGAACAGATATTCCAACTTTGTCATATTCTTATAAGCAATGTTTATGTTGTTTTTTTCTGAATTCTGTTTATTTCATTAGTTTCTTTTACTTTTACTCTATATTGAAATAATATTGTCTATGTTATCTACAGTAGAAATATACCACAAATATATGAACCAAAATTTCCAAATATTTTGTAGGTCTGTAAGATTGTCTTGTTAATAATTGACCTTGTCCATTGTACTACATTAATATACTAAAATTTCTACAAAATACTGTTGATATTTTTCATGTAAGTCAATATTTACAATATTCTATTTTTTAGTATATTCCAAAAGATTTATGTACACTCACAGCATGTTCCATGTGCGTGGAACAAGAAGAAAGCTATAGGAAATAAATATACTGTTTATTTATAACTCATACCTTGTAGACTTGTGAACAATTTTTCTTATTATAAAACTTTTCCTAAACCTGAAAACTTTAACTGTGTTTTAAATTTGTAAACGAATATTAAAATTGAAATTCCCTCAGTGGAGGAAAACCATCCTTCTTACGTAGAGCGTGTTTCTTGCTTCCAGAGTAGTGTCCTGAAAAATCAAACATTGGAGAGAGAGTAATTTTGGGGAGAGCTGGATTCTTCAAAATCCTTTCAGAATTTCTAAGCACTGACTTGACAGTGTCTCCTTACCTATGTTGATCTGTTACAAAACCTGTGACTTGAAAGAAGTGAAATATTAGTTTAAACAGAAAGAAAATTTCAACATTGATTCTGATTAGTCAGGTAAGTCATAGTCCCAGTGATAAAACCCTGTGATACCCTTTTACTTTCAAGTCAAAGAAAACTAACCTCTAACCTGATTTTTTTTTTTCAGCAATGCGGGAACATTTATGTTATTATAACATAACAGTGAAATTAGGCAGTAGCTTCCTGGAGTAATGGTGTTTAAAAACAGTTATCATGATTATGATTTTTATTTCCAATGTAAACTTTTGGACATCATCTGATCATCAGAAAGATGATGCATCTAGCTGATTAATCATGACAAGTCCACAGAAAATCCATATAAGAGAGTATATTGCTTAGAACTAAAAATCACTCTTTTGGGCTTGTCTACATGGATTTAAATTTTCTCCTGTTGATTAAGTAATGTGGTACACAGTTTTTTAAACTTTATTTGCCTCTTAATTTATTTGCCTCTTTTGAAATGTGTAAATAATTAATAATGTACTTCCTTATGTGATCATTGTGATAATTCTTTCCACTCAATGTATAAACCAATTAGTATCAATATATAATCCAGTATCAATGCATACTCAGAAAATGTTAGTTATTAGATCATAATTAATTAGTGTATTTCATAAACTATTTCATAATTCTTTAATATACATTTTCAAATAAGATTTCAAATGTTTAATCTGTTTCAATATTTATTGTGCTGTTTCCTTGAGTAACCGAAGACTCTTTCAAATTTTTCTTTACATTTCTTTCTCTTAGTTTGTAATGAAACAATAGCAGAAAATCAGGGCAAAATCACTGCAGTGAAAGACTGAAATGCCTGTGGATAATATCACATGGTGCCTGTCCTCCTGTCCGCCTGTCCTTAAAGACCAGCGAGTCTTCAAAGGGAAAACCAGACACCTGAGGAGTCCTGAGGGGTTTGTCAAAAATTTGGAGGTGTTTTCTTTAGATTTGGTCAGGTCATGTATTCAGTATGAAGCTCTTCTCAAGTGTGAAATATTATCATCTCCTATTGTACTGGTTCTCTCTTACCAAATTCTGACTACTGTTTAGCTCTGTTGGCATGGTGAAGACAGGATGTGGTGGTAACATTTGTTTGCTGAATAATGAAAACTTTCCCCATGACATGTAAAGGTAAAATAACACAGAGAAAACTGTGAACTAGCATACACTGTAATTACTGATACACATTTATTTATTCAGCAAAAGTGTACTGAGTGCTCATTCTATGGCAGATATTATGTTCATGTCTGGGAAAAAAATTTGATTCCCTTAAGCCCAACAGAGCACGGGAACAAGATTAAGAGCAATTAGAGCAGAACCACAGATGGATGAGGTAAATGTGAGGAGGAAAATGGGACCATCGCAGGGCTAAATTCGAGTTCCACAAACTTTTGCAAAGCTTTATGGGATAGAGAACAAAACTCACTAAATAATTCAGATCAAATGTCAAAAGTAATTTTGAGAGTTGGGTAGTGAAGTAAAAGTATAGTTGCTAAAAGCCCATTTTTTTAAAAAATGAAATTTGAAAACTTCATAAATCAAGATTGTTTTACAATTTTAATTTCTAGTCTTATACTCTTTGATAATGCTCATTTTGAAATATTAAATTGTTCAGAACATGAAAATGGAAGATAAAATTGTAATTCAGGAAGGCTTTTTAATTTTTTTCTTTCAGATAAGAAATGCAATATTCCATTGTGAGCGGAAAATGAAATTGTTATCAGAGTTAACTTCATGTTGTTGCATTTTACTGTAGCCATGACATAAAATATAATTTAATGTACCTCATATTAAGTTGTAGAATAGTTGTTCTAAATCTTTTTGATCATCTATAAAAGTGTGAATGTATATTTCATTTGTTTTAAAAAAGAGTGCTACAAAATAAAGCTTGAAGAGATGTAACCATATATTTTATTAGTGGGATTTTAAATAATTGCAGAAAATGTCTTAACACTCAATTCTGTTTGATGCTTCGCATCATATATCTTGTAGCAAACCTGCTATATATATAAATTTTAGTGGAAGTTCAATTTTTATTGTGCTCTCATCTTGATTAACCCAAGACTGTTTTTTAAAAATTATTTTTAGATTATTTTAATTTTTTCCTGTCCTATTTTATGTCTTTGAGATTGGGTCATTCATCTTTTGCAATAACAACATTCAAGAAGGAAATATTCCTCACTGAATTGGACTTTCAATTAAGATGAGGAGTCTAGGGTCAATTCAATATTGTAACTCAGAAAAGATTATTTTATTGTTGGCTGCTTTAAACATATTGCCATGGGCCATGAGCCAGATTAATAAAAATATTCAGTATTTGATGTCCTTGATATTTTGTATCTTTTCTTTTTGAACTGTGGCCAATGTGTTCTCTTTAGAGTTCAAAATTCATTTTTCCTCTGAGTCAAATCTCAAGTTTATCTACTGTGATTAATAAATGTAACTGGCATTCACCAAGTGGAATGTTTTTTAATATTCATAAAATATTAATTCTGTTTACAAAAGATATGGAATCACTTTAGTTTTATTTCTGGTAATAAGAGAATAAAATCAAGTCTTACTTTATGACAGTGTTTAAGAAACTACAACTCACAAATTGATCCTTACGTGTTTTGTAGATTTTGTTTGTACTTGTATTTTTGTTTTCTCCTTTTTTTGTCTTTTTTGAGACAAGGTTTCTCTATGCAGTTGAGGCTGGCCTTGAGCTCACTTTGTAGCCCAGGCTGGCCTCAAACTCTCAGCGATCCTTTGCCTCAGCCTCCTGAGTGCTAAGATTACATTTATGTGTCCCTGTGCCTGGCTGCAGTTTAATTTTTAAGTGATACTTAACATCATGAAAAAAATCACACATATTAATAAGGTACTATGTAATAAATCTCTATATGTATACATGGCATAAATGTTTAAGTCAGGTTAAACATATTTCCCTTTTCAAGCATTTATCATTTTTTATTTTTCATTGAGACAATTATATCCATTATTTACCTATTATCTAAGGCTATGTAGGATCATAAGTGATGAAGCCCATATAGTGTACAAACCAAAAATTATTGTTTGGACTATTATCAAAAACATTTGTTAATTCTTGCTATGTATACAAATAATTTTGAATTTCTGTTACTTTTCCTGAAAACTCTTCTAACAATACAAATAATTGTTCAAAATTGTGCTACTTGGCAGATATTCTTTAGTAAGAAAATAGGTGCTCACAATAACCTATGGCTTAGAACTATATGATAACCCACTATAGAAGACAGCAAGGCTGAAGCGTATGGAAGTGAACTAACTTGTCTGGAATCACTCAGCCAGTCAATAAGCAGCAGCATGGTAACAAAATCAGGCTCTGATTGCTATAATTTTAACCAGAATGACATATCTATGACAGTGATAAAATCATTTCCTAAATAACTTTCCTTGTGTTAAGTAACAGCTTTATATTTTAAACTGTTGTAACAGCCTACTTCTAAATTTAGGGAACAGGGACATACAAAGAGAAGCATTTAATGAGTATTATGTTATATGTACCAGAAAAGTGATGCTAAACAAAATGAAACTCATATATTTAAGATTAATCTGATGGCTCACCATTTTAAATATCAGAAAAACATTTCCTCAGCCTATTTTCAATAACACTATAATAATTACAAATATAATAGTGCTTGATTTTTCTAAAATTTTAATATTGTTTTCAATTAACTTTATTGGTACATTTCAAGTATACATAATGATCATATTCAGCATAGGGGATTTATATCTGTACATAGATATATTTTCTTCTTTTTCCCAATCTCTTCTCCTCCCTACAACCCTTCTTCCTCTGCCTATTTACAAGCTTTATGTTTCCATTTTATCCTTTTTGTTATGATTTTTCATTTTCTCTTCCTTTCTTTCTCTCTTCCCCTTCCCTAATTTCTCTTTTCTTTTTGAACAATTTCTTCCCATTTCACAATATCTATTTTATAGTTTGGTTCTTATTTACTCTTTCAGTTTCTCACACCAGGGAGACAATGTAATATTTACACATATGAGTCTAACTTATTTCACTAAAGTGTATTGTCTCAATTTCATTCATGTATCATATTTGAATTATAAAAATTTACCAGAACATGTGATTGTATATACTATTTCTCTTCCAATGATATCAGTATTTTTACCCCTTATAGCTGAAATCAGACCATTTGATGGGTACAAAAAATATCAGGTGTATTAGACCCAAAATCTTTCTAATCTCTTTGCTAGGTCCTATGTCTTAGTTTTTGTTTTTTACCATTGATGCAAGTAGATGTTTAACCACTGGGGCTGCAACCACCTTACCTTATAGGTTCACACATTAACTAGTTTTATGCAGCACACTAATCCTGCAGTCTATAACTAATGAAATTATGGAACTATAATTGAACTTCTTTGACTTAAGGACAGGCAACCAGGTATGATTCATGCTCTATATCTCCTAGAGATCAGATTGAATATAGTGATCCTAATTCCCACTCTAACTTGCTTTCACACTATCATTTTGCTTCTTACATATCCTTAAGCATTTCTTCTGGGGGACACTTCATTAGCTATGAAACCTGCCCCTGAGAGATTCCTCCCAGACACAAAAGGTAACTGGATGTGTCACTGACTCCATTAAGGAAAGTATACTCATGAAAATTGTCAAGTTTTCCAAGATGATAATCATAGATGAATGGATATTTAAACAAATAGAGTACAAGAATCCACATGATTGAAACATTATCACTAATCATAAAATTTACATAACTATAAACACTATCAATAAAATACCTAGAATTTTCATTTGTTTGATCTATTTATAGGGTACCTAAAGTGAAAGGAAGAAGCAGGGAAATGTGGGAGTCTCACTTTCTCCTCAATCTATATAATTTTATCCCCTTTTACATTTTAAAATTGTCTTCAGCTTAATTTTAATTGTGTTTATGCATATGTGTATTTGTATCCGTGTCTAAATGTATCTCTGTAAGTATACAAGTATATATGCACACATATGAGTACTTACATATGTGTCTGTGCATGTGTGTGGGTGGGTGGGGGTGTGTGTACTTATTTTGTCCTTTTGGTAAAGAAAACTGAAGAGAAGTTGAATCAAAAGATGTAATGCTTCTACATTCTCCTTTAATTTTCCCAAATTAAAATCATACTATTAAGTGAAACACTGCATTTAATATTAATTGGTTCTTAGAAAATTGAAAAAGTTATTTTCATTTTTCATATTAATTGCAGTATGTTGTTAATGGCAAATCTTTGTGGTTATTTTGATTTAGTTTTTGTTTGTAATTATAAATGGGTATACTAATGAATGAAGAACACCCAAGAGATGAATGTACCCTTGGAGGTTATTCTAGTTTGTCCTCTTTAGGAAACACATAATTCAGGAGACAGTTTCTAAAAACATTTTTTTTTGCTTTTATTGTATATGTTTGTAGTACATAATGATTAAATTCACTGAAGGAAACTGTTGCGTAAACATAACACACTTCAACCCCTCTTTTGCCCCTTCCTTCTGTGCTCTTATATTTTTTCCAGCATTGGATTCAATTATTTATCAGAATTAGTACAGTTAATTATCACTTGTAAAAGTTAAAAACCAGACTAATAGGCCAAAGAACATAAAATATGTAAAAAAAAAATTGTACTAAGTCAATGTACACTTTTAGGTACTAAACATTCTAACTGGAGTGATTTTTGTTTTGTGATTACAGGTTAAAACAACTGACATCTTTCTAAAGTGAGGTTTTTAATACATAGACCTCTAATATGCTGTAATACAAAGTACATATCTTCTACCCTCCTTTTTCACTTTTAAATTGTCCATTTCTTGTGAATGCTTTGTAATTCAGACACTGGCATTCATGAAAAGTATCTAGGGCTTCCATATGGTCTAGCATTGAGTTGGCTCCAGATAATGGGTCCCACCATGGGAGATCCAAAGGCAGGAGATGAGAAAGGGTGAAGTATATATTTAAGTCTTCTCAGGCCACAGTGAAGTAGTTGCTAATATTCTCTTCTAAACATTTCATTTGTATTGGACAGCCTCTGACCTGTCTATGTTTCACTAATAATTCTCTGAACTTATGATGGTGCAAAAGCAATAAAGTTCTGTGGGAAACATTCTTTAAAATTTGAATTGGAGCCTTTTCCACAATTAGAATGTGTGGTATAATAATAACCTGTAATGGCAAGACTCAGCAGTTACCCACAGTTCCAAGTCAGCCTTACCAATATTAGGGCAAACAACTGATATTTTACCGTTTATGGATTGCTAACCATTGATGGTCAGTACATGAGTAGTATTACATGCATTTTGGACTTAAACATACTCAGCTTATGATGAGTTTATTGGGACACAAACCATTGTCAGGAAACTTCTCTTAGATCTGCCAAAGTCTTAATTGATTTCCCTTAAGTCTGCCAAAGACTTTGAAGTTTGATTGCAATTAGCTTACATTACTCCTTTGGAACATGGCGTGACATTATTGCCAAGAACAGGTCATTGTGTATGTGTTCTCTGGCATAGTGCTATTATAAGATGATGGAAATTTGATTACATACACACACACACATAATCCATACACAGTGTCTACTATTATTAAGTATATTATATTGCTTATGATTTAAATCAGATAAGAATTCTTGAAATATACTTTTATTTTATATGATATTATTGTGTATATACAGAATGATAAAACTTGAATAGATATGTTTCAAGTTGCTTTATATTACTAGCAAACAAAATTTTATTTTATATGCCATAAATTTTGACATTTTATAACAAGTATAATTGATAAAGTGAAATTATTAACTCTCCCTGAATGTAGAAATGCCAAATTATGAGATAAAGACGTTTTAAAAATGCAGCAACCAAAAGAGAAATTATTGTAAATGCTACCTAACATGCAATGCGTTATTTGTAGTTTAGAAAGTTATGTTCAGCCAGGCATGGTGACACATGCTTGTAATCTCAGCACTCAGGAGGCTGAATCAGGACTGTGGTGAGTTTGAGGTCAGCCTGGGTTACAAAATGAGCTCAAAGGTGGCCTGAACTGCATAGTGAGACCCTGTCTCAAAAAGAGCAAAAAATAAAAAGCCATGAGCAAAATTTGCTAATTAAAATAAATACTATGGAGTCACATTTGGAAAAGGAGAATTATGATAAAGTCTTTAGGATTTACTTCTTTTTAAAAATATTGTATGCACTGAGTTGAAGTGGAAAATATTAAATATTACAAACTGTCCTTATTGTTATTAGAACTTTAAAAAGATAGAGTGCACAATAATTTCATTCAAGAAGATAAAAAGCTAATGTCATCATTTTCCACATATATAAATTATCACTCATGAGAAACTCTTAATTAGCATTTTGACATTTACATAGATAATTCAATGAAACTTTCATTAGTAGTAGATCAAGAAGAAACTGTAAATTGAAATGCAATTTTCTGATTTGTTACAAAGCCTGCTTACTTAATTCAAGGATATTGGTTCATAATCTTATAATTCTCACTGTCAAAGATATATACTTATAGTAGAACCATTCACAAAATATTTTATAAAAGATATATAAATTTCAAAGCTTAAAAGTCAAGATTTTATTTCTCACATTATTCAAATAATTAATTTAGTTGAATTGCCTAAAATTATATATATATATATATATATATATATATATATATATATATATTATGTGATAGTTAAAATATTTCATTATACTTAAGTTATGTTTTTCTTTTCCTACTCAGGTGTTGTTCTAAGGGTTGGCAGTGAAATAGTTCACAGAATGAAATGAATAGCTTTTTTCTTTTTAAAAACTTCTACGAATTTTCAGAGTGGGGAATAAAGTAAATAAGATTTTTATTTTAACCGTTTTTCAAGAGTACACATGAAAACAACCAATTCCATATCTAGCCAATCATTTTGTCTTAGGTTATTTATTTAAGTTAATTTTGGCAATATCAACCTTACCATGTACTTAAGCTTATCATTTAACAATCTTTTGGAAAATGGCAAGCTATAGCTTCCTTTTGCAGATTGGTTTCTCCTCCCTGAATGAATCGAGAGATACACTTTGATGCTGGTTTGGGCCCTCTGTACAATCCAAGGCATTGTGTCATATCATTATCCCTGCCCTCTTAGAATCCAGAGACTTGCTACATGGCTTTCCCAGGATCATCACACAATATCACATAATGATTCTAACCCTTCTGCGATTGCATTGTATGCTGCAGGGACACTGGAGTGAGACAGTCTGTCTTTAATTCATCTTATTGACACAAATTTACTATGAAAAAATAAGATCAATTTTATAATATCAATAGTACTACGCCAATATTAAGTAACTGTAAAGAATATGCTTATAGAATTTGATACAAGCAAATCAATGCATGGACTACATGGGTGATCCAACAACACAGTAAATAATTACATTTTAAAAGTTAAATTAAGAAAAACTTGTTACAGTAAAGGAAATATTGCTGAGAACTCTGCATAGAGTGTGTTTGAAGTAATGAGTTATATTTTTAAGGGCATTAATGAGAGTATGCCTTTTTCTGTAAAAAGTTCTTTTAACTTAAAAATTCAATGTAATCTTGAATCAAACCTCACTGATCTATCATTCATGGCAACTTGTCAAATAAAAACATCATAGTGTGTATTAGTCAGTGCTTACTAGAAGAACAGATTTAATGTAAGATATACAAATATAAAATAATTTACCAGATTGGCTTACAAGTGCCACCTGCAGAATCAGAGGTAAAGAATGCAAAGGGGTTGTCTAGGTGCTGGAAGCTGAAGGATCCAGCTGAAGATCTGGGTCTCAGGGTAGTGTCTGGTGTGAGTCCATATCAGATACGCCGGAAGGTGGAAGAGTCTACACTAGGGGTCAGGAGATGGTATCCAAAGTGAAGGTGAAACCAGGAGCTCCCCCAGAGAAACATCTGGGAGCCTTCTTCCTTCTTTCCTTTTATTCCATGTGGGTGGCAAGGCTATGATTGCTATAACTCACACTCAGGCTGGGTCTTCTGTCTTCAGTAAATGCCCCCGGCCATATCTGTTGCTATGCTGATTCAACTTTGCTGGACTTTTCTAACTCAATTTGACACAATCCCGTAACTACCACATGGTGCATCCTCACCTACCTTATTCACCAGATCTGGCCCACTATGACTTCTGGTTCTTTTTCAAAGTCAAAATGGCCATGAAAGGTAAATGTTTGAATGAATTTAAGACATGCATACAGCCACAACAGCAAAACTAAAGACAATCACAGGAAGATGACTTTCACTGCTACTTCAGAAAGCAGAGAAAAGAATACATGTATTCAAACTGGAGTAGAGTATTATAAGGGGGATTTATGACAATGTGTACCTTGGTGTCATCATTTTTACTTTGGACTTTCACTTTATTGTTGCACATACCACATGCCTATGTGAGGTCAGAGCCATAAAGTTTGAAGGCACTCACTAATTTTAAGTTGTGTATCTTCAGAATTTACATTCCAGATATATTGAAGTAAGATATTTAAACCTATGTCATAATTTTTCTATTAGTATTAGTCACAATATAGAAATACATTATTTATTTAGTTAATTATTTACTTATCTTTATATATTTATTTTTGAGACAAGGTCTCACTGTGTAGTCCAGGCTGGCACTGAACTCACTGTGTATCCTTAAATTCACAGCAATTCTCCTGCCTCAGCCTCCTGAGTGCTGGGATAATAAACATGCCTGTCATAGTGTGTATTAGTCAGTGCTACTAGGGGAACAGCTTTAATGTAAGATGTACAAATATAGGAGAATTTTCCAGATTTTACTGTTATTTATAAGGAAACCATTACTAAATGCCTCCTTTTTCCTAGGAATAAAAGTTTTTGTCTGGATGTCAATTCTTTTTATTAAGTGGATCACAAGCACTAAATAGAATTTAGAAATTACTTTGTATGTTTGGAATCCTTTAAGGTTTGTTATTATGAGAACATAGAATAACAATTTTAGAAGATATTTGTCACTCAAACTTAGTTGTTTATTTTTGTGCTTTTTATCTCAGTACTAATATAATTAATATGTGTTTGAACTACCTTAGCAAATGTTATGAAGTCTGAAATGTGCTATAAAATTATGATGATTGAATGTATTTATCATAATGGTTATGTTTAAAGAAGAAATATGGTACATGAAGTAATCTACATCTAAGTGTCATTTGTTTTGGAATTCTATAATCAAATTGTACATCAAGTTTATCCTATGAGAATCCAGATCAGGAGTCACTTTGACAGTCAAAGCAAAAGGCAAAGTTAAGCTTGTAGAAGTGTGAGATACACAAGAAGAGAAGGGTGAAATATTGAAATTGAAAGAGAAAGAATGATTAAATTTTTATCACTTATACTAGTAAAATGTATAAATTAATACAAATACTATAACCCAAAACTGAAAGAGAAAATGACAAAAGGATAATCACAGTAAGACATAATACAGCATTTTGCAGTAGCAATGTTTCTGCAGTTATTCTAACAGTTGAGTTTTTTACCAGAGAGGCTTTTCTGTTTCTTCTGTTCTTTTTACTTTCTTATTTTCTTCTTACTGTCAACTGGCCTTTCTGCTTTTTCACTCTTTAGGCTCATAAACAGTTATACTTTCTGGCTTCTGCTTACTCAGCTTTCATTGTGAACATTTTATTAGATTTCTAAGTAGTCCATGATCAGATTGTCCAAAAGGAGGATTTTATTGAATTACTTAGGAGTAATCTTGTTTACGGTGTTCCCACTGTCCTCAGGTTTTGCTTCTTACTATGGTCATGTGTCATTTCACAAAGGGACATATTCAGGAAAAAAATATATTGTTAGGAAGTTTTGCTCTTTTGCAAATGTCATAAAGTATATTTACATAGCCCAGGCCATATATCTATGGATTAGGGTTCCCTGGAGGAACAGAATCAACAGAAAATGTATGTAAAATTATGTAAGAATATTTGCTGGATGGTTGAAATGTCCAGAGGTTGGACAGACCACAGTGGCCATTTGCACACTGGAGGGCTGGGGAACCCAGTAGCTGTTCACCCCAAGAAGCGTAGCACCACTGAACAAAACAGATCATGGCTACAGCATGGGTCCACAATCAAAGGCCTGGAACTCACTGGAGAGTCAAATGTGTGAAACTCCTCTGGAAAGGTGAAGAGACTGGAGGCCGATGTCTCAAAGTCATGGCAGTACGTCTGTATATATGTCTCTACAGAGGTTTGGAGTACTCAACAATAACAGGTCAATTTCCTCCTTTTTTCCCTTTCATTCCATCTAGGCTAAAACATATTGATTGGTGCCACAACCCAGGTGGCCTTCTGCCCTCTATTTGCTGCCCACCCTGGCAGTCAACTCTGGAAACACCCGCCCAGACAAACTCAGGGTTGTGTTTTATTAATCTGCTAAGGAGTTGTAATCCAGTCAGCTTAACGTATCATAATTAGCAGCCATGTATAGCCTACTACACCCCTGGACCTATGGTGCAGCCTGTATATCTGCATTCGGTGTTACTGTTTGGAATACAAAAGGAATTGTAAGACAATGACAAAGCTACATATGCACCTAAATATATCTAGACATTGAAAGAGTTCAGTGAAAATATGATACAAAAGATTTATGCAATAATCTAACTGCCCAGAGTATTTCCCAAGAATGGAGCTTACAAGGCTACAAGTCACTCTGGTGAGTTAACAGTGGATCAGTGAGGACACGGAGACCACAATGTGTTCCTCTAGGCTTTCAGACACTATACTAGGCTGGGCTCAATTCCTTTCCATTTAGTCTTTTTTCAGTAATAAGTTAATTGTTGATTACTATAACACTTGCAATTTTTTAACTGGAGTTTTAGCCTGGTTGATATTTTGCAATGACTTTTAGTTTAAATTATAAACATTGTGTCATTGTACAAAACACTACGTTGTGTCCTCATTTGACAATCTTTTGTTCTACTCTTAATTTAAAATGTTTTCCTTTATAACCTTTTTGTTCTTATTAAACACACACGGAGGCCTGAGCCTAGACTACATAAGGTCAGGATTATCACTAACTTGACTTTCAGCTAATGACTCAAAAGTCAGTATGTGATGAATTAGTATTTTAAAATCTCTTCTTGAACCATGGCAATGAATATAGGTCCCCATCATTGTACAGAATGTGTCACCATAGGATATAGATAATAAATAATAGCATAAGTCATTTCCATTTTAATTTTTAAATTTTTGTATTAAAGAATATATACTACTTTTTTTTAAAGAAAGTAACAATAAATTTAAAGGAAATTGGGTTGTTAAACACTAGCTTAATTCATCAGCAGTTTATCTCTTCAGAAACTGAGTATTGAGGGACTGATTTCACTTACAGTGAGGTATATGGGAAATAATTAAAAAGAGAAATTAATGTAGCAGAAAAGTAGAATAAGATGAATTAGTTGCATGTTTAGACATTTTATATATCCAGAGGTGACCATCATGTTTTCCAACAATCTCAATCAGAAGGCCAACTGGGTTGTGGCACCAATCAATATGCTTTAACCCGGATAGAATGAAACGGAAAACATGAGGAAACCGGCCTGTGTTTGTCCAGAACTCCAGACTGTTACAGACTGTGTCTTTTGCGGCCCTGACCTTCAGACATTGACTTCTGGTGTTTCTGGGGTTCCAGATGAGGCTCACACGTCTGGCTCTCCAGTGAGCTTCCAGGCTTTGATTCTGGACTCATTCTGTAGACTTGATCTCTTTTTATTGTGATGTTGAGCAGTATTTAGAGAAAATTACTATTTCCTGAAAATAAATGTATTCTAATGGAAAGCTAAGGATGGGTCAGTCAAGGATATCTCATTTATTTCCATAATGTATCAGATCCCTGCACCCACTATTTATCAAAGCACTTGCATAGAACTTGTACATACTTTTTGACACTGTACTTATATTTAAGCTGCATACTTTTAGATTATGATAGCTTTCATACAAGTGGAATGTAAAATATACAGACATTTTATGGTATTTGAAGTTTTATTTGTTTATTTTTATCTGATTATTGACATATATTGGTTTTAGAACATAATGTATAGCTAAAATATTTTTTATTTGTTCCCTGAAATCATTAAAAGAAGACATCACACAGTAACTCATTGCAATGAATAAACTGCTTTCCATCTCTGTGAGATCATATAAACATGAAAACTAATCATCTTAGTATATTAGGCCCTAAGATGCAAATGCTGAATTATTGTTAAAGATCTACAAAATATAATTCCTGATTATGTCTGTTAAACAAAAAACAGTGAAATAAGTTGTGAGAGTCTGTCCCAAAATGGTATATTGCCTCTCAAAATGGGTGGCATGGGCAAATACTAAACTAAAAGCTGAAAAGATGATCACTGTATGAAAAAAGAGATCATATTGTTACCAAAGACTGAACTGTTAAGTGAGTGAGGTTAAATATATTTTTAAAATGAAGGTGCTTGGCTGTGATCTAGAAGAACTGTTTTTAGATCAAAAGAAAAAAGTGTTTCTAGATCAAAAGAAAAGTGTGGATAAGCTACAAACAAACAGATGATTAAACTATGCAGAGAAACAATTCATGTAGCATTCTCTAGAAAAGGGTGCTGGAGATTATATATGCATTTGTAACTCTCTTAGGTAAACGGATGCAGCTTGCGACCATATTCTTAAGTGAAATAAATCAGACACGTGTAAACATCATATAGTCTCAATAGTGTGAGAAACTGAATGAGTAAATAAAATCCAAAATGTACAATAGATATTGTGAATTAGAAAGAAATTGTTCAAAAGAAAAAAAGACACTGTGATGGGGAAAGGAGAAAGAGAGGAAGGCAAAAGAAAAAACCAACATGCGGATATACACAAGACAGCTGATAGTTATACATAGCTCGTTTATCTTAGTTCATTGAAGACAAAGGTGTGTGCTTATACTGTTTGGACAATATTTCATGCCTATATCTGAGTGATTACTATGAACATGACATTACATAATGTATAAATTATTGTTACTCACCTATCACCCTGAAATCCTGTTTTATTTTTGTTTCTATTCTCTTTAAAATTAAAACAAGAAGAAAAGGGCTTTGGATTTTCATCCAAGGGCATAAAAGTCATGTGAAATCTTAAGTATGTGAGCTAATTTGGTTTATTTTGTATGGATCACTTGTCCCTGAGCTAACAATGGTTAATGAATAACTATAATTGAACCTTAGCTAGGAAGAGAATGTTCAGTTTTCCAGAGAGGGGATGAAGTTTGTCAATACTCAGGGTACCCACCTACAGACTGAGACTAGTTGTTAGGCTCAGTTACAATAACTTTCATGGGAAGCACAACCTTAGTAGAATTTGCAATTCTACTTCCTCAAACATTGTGCAGAATGAAGTTCTTTATATAAATATTTGGAAGGAAATATTTACCAAACAATAACCATTTAAATCAATGTTTTTATGCAAATAAGAGGTATGGTTTTGAAATTCCTGAACAAAGTCATGTACAAAGTGTAAATTTTTCATGAAATATTGCATACTTATAGTGGCTGTATTTACTTGAATGCAGTAGAGGGGCATTGATTTAAAAGTAATTTTCTATATCTTTGTTCAGTTCCATTGACTACGAAGAGTTTTTTCTTACAAAATGATAAATTAATAAAAATGAAAGCTTCACATTGGAAGCTTCAAGTTGTATTTTTTAACTGCATTATTATTATGAACTGACATCAATACATCAACATGAATTTAAGGGGACACTCAAAGACTTTAGAGCATAAATACAAAAACACAAAAAGATGAACGTGTGGCAGCAATTAAGCAAGGAATATAAAACTTGGGAATGTTAATGTGTGCATATGAGTTGTCTTTTATTTGTGAGTCAAATCTAAAATGACATTAGTTCGATTACCTCCAGACTTAAGTTTATTGGACTCTATGAGCCATAAGAATTAACATCAAGTAGTATAATTAAATATTATGAATATTTAATGGAATTTCTATAGAAATCTCTACTTCTAAATTTGCTGTTTTGACTTAAAACATTTGGCTTAAAAACATCATGTGCAAGTGTGAAACCAGGTAGTTAACTAATTATGCAAAAACTCACAATGAATTTATTAAGTGGTTTACTAGCAATACCAGACTTGTGCAGGTATTTTCCTTGAAGTACTGTGGCTAATGATATGTCCTGATTCACTAGCCATGTTTCCAGTGTTTCACATAGTTAGGAATAGCGTCTTTTGTTTCTCTCTCTTCATTTTATTGATTTAGTCTAAGATCTTTTGCCCTTTATTTAATAGAAGCCTCATTTGGTTTCTACAGTCAGTAAAATAATTTCCTAGGTACACTTTGACACTAACATTATTCATTTGAAACTGACTGGGAGTGGTGCTTAAAACATGATGCAGGGCCAGTGATTTAACCTAGTGGCACATACACCTTTCTGGCGAGTGGGAAGTTATGAGTTCAATACCCGGTACAAAATAATAATAATAATTATGATGCAACAATGACACCAGGAACAACTATGCCAAATACAATAAATTATAAAAATTGAGATATAGCTAATTATCTTA
This sequence comes from Hydrochoerus hydrochaeris, assembly GCA_004027455.1. Taxonomy (NCBI): domain Eukaryota; kingdom Metazoa; phylum Chordata; class Mammalia; order Rodentia; family Hydrochaeridae; genus Hydrochoerus; species Hydrochoerus hydrochaeris. The sequence goes on along the minus strand of PVLA01003270.1, from coordinate 185,185 downwards.
TAAAGAATAAATTACTGATATCATAAAAATATGGAATATATTCATATTCTAATAGTGTATATGTATACATTTGGGTATAAAAGTAGGTAAAATGAGATCTCAAAATAATTTCAAACCAATTATAAGATGATGTACAGAAAAATAGTAAGTTCTCATTATTTTCAGGATTTTATGTTCTATGAAATCACTACAAACAGTGTACTAGTGAATGCTGCACCACGCTCTTAAGTGAAATAATAGATTGGGTTCAGTTACTTAATACACAACTTTTTTGACTGTGTTTCATTCTTGTTTTTGGTACTGGAAATTGAACTCAGGACCTTTTGCTTGCCTGGCAGGTGCTTATAATAAAGTGCTGAGCTATATCCCAACCTTGACTATGTTTCTCTAAATTGACAGATTACTTAATATACGTTGCTAATCTATTAACCTAATATATCTCAATTAAGCTTACTTAACCTCACATATTTTCTCTGTAAATTATGTCAAATTCTTCTTGCATTTGCAAAACTAAACAGCATTCTGGTTCTGTTTGAAGAACATTTCAGTGGTCATAATCACCACACAAACACACAAATTAAATCATGGTAAAAAATTCAAAATATACCCCCAAAGATGTGTCCATCTGAACCCTGAAGTAAACTGAAACAGGAAGCTAAAGAATGGGAGTGGGAAAGTCTTTTATGCACCTATCTCTGAATAACCACAAAATGCTGCAAATATTTTTAATTTTAGGGTTGCAAGGAATTGTTAGAGACTACATATTCACAAAACTGGCATCACTTACACTGAGAGTTGACTAATCATACTGCAAAGAAGTTTCACGAAAGAAATAGGCCACAATATAACAAGTTCCTGTTTTTAAAAGAGGAAGTTGATGCTTTTGAGATAAAACTTCTATGCCATATTTTCAAGCCCTTTACAGAACTGTAATTGTGTGAGGCCTGACTTTCTAATGCTATGATTGGAAAGCATATGAGGACTTCTTGCACTTGTTTTTCTGCTGTGTGAAAACACTAGAATAAGTATTTTAAAATAATTTTTGCTTAATATTTATTTGTCTTCAACTCACTAAGTGGCTTTGAGAACTTTGTCCTTCCTTTGATGCAAATTGTTGTTGATGATGGTTACCTTGTTGATGCATTCATTTTATAAGCATTCAAAGCTTAGTGACAGCCTATTCTAATTAAAAATAAATATATAATAAATAAAGATCAGGTGGTGCTGTGGCTCCGTGAAAACCCTGATATTGACTCATGATAGTCATAAATGCTTCTATGAATAGAAATTGAGAGAAATATGCTATGCATTAATTTAAAAAAAATGAGACTCTAGCTTGCATCAAGCATTATGTTAATTATAGACATAGAAGAATTAACAAAATAACAAAATAATTGTAGACAAGGAAGAATGAACAAAATTGTCTTCTACTTTTGGTATTTACATGTACTATCTCATGAATCATCGTGTTCTGGCAGCTGTTAGTTTTGATACATCTGTGGGTCCTTATATATCTCCAAAGACACTTATTTTTAAAAATAATTTTCATTTATTGGATATATGTTTTAATTATAAATATGACTATCATCTGTGGAAAGGAGATTTGAAAACAACTTTATTCTATCATTGATATAACCTATTAATATTGCTAACATTGGAAATATTGATCCCTTAATTAATATTCACATTTTAAATGTTATATTGTGCCTCATATAAGATGGATTATCATACCTAAATTGAGAGGAGCCAGTTTTCATAATCTGCATGGAAGGTGAATGCATTCACTACTTGTATTTTGAGTTTAAAATTTAAGAATGGTAAACAGATTTGGAAAGGAAAACAATATTATCTAAACAGTATAAACCTAAGGACATATAAACAATAGATACAAATAAAAATGTGTGTATAGTAATTTATGAGTTTTCATATTTATAGAATGTAAAGTATTTGTAAAGTGTAAATGAGTTTTACAGCTTTAGTGGATAGTTTATTGTGATTACTCATTTATTCAGGCAGAAACAGTTCTATTTTCATAATCAAATTCAGTGACCCAACTTTACTTCTTTTTGCTTATATATATTTTGCTAAGCTATGAAACTTGAATAGTATTATTTTTTATTTTTTTATTTTAAAAATGGTAAAATTAAGCACAACAAAACAGAACAAAGCAGAACACAAAAAGCAGTGTAAAAGACATAAGTTTCAAAGCAAGATAATCAGAGATCTTCATTATCTATCATATTATCTCTTGTTTTCTTTCAACTAGATGTCCCTATCTTTGCATACAGAGAATTCACATGAAATAACATAGTATAGAACTGATCTGAACAGGATAAGGAAGGTGTTTTAGGTTTTCAAGACCAGACAAAAGGGAAGTCAACAATGGATGTCATGTGTTTCTCATTCTCTTCAAAATAGCTGTCCATACCTTTATATATGTTGAAATTAAACAATATGCAACCAATAAAAATCGCTCTGAACAAAGAATAATATTATTGCTGGATTTCACATCATAATGCTATGGAAACAGCACTGGGTACTATAGTGTCTCTTTTACTTTGAAGTAGTTCTTCTTTTCATCATGCATTATATAATCAGTTCTCATAAACTGTTTATAGGTTCCATACATGCATAAGTCTCTACACGTATTTCTATCCTTTTTGTGTTAGAGGGAAAAACAAAACATAGCAAGACAAAACAAAACAAATTCCTATAAAAATATGAAATGAAAAAGTCATATAAAACCACAGTAGAAGGTGATCTACAATGGTTACTGTGTTGTCTCTTGTTATCTTCAATTGAATTGTCCATATCATCAGGTATAATTGAATATAGCAGTACATAACAATATTAATAAAAGCAAAACATTTTAGTCAGTGTAAAACTTCAAAAGCAGGTAATAATCAAACCAGAGTGGGTATCCTAGTGAACCTTGTCTTCTCCAGTGTAGTTGCCTATATTCTCAGACTTAATACTATCAATCATAACAGCTTTGAATAAAATCTGTCAACACAAAGCAGCAATCTAACAAGCCATAGTCAATTAAGATCAGTCGTGGTAAAACAGTGTAAATTATACAGGGCTTCAGATTAAGTTAATAGGAAATTAGGGATGATTACCATACTATATCTTGCTATTTTGGGGATAGCTATCTGTGCCCTCAAATCTAGTACAAGTAGACAAACTGGAACAGAATATATAATCCATCTAAACAGAGTGGTGTGAGTAATGTGGATTTTAAATCCTGATACACTATTAACGATATCCTCTGCCTTCTTTTTTTAGACTATTCCTCCACTTTCACTCCCACATAGTGCTGTGCATTTTGGGTGTCACCAACTCCCTCAGATTTTAGATTGGGGGAACAACCTGATATTTACCTAAGTGGTTCCAAACCTTCTCACTCCTAGACTTGATCTCAAGTTGAATTCCTTTACCTACAAAGCCTCAAGGTTTTCCTTCCTTATAGCTGAGTAGTTCTCTACTGCACATAAGTATCCTGTCTTTCCAACCTATCTGCAGGTGCTAGTCGAGTTGCCCCTATTTCTCTCTGCTTCCCTGTCACATAGAGCATTGTTTTATCAGGTTTGATTTTTGTCCATAAACCCTATCACAGGTTGATTATATTTTCTATACAGAGCATCTCAGTGGACCCTACCTCCTGATCTACTCTGCATGTATTTCTTTCTTTCTTTCTTTCTTTCTTTCTTTCTTTCTTTCTTTCTTTCTTTCTTTCTTTTTTTGTGTATCAAGGCCATCTATGTTAGAGATGATAGTCAGCATTCTCTGCCTCATTTCTGCTATGCAATTTTTCTGCAGTTGGTTGTCTACTTTTCTCCTTCATTTCTACTTCATTCTGCACTATTCATTGAGGCCTTTCTGCCATTGTTCCTGAAATCCTGGTATTTTTTTTTTCCTCTCTCTCTAGAATGTCCTTCAATATTCTTTGTAGGGTTGGATTGGTGGTCACAAATTCCCCCAGTTCCTCTTTGTCATGGAAGTATCTTGTTTCTCTATTAATTTCTAGAGACAGTTTTTCAGGGTACATTAATCTGGGCTGGAGGTTATTTTCTATCAGGGCTTGGAATACTTCACTCCAAGCTCTTCTTCATATGATGGTCTGTATCGAGAAGTCTGCCGTGATTTTTGATGCATTTTCCTTTATAGGTGATCTGTTTCTTTTATCTGACAGCTTTTAATATTCTGTTTTTATATTGAATTTCTGGTATTTTGTTTATTATATGTCTGGGTGCACCTCTGTTTTGGTTGTACGTGCCTGGAGTTCTGTTTGCTTCATATGTCTGAGTATCATTTTATTTTCCTATGCTTGGGAAGTTTTCCTAAATTATTTCTTTGAATAGCCTTTGTAATTCCTTTGTTTTTATTCCTGCTTCTTCACTCACATTTCTTATTCTTAAATTGTACATTCTCTTGTCATTTTCTAGCCTTTGTTACTATGTTTCCTTGTTATTTTAAAGAGATCTTTCCTTTTATGATCACACATTGCAAGTCTATCTTCAAGTTTTGATAGTCCTTAATTTGTTTAAAGCTGTTTTGCCAGCTTTCAGTGGAATTTTTAATTTCCTGGTAATCTCTTTGAATCTGCTTCATGTATTCTAGGTTTCCTTTATATTCTTTATCAAATGTTTCTCTCCTTTTTTTGTGTTTCTCCCTTCTTCAGTCTGTCTTCTTGAGAGGTGCTTAGCATTTCTTTTATTAATCTACTTACTTATATCTTGCTTTACCTGATTTAATATCTCAATTTTGAGCTCCTCTATGAGGTCCCAAAGATATCTTTTAATGTCTATTGATGCCATGTCTGATGTTGCATGTTTGCTGCCCTCGGTCTCTTTTTTTTCCCCACTACTGGATCAATGTTCTCAGGGTTTTGGGCTGGTGGCTTTTTCTTATTTCTTTCTCTTGTCATGTTTTTGGTGTCTTCTATACAGGTGTATAGTGGAGGTCCCAGCCCCTTTCCTTGTTGGTTATGGTTCTTGTGAAGCACACTGGCAAGGCATTTCTGCCCTCTCCAGTATGCTCTTGGTCACTGAGGTGCAAGCAGGTGCAGCATATGCTGGCCTTTCCCCAACATTAGTGTGTGCTGTGCATAGGGACTTGGTTTGGGATGACTTATTGGATCCTGACCAGGGGCATGACCCAGGCCAACCAGATTCCACCAGTCTGCTCTGGGAAGGGAGAAACTAACTGAAGTTGTTCCTTGTTCAGGTTCCTCCTGCCCAGTTCCAACGTGTCATCCAGTTGGTTGCCCCCTTCTCATGGTGGGGGTTCTTATTCCCAGCACTCACTTCAGGCTAATGCAGGTCCCTTCTGGCTCCGTTATCCATTGGGCTTGCTGACCTCCATCTTCAGCATGACTGGCTAGTCACTGTAGCGTAATTTGGGTGCTCCAGCAGGTCACAGCTGCATGAGAGGCTGCTCTGGCCAGTCACGGCAGCATGAATTCAGGAGGTTGGAGAGCACTGTGGCTGCTAACCTTAACTTCTCCAATGGTAGCCGCGGGACTGCGTGTTTGAGCAGCTCTTTTGCCTTTAGTTTTTTCCTGGGTTAAGAGGATCCATCTCCCTCTGTCCAGACCTCTCCAGGACATTTTATTTGGCATGAGTTGTCTCTCTCAGGGGAGGTTTTGTATTCTGATGCTTATCAATCCACCAACTTTTCTATTATTGTTTTTTTAAAAAATATACTCATATTATTAATAGTGAGGTGAAAAGCTTGATATTAGACCTGAAGATGATTTGACACTCTTATAATTATGTAGAAATTCCGAGTCCATATAAATTCTCTGTGTGTAAAACACTTTTTATCCAAATATTAATCATAAATGGTAAATATATATTAGGGAAATGTTTGGGAGTATTTGAACATTTAAGCTTGTTTATTTCAAAGGAAATATTCAAGTTTAGCTGAAAAATTCAAAAATCTAAAGGAAACTTTTTAAAGTTTAAAATATACTATTTTTGCTATGGGATTAATATTATTTTAGGAGATGATTATGAAGGCAATTTCAAAAATATGCTTTGACAATAAAGAGAAAATTTAATGAATACAAATTTATTTATCTACCTATATAACTAGCCAACCATATTCTATATTGATTTGATATTCAAACTTATTTATCTGAATATAAAGAAAAGAAGAATAAAGATATGACACTACATGAGAAAAGAATAATGTTTATTTCTAAGGAACTTAAAATATTTCTAAGTAAAAGTACTAACTTTTAGAGAAAGTAAATAAGATTTTTTTAAACATAGCTTTATTGTAAATATTTCTAGAGATCTGATATTTATGAAGGAGCTTCTATTTAATCAATTTTTGAAAGTTTAAGTAACACAATTAATTCAAATTTTACTTTAAGTAAATTTTATTAATTAACCTTGAACAAACTTACATTCTTTCTATTGTCTATCAACTTCACCTGATTTCTCTGTGGGAAAGTTACTATATTTGTTACATAAATATAGTGGGGACAGCAATTACTTAAAAGTTGAGTGTAGAGCATGTTGTCACCACTGATGTGTTTATTGTACACCTGCATAAATACTGCATCACAGCTGAGATAAATACTTTTGTCTTGAAAATGAAACCAGGTGAGGTTGAAATACCTGTCTGTTTTAATCATTGAGCCATTAAATTTTTAATGACTTTAAAGTTTTAAATTATAAACAAGGCTTCCAAAAGTAGGATTGACATGAAAAAGAAAGACATACAGAAAATAAAGAGAAGAAGTAACATAGTCTTATTTTAGCTGTTTGTATTAACACATCTCAAATAACACCAGATGTTATTAAAATAAGAATTTAGCCCGTACAGGGTCTTTGATGGAGATACTGATAATAAGAAAAGAAACAGTGTTTTTCTAAATTTTCAATGAGTGAATTTCTAGTTTAACTTTGATGCCCTTGGGAAAGTATTTTAAATAAGAAGTTCATCATCATGCTACTCTTCCAAAACAATCCTAAAGAAGTTCTGGAAAATATTGTCTATCTGTTTTCTTTCATAACTATATAAACAGAAAAACAAAAAACAAAAAAACAAAAAACAAACTGATGCTAGGCTTCAATAGAGGAAACAACGTGGAAAATAAGTTGTGAGCTTGTGTAAGAAGGAAATGTTAAAAAAAAAAAAAGCAAGCGCAAAACAAGGAAACAAACAAACAAAAAACTCGGTTTCCATAATTACAAGAAGTGAAGGAACACTGGGACAAGATGATGCTGCCACCTTCTAGGAGGTCTTCTCGGAGAGTGGAAAGTCACTGGCAAATCCGCAGCTGGGGGCATGGAAGGGCTGCAGCTGTAGTAGAATGGGAACAGGAGGTGCAGACCTGTGGTTTCTGCCAGAGCCGCTCTGGGAGGAAGAAAAGTGTGAGGAGCACCTGGTGTTTATTTTTTCTTCCATTGCCATCTTTGCTCCTCCTGCTTCAATAGGAGCTGATAAAAAGTGTACAGTTCCAAACCTTATGACAAAGAAAGCAGGAGCAGAGCACGGTACTGGTCTGAGAACAAACAAGCAAATGAGTGCATTGGCCTTTTTCTAAAAGTATGAATCATTTATTCCTCTCGCAAATTTTAAAGTCTCCAGTGTTCAACAGAGAGTGAATTAATCCTCTTTAGCCTGATCTTCAAATGCTTTTGTTGTCAACTTAAGAATATCAACTTAATATTCTAACATGTGTTTTATGCAAGTGTAAATTTCAGCCATAAGGATGCTTGTACTTAATACTAGTCTTTAACACATGGGGAAATTTCAGGCCACAAGTTCACATTTACCTAGAATGTCTTGTTTTCCTTTCCTCTCACCATTCTACATTGAAGAGTTGATAACTCTTAGGAAGTCAATTCAAAAGGATTATTCCTATGAATACTCTTTGATACGAAATAGACTGTGTTACTTCTAATAGTCATAGTGTTATAATTTTATAATGTATGTTATTATTAGTTGTATATTTTGTTTCTATTAATAAACTGAATGACTTCAGTTACTGAACAAAGTAAAAAAATACAGTGAGTAAAATGTTTCAGTTCTCAGTAAATGTTAGAATTCTGAATTAATTTTCTGGATCAATAAATTATATTTCTCCATTAAATTTTCAATGTACTAAGCACTGTGGTGACTTTTTCACCTGTAGGAATGAACATTGCAATACTCAACGTCTAAATTTATGTTTGATATCATTTTACTATCACTCTTTTTGATTTTTGTAATATTTTTCTTTAAAAACAGACTTTTCAAATAATATAATATTTTCAATACCAAATGATTGATAAAATAATTTTCAAACTGACAAAACATCAGTGATGTCCACAAAGATCATTGAAGAGGGATTACAGATTTTAAAACTTGTGTTAGTCATCATTTCTTCTCTACTCACAATCTTTTTTTTTCTCCCCAGAGCTTGTATTAGGAAGTCCAATGTGAAAAATAGACCCAATTGTGATTGCATTATGAATGTACTCATGACTCAAACTTCAAGGACATACCCTATAGAAATATCTGTAGTAGCTTTTCTTCTGTCATCAAATGTGTTTTCATTTCAGATAAGAACAAATAGAAAGTAATGATGTTGAGAAGATGGTCTCTAAATTACATCATTTTGCATTATGATGTTTTGACTTTATAATGATGTGAAAGCAATGTATGTTCAGCAGGAATCATACATCAAATATATAACTTTAACCTTTTTCTGGTTAGTCCCATGCTATAGAGTACCCTCATGATGCTGGGCAGCAGCAGTGTCTTACAGCTCACTCTGAGACATGAAATTATATGGGTAAACATAGATACTTTACAGTGCACTCCGTGGCTAAACTATGTTTAGTAGATTTTTCCCTTTAAACCAATGCTTAATTTATGATACTTTCAATTTAAAATGAATTTATTTGTATGTAACCCTACTATAAGCCAAGAAGTATCTATATTAGGGGTTTATAGAGAAAAACAACCATTAGGCAACTAATTAATATATAATATGTATTTTATATATAATGCATACATTATTACAGTAGTGAGCTAATATGGTCACTGAAGGTAAGTGCAGTGTAGTCCTGTGATAAGCCTGGCATTTACTATCTCAGATTTTCAGACTGAGTGACTTGTAGAACCAGGAAATTCAGCAGTACAAGTCACTCAGTCTGAAAATCTGAGAATCAAAGGAGATCAGTGTGATTCCCAGTCAGGGTATGAAAGCCTGAAGCTGAGTCTAGAGTAAGGAGGTGCCCTTGTGGACACTGCTATATGTTCTGGTGTCTACAAACGAAGATTTGATGTATGGGGCCAGGAGAGTGATACTCCAGCTCCCAAAGACACAGGCTTATTGAAAGAGAATGATTTGTACTCTGCCAATCCAAATGCTGTTGTTAGCCAATATATTTTCACGGACATTCAACAAATAATGTTTTAATAACTCTCTAGGCCTTCCTTAACCCACTCAATTTGACATAAAATTAACCTTCTCCATTGTTTGTTTTTGAAGCTAATTTTTTTTCTGTAAAACACCTTGTAGGATTTTCTATTGTGTTTCATTTCACATAAACACGTTATGTTGTGGTCTGTGTACTAAGCAAAGTAATGAATTTTAACCTCTATAGCAAAGAAAAATATTGAAAAAGTATTTGATCCTATGTTCCAAATAAGCCTACTATCAGTATCCAATGAAACAACTGAGAATTTGAAGGTGAAGAGCATATTAAAATGGTAAGAGTAGGTAAGACAACAGGATTTCTTCCGTAAGAGGTATACATATTTAGCATAGCACATTGTTTGCTGAGCAAAGGATGCAGTGATTCAGCTGAAGAGATCACCAGAGAAAAAGACTTGTGACTCAATGTGAAGAGAACACGTGCCTCTTTCTCCATTCACTTGGTAGCTTAGCTGTGCTTTGAACAATAAGATTCCCAACATGTATTAATATTTTAAAACAATTCCTTTATTTCATGTCTTGTGAGGTGTTAATTCCTTTAAAGCCAGAAAGATTCACCATTTATACAAGGGACCAAGAACAACCTAAGTGGAAATATGCCTACATCTTCCTTAGCTTTTACTAATCTCATACTCACACAAAATTCTTCCAGTGAATGTGTTTTATTATATTCCCTACTGCTTTCTCCTTTAAAAGTATATATTTTTCTTCAGCTATCTAAATATTTTGCTATTCATTTAACATTTAATGAAGTATAAGTCAGAAGCAGAATTAAGAAGAATGAAATGCAATTAAATATCTGTACTTACTCCAGTTGCCTTACAGCACATTCCTTTAACTTACAGGAATGACTGTTCATAGCATTTCATTTATTAAGGTGAGAGTGCTGCAAAATACAAGAAGATATATAATCTTGAATCATACTCATAACATTTCTTTATCTAATTGATAAATTTCATTTTTGGTTTTTGTCAAACAAAAAGATACTAGAAAATCTAAAGAAGTATTCAAAATCCAAACAGTACCTGAAAAATGTTATCAGAAGTCCGTATGCAGATTCTGTAGGATCTTCATGATTTTTTTGGGAATCCTCACCAAGGCAACACATTTCCTTACAAGATAAAAATATCTTTTTAAAAACATATATAAGCTCATTAGAAACAAAGTAGAAAAATAAAGTTTTAAAAATATATATAATTCTGCAATGGCTAAAAATTAATTTGAGAAAAGACTTTTTTAATGATTTTGACTCAATATTTTGTGGTCAATAAAAGGAAAATAACAAATTTATTGTTCTATGAGTTTTTCCCTTTCTGTTTCATTTTTCATGCAGTATATATCTAGCATTTAATATTTGTCTAAATTTAGGTCAAAGATTATACATCTTATACATGTAATTTTTATAGATGTCTGCTTTTTAACACCTATTATACACAAACACATTGTTTGGACTAAAATAATTAATGTAAAGGAAAGTTGCTGAAACATTCATATTTGCTTCAGCTTATAAGCATGAAACAATTCTAGGCATGGAAGTTCATGCACACACAGATTCAATTTCCACTGAAGCAGTATTAATTCTCAGCAAGTATTTAAAGGGAGTCCAGATTTAAGATTATGCTCAACACTTTCTCTGAGGTTGCAAGTTCTTCTACCATTTACTCATCTATTCCTTTGTGGAAACAAAAATACATCTGGGACTGGAGATATAAGCTCTCCAGTGAGGATTATCTTGCCAATAGGTAACATGATTAAGAACTACCCAGTGGGATGAAGTGGAGGTAGTTTAGGTAACTATATTGTGTTTGTCTACGGTGTTGAATAATATTGAAGAACAACAACCATGAAAACACTCTAAACACCAACAATAAACCTGAGAATGACCTCCATTCTTATTACCACAGAGTCATGATTCTAGCCCATAGCTACTAATAATTAAAATGTTTAATCAATACGTTTCTTGCTGTTATGTTTAAGGCTGTAGTTTATTGGATTTGACCCAAGAAATGTACAAGTTTCATAAGTCTATAAGATGGAGTAATAAACTCCCCCATTATTTACAGCAATTTTAGTGGAGCTTTTCTTCAGTAAACTATCCATTTCAAACACAATCTTCACTCTCATAAGTTGATGAGCCTTTATCATATGTAAAATAATTTTAAGAAGTTGCTTATATACAATTGCAAATTTTATTAGAAATTGAGTGTTTTTAATTTTATGATGATATCCAGAAAATGAAAGCCTTCATTTATGTCATTTTTCTTGAGTATATGAAATATAATAGAACAGAATAAACTAAAAGTAAAATTAACTGTTAATGTGTATATTGTACTTTCTTTCCAAAATGAAAATTTGCTGTCATTTATTTTTTGTAATATTTTCTATTTAATCAATAAGTTTCTTGCTGTTGTTGACAAATTTATAGTTTATTGGCTATGACCTAAAATGTATATAAATATCATAATCCCAGAAGAAATCATCTTTCTTAGTGAAAAATGTTTTAAAGTATATACATTATTTGTGTTTAACAGAAATGTTTGAAATTTGCAACAATTCATAATGGGTTTAAGCCAAAATTACTTATTCTCAGACTTCAGGTTCTTAAGTGGGAGAAATCTTGATATATCTTCAAAATTTTAGCATATGCTTCAAAAAACTTAATGAAATTCCTCATATGTCAAAATCTAAAGACAAAGTTGTAACTCTTTTGTGTTCTGAAGGTTTCCAAATGACTTAGAACAAAAGCAACAGTGCTCTGACGTTTAACTGAATTTTCCACATGTAAGTTTCTGGGCTCTGCCACAGGTTAAATAAATATATGTGTTACAGGTGTGTGTGTTCCATATGCATGTATATACATGTGTGTGCTAACTTGCTGCTTATAGTCATTTTCAGTATATACATCATATTTACAAATAATGTTTTATTAAAACCTTATTTAACTTTGATTTTAAGGGTTTTTTAAAAAATTTGATAGAGGAGTGGAATTCCCCAAAGTTTCATCAATTTATCCAAAAAACTGAATCTGCCTTTATATATAGAATCACAAGACATTTTAAATAATGACATTTTAATGTCTGAAATACTTGTGCTAATTTTTTAAATTCATAATTATGCTAACATAATTCATGCTCATCATCTTAAGATGATAACTAATATATATTGGATAAGTAAAATGTACATAAGACTTATAAATAGGTTATTTAAATGTACAGAGCTCAAGACAGAGTTCAAAATCTTTTGGAATTATGGTATCTTCTTAAAAGAGATTGCTGTATGTCAAAAGTTTACTTGTATTGAATTACAGAACAACTTTTAACATTTAAGAGAAAACTTTTTCAGGTCACCACAATGTAATTTTTGGTCCACTATCATGAAAGTAGACTTTAAAATCTAAGAGTTAGTATGGACAACAACAGAAAACCCTGACATCAATAGATACAGCATATCATAAAATATAAATAACTTCCAAGTGTAGAAAGTGTAGAAAATCAAACAAAAGTTTATGGTGAGTTCCAGAGATTTGGCTTTTGTATTCCTTTTGAAAACATGCATAGAATTTGAATGATTTCTAAACTAAAAGAATACTGATACAGAGACTATCAGGCACAAACTTAAGATCTCTTTCTCCTTTGACAATTTTAAATAGAATGAATTACCCTTCATTCTATTTAAGTATGAAGTATTAATCTTTCATCCAAATCTATTTATTCTTATCCTATTATATACTATATGAAAACAGCTCTCAGTTTGGTAAGTGTTCTATCATTAGTAGAAAGAGCAGTGATCACAATAAAGTTTGGAGTTGCTTCATGCCTCATCAAATTATGAAAAAAAATAGAATCTTGTATTTCATAAACGTTAGACTCCATTTACCCATTGGACAGTTTTTATAACTTAAATTGTTTTAATGGAGCAAGTCATGTTTGTTTTCCCCTTCTACATTTATGCACAAATGCTGTGCTCTCTTTTTTCCTCAACATTATAAAACTATGACCTAAGTAAAGTTTTCTACATTATTTTATAGACTTTGATTTTTACTTTCTCAAGACATTATGAAGTAGATACAGGTTGGGGAATGTCAAATCCAAGTTTGAGTTCAGGAGGGTCACTTTGTAATTCTGGAATGCCTATATCTTGTATATTAACAGAAAATATCAAATTATTAAATATGAATTTTCTGATATTGAAATTTTTACTTGGAAATTATCAAGTGAAATTGTTTAGTTCAATTAGACATTACATCAAAAGAAATTACAGGTTAAAGAAATTTAGTCCTAGACAGCATTGGATCAAACCAGAGAGATGTATACATGAATCATGTTTTGGCTTTTCTCTTTTGTATGTTTTTAACTTATATTAGAATCTCTTGGGCCACTTTTTCCCCATTTGTCTGACCTAACAGAACAGTGTGTTACCTTTTTGGAACTCGCATAGTACTTGTCTGGTGCATTACTCATCTTTTTGCATCATCTAATCTTTCCTTCCTGAAGAGTCACTCTATTTCCCACTAACTTACTTACTTAGCACTTACTTAGCAATATATACACCTTCATAGTTGCTTTTTAGTTCCATTCTCATTTATTACCTAAATAGCATACATTAAATATTGTTGCATAACATTTAAGTGTTTAGAGATATAATCTGTTCCTTCTAAAATTAATAGTGATAATAGTAAGAATAGTAAGAAAACATTTAATAGTACATTTAATTTACATTTAATAGTAAGAAACAGAATAGTAAGAAAACATTTCAAAATATAACATGAAGGCAATGGTTTTGATTGTTATATATAATAAGAAGAAGGGAAGAAACCATATCAATCATCCTGGGAAATGATAGGGTTCATTCAGGAAGAAATAACATTAACAGGAATTTAGAATGCTAATTTGACATGTTGGAAGAACAAAGCTTTTAGTTGCATTATCTGAAGGATAAGTAGTTCTGTTTCATTGGTTCCAGTGTCAGCCTGAGACTTAGTCAAATGTGCAGCAAGTGGAATGAACTGTAAAACTGTAGAAGCACTAGAAGAATTTAGATACATAGAATAAATAATTGGATTTAGAGTATTTATACCTAAATGTTTGGATTTACTGTGAAATGATCAATGGGGAGATCAGAGGGCTCAGTGACAGTAAAATAGATCAATTAGGTATCTACTTCATTAATGGGAAAAAAATAACTTAAAATCTTCGGGAAGGTGAACAGATATTTCCCATTTCAGAGACATGTATAAAGAAGGATTGAAGGCAATGAGATGATCAATTCTCTATGCAACATAGAAAGAGATAAAAGAGGACAGGAATGCTTTCCATAACTCAGACTTTATAAATATCTAGTCCTTTTGTCTTTAGAACAAATAGAAATTTATTTTCATTGAGTCACAAACAAGTTTTATTTCTAAAATTTTGCTGACAGTTTCATTTATTATGATTTTATCCAACAGGTGAATATTGATTTGATACTTTATTTGAGCAATGGACAAACAATGGTTAAATATGAGAAATAAAATGCATATCTTCCATTACATTTTTATAGCAAATGAGCCATGATAATAGCAAATTTGCACCAAGTTTAAGAAATACATATTGAGGCTTGGGTGATATTTTCAAAGGTTTTTCATAAAATATTTTCCAGAAGAAAATACATTTAATCTAAACGTTGTATGAGAAAAGACTCTTTGTCCATGCTTCAGAAATAAAATGGACCAAATACCAAATTTGGTTCAGATGAAAGACAAAAGAGGACATACACAAAGTGAAAGAGAATATAAAAGGATTTTTATAGATGCAATGAGAGTTTGTGCAATCAACATAGAAGGCTTCCTAATCTAGCTCAAATATAGCCTAAGAGATGAGAAAAGGTGCGTTGCTTGGAGCTTTTCTCAGAAAATGGATTTGACTGGAGCAAGGGTTCCTGTGCATAGAGTTGTATGGTCTGAAATTTGCTTTGGTTTGAAGGAGAGACTGTGTAGGGTTTCTATTTGCCTATCCAGTACTGGAGGAAAGATGAAGGGGACAGGTGGCTTAAAAACTAGCAACAGCCATGAAAAAACTGACTTTGATTAGCAGGAGTCCATCTTTGGACACAGATGGGGATAGGTTTGATTTCATTCCAAGGAAAGAAAAGGTAGGCAAATTTTTAGACCTTCACAATTGATCTGATCAATAAAAAATATTACAAAAATAGGTGTATTGACTAATGAACTAAAAAAGAGATCCCTGTATTATCCATGCATATATGGTGAACTGATGTGCAACAAAGGTACAAAGAATACAATGAGTAAAGGATTGTATGTTTAATAAATAATGTTGGGAAAACTAAATATCTGCAGACAGAAGAATGAAATTGGATTCTTAATATATTAAAAAATCAACTTATAATATAAAAAATCAAGTTAGAATAAACATATAACCTAATGTATAAGACTAATACATGGAGGGGGCAGAGATTTAGCTCAATGGCTTAAATGCCTGCCTGGCAAGCACAAGGTCATGAGTTTGATCCCTGGTACAAAAAAAAAAAAAAAAAAAGACTAATACATGAAAACCCAGGGAAAAATTTGCCTGACATTTGTCTTGGTAAAGAATTTCTGGATACAACATTAATAATAAGACCAAAAAAAGGAAAATAGCTGTTTTAATTACTTTTCTTATTGCTGACACAAAATATCCAACACCCAAAGTCAAAGGAGGAAAGGTTTACTGTAGCTCACTGTTTGTGGAGGTTTCAGTTCATAGTTGGCTGGCTCTAAGACAGGGAGACACGGCAGAGGGGCATCACCGAGAAGAAACTGTTCATGGCAGGTTGAAGACAGAAGGCGGCGAGACAAGTAACAAGCTACAAACAGCAAGCAGTGACCCTTTTTCTGTCCCTTATAATCTATCCAGACTACCCATCCAGAATGGGGCATCATTAACCTTATGATTGTTTCATGAATCAACTTTAGCATCACATCCATGATCCTAAAATGAAACAATCTAGATTCAGCCAACTCCAAAATGTTCCATCTATCACCACATAAGGCTTTGTGTAGACATGTAAATTCAAGCCCAGAGTAGGGTCAGGGGATATAGCTCAGTGATACAGCACCTAGCTATTGTGTTTAAACCCTTGTTCTTAAGGAGACAAAAGTAAAAATAGGAATGGAATGATATCAAAGTAAAACATTTCTGCATGGAAAAAGAATCAAAGAGTGAACACAGAAAGAACATTAAAAAAGAAAGTATTTGTAAATCATATCTGATAAAAAGTACCATTTACAATATAAGAAAATCTAAAAACCCAATATTAATAAAAAGAAAACAATTCACACGTGGACAAATGGCCTGAATCAACATTCTTCAAAGACATACAAATGGCTGATAGACATATAAAAAGTGTTGAACATTGCTATTTACCTTTACATGCAAATTAAAACCATATTTAGTATCACCTGTTAGAATGTCAAATATCAAAAGCCAACAGAAAATGAGTCCATTTTTACTCTCATTGAAATAATTTTTTTTTAAAAAAGGAAATTTTTATTCTTTACAGTATCATTATACAAAACAGTATGGTAGTTTCTCAACAAATACAAAATTTAACTACCTCATGATCCAGTATTTCCACTTTGGGGTAGATGTCTGAAAGAAACATAATCACTAAATCAGAAAGATCTCTGCCCTCTCTTGCTCATAGTAGCATTATTTACAAAAGGCAAGATAGAGAATTAATGCAATTGTCAAGCAACAGAAAAAGGTATAAAGGAACTGCAATATGTTTACTCAACACTACAGAGATTAACATTTCAGGCAAACACATCCTGTCATTTCTGATGCTGTGAATGAACCTATGGGATACTGTACTAAATAGTCTAAAACAACAAACCGTATAAAAAAAAAGAAAAAAAAAGAAAAATGGTGTTCACCTGGATCTGGATGGATGTGGTGGTAAAGTAGAAATGTAGTTAAAAGAGTACAAAATTGGAGTAGTACAATCAACCCTGGGGATCTATTGTACAGCAGAGTGACTCTTGTTAAGAATAATGAACTGTGTACTTGGAAATTGACTCCAGGCATGCTGCTATACACCTGCAATCCCAGGTACTCTGGAAACAGAGGCATAGAGATGATGAGTTTGAGCTCAGTGTGGACAATTTAGTGAAATTACCTTAAAATAAATAAATAAAAATGCAAAGTTCTGTATTTGTAGCTCAGCATTAGAGTAGTTACTTAACCTCTACGGCTAAAGATTTAAGGATTATTACTAGAAAAATGTGAGAGTAGATTTTAAAGATTTTCACTCTCATACATTACAAAAACTTAGGGTGATGAATATGTTATTTAGCTTAATATAATCACTCTTTACCTACGTTTTAAAACGTTACTTTGAAACCTGTAAACATAAATATTAGTCAATTATATTACTTTTAATTAGTCAAATAAAAATGAAAAGAAAAGCTGGTGTGAATAAAGTCACCAAATAAAGACGATTTTCTTCATGTTTGAACATTTTCTAATCTCTTACCCAGACATCTTTAAGAATAATATAAAATATTTACCACACTGAGCTCTGGGGTAGATGCTACAGGCTCCCTGCTAAACCATAATTTACTCTTTAGTAAGCAAATCATGGAAAACTCCATGAGGACTTGGGTAGGCAGAAGTTGTTTTAAAATTAATAGTATCCTCCTTACACACTCACACTGCTTGTAATAGTTTCTGTAAGTACAAGAGCTGAAAAATAAAGCACAATTCAAATTCAGAGTGAAGATATGAAAGATTTCAAATCACAATTTTGATATTTTAATATAACTGTAAAACATTTTTATTACTTGATCTGCACCCTTAATTTTAAAACTATACATGGCATTCAAGAGCACAATATTGGTGCCTAAGAAACTTCATATAAAGTAAAAAGTGTTTCCCTTCCTCTGAGTGGAAAATGACCTAATTGTGGTTATTTCAGCTAGGAAAGAAGCACAAGGTAAATTTCAGGTCCAATTTTCCACTTAGTGAGTCCATTTGTGGAGTGCACATTTTGAAGTGCTGTGTGCTTCAAGCTTAATGTTATAATTCTTGAAAAATGATAATCTAAATGTTATATTGTATAACTTGTAGAAAGAAATGCTAGTTCTATTGTATCATCTAACATTAATGTGAAGAAGAATATTTGACTATTTTAGACAATTCTGTCCTGCAAACTTTCGTTTTAGAAGACAGGAAAAATTGTTATTAGTCTGATCTTTTGAGGAAAGGAATTGATGAGGCAAATAAATTTTTCCCATATTCTTCTTATTTGTATGTTTATGACAAAATTATCCCCAACTGAAGAAAATGTTTTTGAATATTCACTTTAAATATCACTAGAAAATCCTTTGTTTCAGTTCATTTTCATAACTGAGGGACACACAGCAAAGACACATACATCTGTAGAAGCCAAATAGCTGATGCAAATAACCTTGTCTTGTTTTGTGAGAATATGACAGAAAATAGCATAAAACTTAACTTTCTTTGTTAATTTTTAAATGATAATACTAATCGTTATCAATTTGAGATCAGGTTACATATGTTATTTAACCTTTTTCTGTTGAAAAACCCAATTTGTGTCTAACTATTCAAAATTATTTTTCTAGTTTTAAAAAATCAGTCTTTCTGTCAAGTGTAGGTAGACATCTTGATGGAATAAATTGAAGAAGTTCATTGACAAAGTTCACTTTGCATTAATTAAGGCATTTTTCATTTTACAGTTTAGATTAAGTCAAAACTTTTATTTATTTATTTATTTATTTATTTTGCATCTTATGATGTTTAAGGGTGCATATCAGTAAACCTACAAAGATATTCTTTTCCCTTATTAAAAGAAAACATAACATAAACACTTTTGAAGCAAAAGAGAAAATTCATTTTTATGGTTGATTTTCCACAGTGACTCACAAAGACAGAACTTTTAATATTAGTGTATAGCATATTTAAGTTGAAGAATCTTTCTTATTTAAAAATTGGTTTTCTATTTTCCACAGTATTTTTTTGAATTCTCTAGCTGTCTATATTTTAAGCAAGCTACTTATAACCAAAAAAAATATGGATTGATTCAAGCATCATTACCATTTAATGGAAAGAAAATAATCTGTAAAACAAGCATACTCAAAATTTTATGTTAACAGAAAAGTTTCAGAAAGTATTAAGTACTGACTCATCTTAAAATTGCTAAAATTTTAATTACCTAAAATCTTGAAGATTGTCAAGGAAAACTATATTAATGATGATTGTGCTGAGAATAATTTATTTTATTATTTAGCAACATAATCTAAATAAACAAAGTTTCTTTTTAATAGAATACAAATGTACTGCAAAGAATTTATATTCAAATAGAACTGAAATAGCATATAGGATTTATATCAAATTAGTCAAATGTAAAAAAGTGTAATTGATAAATGCTTGGAAGGTGATAAATTTACTTTCTAAGTTTTTTACAACTTTATTAATATATTATGGTAGTTCAGAACATATATAAATGTGTAATAATCAAATCAGTAAAAAATTTCCATTTTTTCAACCATCAATTATTTGTATTTATTGGAAAACATTTATTCTTTCTATTCATTTTTAAATACAACTTAAGCTTTTGTTATGAATTCTACTCACTTTTTATCCTTTTAAAAATTTTTTTCTTGGTGCATGTGTGCACTACATAATAATTACATTCCTCGGGGAGAGTTGGTACATAGCACATTGTAATAAGTTGTTACCCTGCTTCCTGAAGAAGACATGAGCATTATCCCTCAGTTTATGGTATCCCTTATCGATCTTTCTATCTTTTTTCTCACTTTCTAGGAATCACTATTTCTTATCATTCTTCTAACAAGTTTGTCTTATTGATTATCTCAAGAGATTGAGACTATTATATGTTGTATATATGTATGTCCAGGTTGTCAATATTAGTGTACCTGTTAATCTTGCTTGTCAATTTGACTAGATGATGGAACTTTGGAAGAGATGATTTTATGGTGAGGACACCAACACATCAGTGATTTCACCCTATGGTTAGGAGATACTAGGGGGTGCAGTCTAGCTGGAGAAATTGGGTCATGAGATACTGTCCTTGGAGACTATATCCATCGCCAGGTTTCTACCTCTTAGACTCTGGCCACACTGTCTCTCAGATGCCATGAGTTGAGGAATTTTTTCTGCCATGTCCTTCAATTTTGACTTTTTTGCCTTAAAGCCATTCAACTGTAAACTGAAATCTCTGAAACTGTGAAGCAACATCAATCTTTCGGCAATGGAAAATTTATCAATACACAAAATGACCTCCACATCTATCTAGGATTTGATTCTTTTTATGGGTCAATAATAGTCTATCTTGTAGGCCTATCATATTTTCTTAATCAGTTCATCCACTCAAGAGCTTCTGTGTTGATTGCATATTTTAGCTGTTGTGAATAGTGTTGCCTTAATCATGGGAATTCAAGTTTAGAATTCAAGTATTGCCATAATAATGGGTATGCAATCTTTTGGACATAAGAAATTTATATCCTTTAACTACATCTCAGTAGGGATGTTGCTGGATCATATGGAAACCCATCTTTAGTTTTTGTAGTAGTTTTTATACCAATATTCAGAATATCTATAATAATTTTAATTCTCATTTCTTCTTACCATAAACTCTGCTTGTAATTATCCTTATTATATTTTTTCATAGTTCAAACTATTATTCAATTTACTCTATATTTAAATATTTCCCTCTCCCCCTTTATATGTAACTTCCTTACCTTCCTTATTTCCTTGCAGGCAAATATTTGTGTCTTGTTTGATAACTGATTTATATCTGGGAATATATACAGTGCCTAGAAAATGGTAAGCACTTTGAAGATGTTTGGATATAAAAATTGTTGTAAATTATTAAAATATACAATAATTACAAAGGATATGCACAGGGGACCATTAATTTGGACTTGTATTGTTTGTAAGACTTAGAAAGAAGGAAAGGAAAGATCACATTTGTTGATAATACTGTGATAAAGGTAATGGGAGTAAATAGTGGTTACTTGGGACTAAAAACAATTTGGACTTGGTGAGAGTGAGAAGGAAAATAAATGTGTTAACATCACAATAAAATATTATGTATGAGATATAAGGGCATATTTCCAAAACCTAACAACAAGAATCATATATGTTCTTTCTCTTATAAGTCAGACCCTATTTCTAGAACTTGATTAATTGAAAGTCTCCCAAAATTGTGTCTTCAGAAAACAGGAAGATACTTTAAATTACTCATACCTGATTCTTTCTAAAAAGAATTCTTCATGTGTTCTGTATGAGAGAATCATTATTTAAATGTTTTAAAAGAAGAAATGCATATAAACAGTAATATGAATGGAGAATTAGGCATTCATTTATTCATCAGATACATTTCATAAAGCATAAAATTGAACTGAAAAATATGTATAACATAAAGAATGGAAAACACATTTTGTAACCACAATTAAATTATAATCTTTTGTGTACATATCACATGGAAATCAAGCCTTCAGAGTAAGAGAGCAAACTGTCATGTGATACATTCAAAATATGCCGGAATTAGACAGACGAGTGGGAGAAATAATGAATGCTACAGAAGATCATAAAAGTAAAAGCATTTTATACTGTGTCTTAGGCAGCAGCTATATTTCACAATCAGCAGATTTTTAAACCATTACTGAAGGACAAAATAAAACAAGGTACAGAAAAGCAGAAAGCATTACTGAAAGACTTTGATTTCCCACTTTACTGGATATTCATCTTGTGCCCTCATATCTTTTTCTACTTCTATCTGATCACATTCTTTCCAACAGAGCTTCTTGTATCTGAGCTTCACAAAATAAGCCTTTACAAGATTTGGAATATTCACTTCTGAACACAGCATTTCTACAATTTCTTAATTTGATCATTTGATCAAATGAGTTAAGGCAATGTGAAGAGAATTCCAATAAATTAAAACATTATTATGAATATAAATATCTAAGCAAAAATACAATGTGAAATTAAAAGTCATTTATTGAAGTACTGTAAAAACTTTTCACATGGAGCAAAATTAAATTTTCCCTTATTTCAGAAAAGCCAAGAAATACATTATGAAAGATCTAAGAATGAACACTTATAGAAGATTTATACTGTACGTTAGAATTTGACAACAAATTCCTGAGGTAGTTTTTATTCTCTTCCTGTTAGATTTAAGAAAACAGTGACTCAGAGTGTCTCTGTTACTTGCCCAAGGTCACACAGCAAGTAAATGGCAAGCAATTTCTCTTTTTCTCCAAAAATTCTTCTTTTAATATATCATACTAACTAGTATGGAACAAAAGGAGGAGGGAAGGACTCTTTCTAAGCCATGGGAATATTTTGTGTCACTATCTATGAAAAATTTACAGTCATCTATTTCCAACAGAGTCATAAGGAATAAAGATAAGCCTCTAAAACACCACCAAATAGTAGAATAACATGAAATTTCTTGCTCACAATTCCCCACTCTATTAATCATGGGTTGTATAACCTTATATAGGTCATGATAACCTCTCGAAGCTATGAAACCCTCATCAATAAAGTGGTGATTTTAAAATATCACCTTTATTGTGTTGTTATGAAGATCAACTACAACAATATTTTAACATATTTGCTAGTGAATAGCACTTAGAAACCCTACTCTTTATCTTACTTTTTAAATATCCTAACCTAAATTTTTTACTTAGTTGATTCTTCACTAAAAATTAATACTGTATTTATTGTGTGCCCAACACCATATAGATAATAGTTATATATAGATCTACAAAATGACATGTCTTTAATGCCACCTGAAGGCAAAAACAAAACAACAACAAAAAAAGAAATGCTGATGATTTAGTTAGAGGATGATAGTTCACCAAATATTGTAGTCAGAGTTTACAAAGGAAACAATTTAATATAAGACACATAATGTATAGAATTATTTTATAATTCTATAAATTGCCACTGTTACCCAAACAGTTTGCAAAATAGTGCAGGAGATCTGTCCACACACTAGAGACACAAAGAATCCAGCTAAGGGCCTGGGTCCCACACCAATGTCCTGCACGAGTCCAGCTGAAGGCCTAAAGCCCATGGCCATGTCCTTCATGAGTCCAACCGGAGGCCAAGAGCCTATAAAAATGTCTCTTGCAAGTCAGTATTAAGGATCTTCACTGGGCAGGTCCAAAGGTCAGTGGTAAAAGGTGGAAAGTCAGTAGCAGGATGAAGGAAATTCCAGCAGAGTGAAGGACCTTTGTCAGGTGACTGAAGGAGCTCCACTGGGGCCAGACAGCAACGCTCAATGTAAGGACCATAACTCCCCTGAAAAGAACCACAGTCATCCTCCATGATAGTGAGGACTGAACCTTCTCTGACAATGAGAACAGCTAAATTCACTTCAGGGAAATCAGCTCAACAAGTTTCTCCAGGAGAATCAACAGTACACTGTCTTCCCCACTAGTTCTGCTTTTCTGTTATTGGCAATAACCTTCAGACTGGCCTTCAGCGCCCACCAACAGGCTGGCTCAGTTCAGCTGGGTGTTACAAATTACCCATTAGTTCATTTTGTCCCCTTTAAAAGCATTATTTGGTTTCTATTTCATTTTATTATTTTACAGTACTTCATTTCATTTTTAATTTACAGTAACGTTAATTATATTTATCCAAAGTATAACCTTTTAGTTGGAGAAAATAGATATTTCTTGCATTTTGTGCTTAACTTTAGGTCGTAGAAAACGTGAGGGAAACTTCCTACCCCGTCTGATTATGTTTTGAAGCCTCTTTAGTCTCTGAGGTTAAGTTTACAAGTTTTCAAAAAATGCATACTTCTTAAGCAATTTCAATATTTTGAGCACTGTTTGTAGTGCTTTGAATGTTAAAATATTTTTGTAAAATAATCATTGCTTTCTAAATGGAGCTTGAACATTTATTTTTATTCTTTCTGTTTCTCTGATTTGCAGTTGGTCTTTGTGCATTCATTAACTCAGAAAGAAGTCACTTACGGAATCCTGAGAAGGTGCCTAATGCCATAGCCCACAAATGAATGGTCCCAGGTACAGTTAACTGGAAAGAGAGCTACAGTGCGGTGAGGGCCAAAATGCTGAGGAAACCTCTGATAAAGACCCCTGAGCTCTCCTTAGCCTATCATACCTAAAGAGCATCAAAATTAACTGAGGAACCTAAAGTCACAGGAAAAAGTGTACTCAATAGCATGCCTATTGTTTTGGGAAACAACAAAAAGGCAATATATTCATGAGAAATGACATAACCTTCTAGTGTTTCCCCTAAAATTGAAACCGAAAGCCTGAACATTGAACAGGCTGTGCACTAGACAGATGTGAACAGGTATAGGGGCTGACTGGAATTCGATATGATGCACGTCAAACCCCAGCGTATAAGCTTTGTTCAAGTGTCTTATTTTCTGAATAGACTCTAATGCAGAATGGAAGTACTGTGTCATGAAATTATAAATAGTGCATGATTTAAGTAAGATTTTTATCACTGGAATGAAGAATTTAATTAAAATCTAGTAACAGATCAAGAAAATATTTTTGCACATATCTATTTGGGATAATATTTACAAACACTGTATCTTCATATTAATGAGATCTTATCCATGTTTGAAGGCTGAGGAAAACAAAGCTCCCTCTGAGCTGCTGGCTTTCTAGGGCCGCATTTCTAGAGAGGGCCGCAGTCCCGGTTGCAGTGCTTATCTATGGGTCCTGGGCTTTCATTTATAAAAGAGCTGATTTCTCACAAAATACTCACTATGGTAGATGTAACTGAGATTTTGCAGGATTGTTTTAAACTAGCCATACATATGTTGAGGTGTTAACATGTTAATATATATGATTATATATGTTAATATATAATATATTGATATACACATACACAATGATATGTTAATATATTTATAAATATTTACTTAAATTATAAATTTATTTATAACAACATATGAGTCATCCTTAAATACTTAGTAGATTTTCCCATTCCATTATTATTTAAAATAAATAGAAAAATTAGTGATTTTTTAAAAAACTTTGAAATTTACTGGAAATGAATTCATTATCAGATTAAAATTGTCATAGTGTTTGTCCAATGTATTTTTTAAACCGATGTACACAACATTGATCTCAGATGTAAGGAGGAAAGTCTTAACATTGTTATCACACAACCCAGGTATCTAATAAATTCAAAATTACAGTAGGAGTGTGTGGTTCACTTCAGGAGTCAAGTGTTTTCATTTCAATAAATGAGGGTGGTGCTGTTTAAACCAAAATGTGGGGCTAAATAGTTGAAAAACAAAGAACAATTTATTTTGGGACTAACATACCAAAATCTAGTGGTAAACTGGTACAAATAGAATTTAGTTATTGCTATAAGTCAGGGTTTTCAAGGGAAACTATTTAAGACATAACACATTATTTATAGGATTATTTTAGTGTAGTCACCCAAAGATTCAAATACAAGTGTATGCAAGAAATATGTGAAATATTGGTTTCCACACACTAGTGCCACAAAGAATCCAACTGAGGTCCTGGCTCCAATGGCAATGTCTTTTCTGAGTCAGGCAAAAGACATAGATAGAACCCATGACAATGTCTCCTACGAATTTCTTAAATTCTTAAACTTTCATTTCAATTTCTGACAGCATCATATAATTTAGTATGATAAAACACTGCTATTTTGTGTGTGTGTGTGTATATATATATATATATATATATGTTAATTTTTATCTAATAGTCACATAATCAGTGCCTTTAAATTGTAATAATCATTCATAGCTTATTCCAAAATCATATCATACACTCTGTCTGGTCTATAACACAGCAGATATTTAATGAACAAATAACTTATCACTTTTTATTCTATATTTGATTTATAATTCCCAAACTAACAAAATATCCATTTTGTAGTATTCTTCTTTTCATATAATCATTCTGCCACTTACAAAAGATGATTAAAAAGTAATGTGTGCATTAAAATAAAAATAATTTATTATAGTAAAAGAAATATTTCTATTGATCCCTCTCAAATTTCTTTCCCTCACTTTGAACACATTCATCCATTGCTCTTTCCACTTTCTGAAGCAGTCCTACAAGTGCTTTCTGTGTCTTTACATAGTGTGGTCAAAAATACCATTAATCTTGGTGGCTGTTGCCATCCAAAGAAGAGGAAAAATGATAAATTTTACAGTGAGCCCTAATCCATCTTATTTGCCAGACACAGCATCTGTGACTTCTGGCTTTTTTTCACAGTCAAATGACTGGGAATAGTAAATATTTTGAATTGTTTCAGTACTTTGAGGCAGCTGTGACTGTGCAACCAAAGAAACTCGAGAAAGAAGACATCCAGAACTGTTTCAGAAAGAGGTAAGAATGATGGGACAAGTGAGCTCAAATTGAGTGGAGTATTGAGGCAGGTCAACAGCACTGTTTCTTTTGGAATAATGAATTTTTAAAAATTTAAACATTTGCTATATTTTTAAATCATGCCTCTTATTCACTTACTATTGTATTATGTTCTGTTACATGATATTGCTATGTAAATTTGAAATAAACATAAAGATATCTGTACTTTCAGTTCTCAGAATAGATTTGGATTACAAGAGGTACAATAGATATTGTGAGAGAGGAACTTCACCAAAGGAACTAACAAGTGGGAGTGAGAAAATGAATGCTCTAGTTTATTAGAAAATGATAGGAGTATCAGTAACAGTTAAAAAAGAAAGGATTGGAACATTTTAGGATATAGTTTACTAAGAATAACTATAAGTGAGTAATGATTATAGCACCAACACTGCATTGTGAATGATCTGGGTGGAGGCATACAAAAGTATAAGTAAGGTTATTAAACATAGAACAGTGTTCATTGGAATAATGGAGAAAAAGGGATAAATACAGCTCTGACTAAAATGTAAAGGATTGGGGTAATGATGTTTAAAGTATCTGTTATATGCAGTTATGGAAATGCAGTGACTATGTCGCTTACGTATATTCATGTGCATAAATTACTTCTTGTCAGTGTTACCACTGACTTGCACATTGTTAAAACCAGTGATCAAACCTCAGTCTCTATCTTAGGATCAGCTTCCAAATGAAAATGTAGATTATCCATGCACCATAGTAGAAAAGGAATGGTGAAAAATGTTGGGGGAAGGCAAGTGGAAATTCAGTTTCTACAATGATGGGAAGGATATATGTTATAAAGAGTCAAATATGTGAAACCAAAACATAGAAAATGGTGTCCATTTAGATAGTGGAGAGTCATTTTTGTTTCTTTTAGTGCTTCTTTTAGGCAGAATGAAGTCAATAAGGAACTGAGAGTATCTAAGGAAACACAGTGGATGTTTGATATTAAGCAGTCATAAGAAAGAGGAGAATGTAACCAAGGGATTTAGAAGGGGAAGGAGGAATTGAGAAAGGAATAAAACCAGAAATAGGCAGTGTCTTAGAATATAAGGGCAGTGTCACATGTATAAGGAATCAAGTAAGTTTTGCATCCAAGTCAATGTGAGATTAAGAGTGAAAATTGACCAAGATGGAAATTTTTGGTGAATTTGACCTATTGCAGTTTTGTTGGATAATCTTGGGGAAATCTCAAAACTGAGCTTTTGCATCTAGATGTGATGTGGCTGTATTATTTAACCCAGGTACTTCAGTAAGCTGAGACTCAAATAGGAGGTGATTCTATCAGAAGTGCCTGAAAATTAGTAAAGTATTGTACAAGTTTAACATATTATGGTCAATAATTAGCATTCTATGCAACCTTTTTTCTGTTTACTTGCATTAAACCTATGTTTACTTCCATTTTGTTGTATTATTTCCTATTTTTAACTAAATGCATTTAGGCTGTCTTAGAAGAAGAAGATAAAATTTCTGTAAGCTAATAGGTATTAGAAATTCTTTACAAAACTTTTCCCTTTGAATCACATAATTCATGTACTTTTACTAGATCTCTACTGAACATGGTTAAAATCTCATTTTAATAGTTGTATACCCAATGAAAAGATGCATCCAATAATAGGGAGTAAATAAAGTATTTTATCAAGTACTTTATAGATTTATAAGATCTTGTCAATACATACATGAGATGCATATGTTAAGTGCAATATTTATTTGAAAAATATAGAGTTATTTAATGTCTCAGAGTTTGCTACAATTATTATACCTGTGGCTGAGACGATAAGACATTTAACTTGTTCCTTTTCAAAACATTCATCTCTCAAATTAGTATTTTCATTGGAATTTTTTGTTAAATTCTCTTTTGTTTTTGAATTTCTATTGTCCATTTCTAGAATTCTCAAAGATATTTGTTCTCATATTTCTAGTTTCTTTCTTCTAGTCTTCCTCAATAACTTATTTTTATCTCATCATAAATCACTTTTCAAGTGCACTGTGCTATGCTTTTGCCATACAATTTTCAAATGTGTCTTTCAATATCATTGAAATTTAATGAAGAAAAACAGCCTAGATATGTCCTAATGTGAATAATTTATAAAGGCTCATTGCACTGGTTGAGGACAATGATTAATATTAACAGATTGACATTAAGAAAAAGTTATGAAATCAAACTGTTTCTTTGACCTTCTATCTAAAACCAAGTTCTGAGAACAATATTATTAATATCCAAGGCACAATCAAACCATCAAAAATGTATAAGGATGATGAGGTCATTTTCTGCTGCTGTATGAGAACACAACACAGTAATTTATAAAAGTCATTGATATGGCTCATCCTATTCTAGGCTAGGAAATCTAAGATCAAGGAAGTACATCTGATGAAGCCTTCTTGTATCATAATCAACCAGAAGAGAAAGATAGATAGTTAGAGAGAGACAGACAGTCAGAGACAGAGTGACAGAAAGAGACAAAGACACAGAGAAAGACAGAGAAATAGAAAGACAGAGAGAGAAAAAGAGACAAAGACAGAAACAGAGAGAGAAACTTCCATTTGCCGAGTTGGGAAGCAAACTTTCGCTTTAACCAGTAGGTAACACTTGCTGTGGTAATAGTGGACTTAATTCATGAAGGAGTATGCCTGGGACCCAAGCAAAACTGTAAGATCCTGTCTCTGAACACTAGGAAACTGATGATTATGACAGGAGATTTGGAAGGGATATGCAAACCATATCAGTTATTTAATGACTATATAATTTTTGACACTGTTAAATTTCTGTGCTTATTTTAAAAATTGAGCAAGTATTTCAAGCAACTTCTTAAATACATTTCAATCAGGCAGAGTTATAGTCTGCTTATTAATTAAAAAGGATTTTGGGGTGAGATAAAATGTTGAATAAAGAATATACTGTGATTTCAAGCATCTTAATGCAATAAAAAGATGATGAAAATTATTTGTAGTGACTCTAATCCTTGGTGAATACTGTTTTAGACCATCACACTGTATTATTATGATGAAAGTTCTTTCTTTTTGGGGGCCAAGGATTTAGCTCAGGGGCTCAAAATCTTGCCTGGTAAGTACAAGGTTGTGAGTTCGATCCCCAGTAATCAAAACAAAACAAAATGAAACAAAATAAAAAACAGTAGTGACCATTCACTGGTGGGGCTAGAGAGAACAAAGCCACACCAGCAAGCAGGCCCAGTCAGGGAACCAGCACCATGCGTGGGCTGCTACTGGACTAGGAACAGCCAGATGGCAGCCCATTCTGGCCAGTGGACTAGAAGACAAGTACCAAGCCCCACCTCCCACCCTCTGCCATAAGCAAAGCCTTATGCGGAAAAACACAGGCTGTGATGACAGCTATAAAGGTGAAATACAGTTGGATCCCTGTGGTGCTTTGGTGTTTCACTAACGCTGCAGGTCTATGGCTAGTGTTCCAATCATAGGTTCAGAGGATAGTGGTAAGCAGTGTGACTTCTGGGGGCGGGGGTGATCTCCTTCTGAGGGTTGCTGCCATTGTTGGTTCCCTATGGTCTTGTTTTAATGTCCATATCATTTCCATTGTTTTGTTGGATTGGGTTTTATTCTCTTTTCTTTTGTCTGATTATGTCAAATCTGATGGCAGGAGCAGCTATTTCAAAGATAGCAAGATATATTATGGTAGCAAGTTAGGATTTACTATGGCTTGTTTTAAAGTCCTTTATTGCATTCATTGTCTTGTTTTTATTGTTTCTATTCTATTCTGTTCTGTTTGATTTTTACTATGTCCAAAGTTAGCAGCTATTTTGAAGACATCAAAAGGCATTATGGTAACTATTGTTGATTTCATAATGTTTTGAAGTCCTGTATCTTTTACACTGGTTTATTTTGATTAGTTTTATTGTTTCATCTACTGTAATTTTTTTTTTTTTAAAAAGACATTCTTTCTTTTTTGGAGTGTTTAAAGAGGAAACAATGAGAAAAGACAACATTAAAACTACATTTTTCTGGGCCTCATGGCACAGACTTGTAATCTCAGCACTGAGAGAAGCTAAAGTAGGAGCGCTCGGGGAACTTAGTGCTGTCAAGCAAACAAACCAATGACTAGTGATGTGGTGTAGTGATAGAATACCCCTCAGTATTATTACGAGATGTGATGATGGAAAGTAAATGAAGTGAAGGAAATTTAAGAAAAGGCCACTTAACTTCATAAGGGAAAGTAAGATAAGAATGATATTCAATTCTCAGTTCCAGAACTGAAGGAATGGTGAAGAGAAATAAAGAGTTAATACCAGGTACTCACATGTATATAAGATTATATTGAGGAAGAATTTGGAATGATGAATTTTAAGTAATATATTTCACCAGATGTAGTCAGTGTTTACAAGGGAAACTATTTAATGCAAGACACATAATTTATAGGAATATTTTATAATATTTAACCAAAGAGTTAAACACTAAAGAGTGTAGATCTGTCCACAAACTAGGGACTCAAATAATTCAGCTGAGGGTCTGAATCCCATGGAAATATCCTATGAGTCCAGCTGAAGACCTAAGGCCCATGGCAGTGCCCTCCAGGAGTTCAGCTGGAGGCCTAGAGCCCCTGACAATGTCTCACACAGGTCTCTATCAAGGTTCTGCACTGGGAAGGCCCGAATATCAGCAGTGGAAGCTAGAAAGTCCGTGCATTGGATGAGGATCTGTGCCAACAGGCTCAGGGGTCTGCACTGGAGCCAGGGCAGGATACTCAAGGTAAGGACCAGAGCTCCCCTAAAAGGCACCACAGATATCCTCAGCGATAGCCAAGACCTGAGCTTCTGTGAAGGTGAGAACAGCTGAGTTCATATCAAGAAAACTGGCATGACGATCTTCTCTGGGAGAATCAACAACACACCATCTTCCCTCCTAGTTCTCATCTGAAACTGTTGGCAGCAATCCTCAGGTGGGCCATTTACACCCAGCACCACACTGATTCAGTTCAGCTGGGTGTCATAAGTTGACCACTAAGAAGTCTACCACACCAGATTTCAAAGATGACTACACGTTGTATACTCTCAAAAATGGGAAAAGAAATTGTTTGTTTATTTTTGAGACAGAATCTCAACGTGTAGTTCAGACTGGCCCTCAACTCAGTATGCAACCCAAGCTGCCTGGAAACTCACAATGACCTTCCTATCTTAGCCACTTGAGTGCTGGGATTACAATTATGAGCCATGAAGCTCAGCCTTGAAACTCATACTTGATATTTGAGAATGCAACTGTAATTAAGATACACTGCAAAGAGTTACGTAAGATTAAATTAGGCACTAATACAGATCCTAATATGACTGAAGTCCTCATAAAACAGAAGACTCACTACATAGACAAACTAAGTAGACATATGAAATAATAAAGTGTGCTCCTTCCTACTGGTAGGAAGCAGGGTATTAGTTGGATCAAGATGCTATTCTCTGGATGATTATAAAATTCTAAGTGTATACAACTGATATCTCTCCTTCTTGTTTAGGACTGATGATAGCCTTGAAAAGACACAGTTGTTTGGCAGTGGTCATGCATGCTGTGGTAACACTACCCTGGGAGACTGAGGCAAGAGTACTGCAAGTTCTAACCCAGCCTGGGCAATTTAGTGTCTGAATGAGACTCTACTAAAAAACAAAAGGGCTGGGGATTTAGCTCAGTGGCTAAAGCTCCTGCCTGGCAAGTGCGAGGTCCTGAGTTTGATCCCTAGTACCAAATAAATAAGTAAATAAAAATTTTAAAAGTGCAAATTTAATGGCCTCCAAACATTCAAATTAAATAAGTATGCCTCACACAAAAGCAGGTGCATCCTGGTGGAAGAACACATTACAAACAGATTGTGTCACAATTATATCTGCTGTGCTACAGGAAGTAATGAAACAAATGAGTGCAGTTTCATTTTCTTTTTTAACACCATCTTTGCAGTCCCTCTCAGTAGTTAGCATAATAATCAGTTCTCCAAGTGATTTAAACATTTATTTACTGTCCTAGTTAATTCTCTTGTTATTTGACACTAGCAGTGGCTTTTTTTTTTCTTTTAGAGAAGTGGAAATTATTTTTTTCAAAGGAGACAGTGGTAAATGATTAAGGATAAGGAAGTATTTTAAAAATGGAGGTGGATGGATATTTGAAATCCAAATCAACAAAAGCTTCTCAATGTAACTACTAAAAAACAAATTGGCATAACCAGTGAGCATCAGCACACTGCTATGAGACAGTATTAATACTATGATTGATAACAGAAGACCCATGCTAACAGGGATAATAGCTATGCATGATTCCAACAGCATGAATTCACGTTTACTCAGCCTGGGTGTCTAGATCTCCAGCAAAATCTATCAATGCTGAACCCTCAAAAAATTTCACCCATTTATTAAGCAGGTCAACTTCCACCCTTAAAAGACAGTGCTATATATTCAAACTACAGCAGCTAAAGATACTGTCCTGACAGAGCTAAGAATCAGGTCATAAAGTCACAGGTGATATAAAGCCTGCATTATACTTGTAGTACTGGTCAACTCATCTTTTTGCTAAGCCTACTTTTCTTGTTTTCCTAAAGGAGCTGTTTCTGGATATTATCTCTGAAACTTTCTGCTTGAAAATTTATATCCTGAAATCTCTTTTCAAGGAATTCTATTTAACAGAGATTTTTACCTTGAATAAAAGCAAGTTAGAAAGAATATGTAAACAACTTGGCTTGTTTTTCTGGAGATTTGGATTCTGCAGGAGCCTTGTGGATATATGGATTTGGAGCTCATTCAACTGCTCTAATCTGGGCATCTATTTCACAGATGTTGACACAGAAATTGTACTGAAGTTGTGGGAATAAAGAAGATCATCTAGTGCAAATGCTCCAATGAGAAGAGAAGAAGGCAGAAAACTTGTTTTAATATAAATAAATTTAAAAATAACCAACAAAATGTGTGGGAATAAAATCAGGTTTTGAAAAAGAAAAGTGGGAATCTAGAAATAAGAACATGATTTTGAAAACATCCCAAATTAAAAATTAAAATAAATAATGGAAATAGATTTTCAGGAATTCAATTTTCAGATAAATTTTAACATTTTGTAATACAATTAGAAGCAACAACTAAATATATATATACATAAACTATACATTCATTAGTATATAAACAATTCTAAAATACTTGAAAGCAATATAAAAAATGCTGCAGAAGTTGACATAAGCCCTCCTTACCCAAAAAGTTCTAACAGCTTTGAAAACAAAGTCATTTAATAGAAAATCAACATAAGCAGTATAATAATTTTGAAGAATCTCTTTTTTCCTTCCAGTGTCTCATTTTATCTACTTAGTGTCCAGGTTATAATATTATAATAATCCATTCAAAGAAGTAATATTAACATTTTTCTGATTATGAAAATTTATTAAATAGAAAGTGCATTAATATGAATATGAAAAACACAATTTTAATACATTATGCATAGTTAAGTTACTGATGTTAATTCTATTTTAAATTATCATAGATAAGAGATCTGATTATTTAACAATTATATTCAATAATAAAGTTCTATCTCTTGGCTGATCTATACAGAATTAGGAATTATGCATTAAATTAAAAACTTCTGATGTTCAAAAGATGCAGGGAGAGAACTTTAGTTATTTTCAATGATTTGATAATTGGTTACTCTGGGCCAACTTTTATCAGTCTCAGGAAGTAGGTAGCAGATGATTTGTGTGAATTTCTTTGACAATGCTGTACTGACATAGTTTCAAGATGTCACCATAGCTTTTTAACACCAAAGTATGTATTGGTTCTAGATTCCAGATGGCCATGTAGCTCTTCAGGGACGCATTTCAGATGAAGGGAGGAGGGAGGAGCGCTAAGTAGTCGGACAGTCTGACGCCATCTTATCCCTAGAGGATGCTTTCTACAGAGCAGAAATCGAATATCTGAAACAGCTCATCGCTGACTGTGTTTTAGTGTGGACATGTCTGCTCTCACTTTATAGCTAATACTTGAGAGATGAGAGTGAGTGAGAAGAAATCATGTTTATCCAGGGGTCACAGAAAGATAGCGAAGACCTATCATCCCCTCAAATAAATAATCTTGTGGAATTTTGATACCCAAAAATGGCTTTCATGGGGAAGAAAAATGTGCTAAGGGATAATGTGCAGGAAGGCTCCTACTGATTGGCATTTTTATTATGCAGGGTATACATATATATGGCTGGAATATCACAATTCTGAGGCAACTTCCTATAATTTTTCAGATAAACACACTACGTTTTTGTAAGTTAACATCACCTTTTATCCTATAATCTGGATGTCACCAGATGCTCTGGATTTTGTAAATCTAGGCAAAGATTATTTAGCAATTAGCACCTTAGATATTTTGATGGAGCTTTGAAGTAGAATTTAGAATTCTGAAAAAGAAAGAGCAGTAACTAAACAATAACTGATAAGCTACAGTAGGAAAAATATCAGCTTTATTCTCAAAATAATGATTGTATGTGACATTAGAATAAAATGGTACCAAATTGTTTTTTAAAAAAACACTTTTGTGCAGGCACATTCTGTGTGTATATATAATTTGTTTTTGAAAACAGTATCGAAAATATGACTTTTTAAATTTAAGTTTAATGCAATTTAATAGTCTCATATAAATAAGGGGATAAGAAAGTGGTGATCACTTTGTTCAAAATGAAGTCATTACTCACTTTGTTCATTGAATTGCAAATGGATGAATATGTATAGGAATCAATTATATAACAAATAAAGCATTCTTTGATTTCCAAATGTACAGGAGGTTCTTATAGTCATCTTAAAAAACAGCTGACTAGTTGTTTTCTTGTGCTCCATCCCACCCAGTAGTGTAAAACTGATGAAAAGATATATATCCTATGCAATGATAATTGGTCAGTAGTCTGGTCATCAAACTTTGATTTGTTAAATAGACCATCTACATAAATCACTTGCTACCTAACAGAATTGAGGCACAGAGATTTTCAGTGTCTGATGATAGGGGCTAACGATGAAAAGCATTAAATTTGTTGGGGAGAAAATACTGACAGAAGACAGAGAAACATGCTAAGATGGAGACACATGAGAAAGAAAACCGCTATAGTAAGGTGAAAATTGAGAGAAGCACAGAGGGAGAAAAATAAAGGTATAAGAATAAATATGAAAAGGAAAAGAGAGACAGAGATAATGATATGATTTCTACACATTCCAAGCTTCTTCCCATTCAAGACTTATTAGTTCATATATTTCTGAGGTATCCTGCATCTATGAGATGTGATCAAAACATAAAGTGAATATTAAAAATCAGCATATTGAAAGACACAATGCCCTTATTCCCTCTCAGAGTACTCTACCTCACTCCAAACACACTTATCCCATTATTTTTGCCATCTTATGAGCAGTTCTGAAAGTTCAATTTGTGAATGTCTTTTCGTGGCTGTCTCAATATTGTGAATTGATTAAAAATATTTATGCTAATTTTGGCCAAAGAAAAACATATCACCTCTCTTCATCTACCTTAATCACTGTATTTAGTTTAAGTAACTTTTAGCTCTTCCTTAAAGTCAAAAGAACCATGAAATTTAAATATTTTTAATTGCTTCAGGGCATAAAGTATCCATAACAATACAAAAAAAAAAATACTTGCAGTACCATTCACACAGTAGCCAAAACGATGCGATGCAGGTGCTCCAAGCAAGGAAGAGTATTTTGAGGAGGATTAATGGCAATATATCTTTTACTCTAATACACTTTTTAAAATTTATACATTTTATTTTCTGATTGAACATCATATAATTTCTAAGTAATTTAAAAAATTTTGAGTAAACTTATTCCTTATGATTTAAAGTTCACTCAACACAAAAATAAGCAATTATGTAGAAACAGAGATATGAATCTGCAGGGCATACAAGAAGAATAAAAATAAATAGTATGGGTAAATTGAAAGCAGTGATGATGGCATTTTTGTAAATAAGATTATTATTCAGTGTAAATTTTTGTTCTCTTTTTTGAATTATGACTACTATTACTAAGTTTACTTTTTTGTCTTCTTTGAATTACGTTTGTACATAGATCTAACATAGCTATTTCCTAATATTGATTCATAATTTGCAAAAGCTGTTGCTTATAATTGCTTTTTCAGTGATATGAATTTATGAGGTTCCAATTTTAGATAATAAAATATTAGTATTACTTTGTTTTTCTTAGACTTTCATTAGAAGAATCTGTATAGAATAAGGTAAATATTGACTGAAAAGAAAGAATAATTTCACATTTATTTGAAAATAAATTCACATTCATTGTGGGGACAGATTGAACAATTTATACTTTTAATACTGGCCATTTTATTCCTTCTCTATTTAAAACATTGCAAGAATTATATGATATTGTGCTAAAAAAATGAAATCTGTGAAGAGAATATAGTGTGAATACGATCATCCTTTACTCCCTCCATTAGATGTGTTAACATTTGGCATACTAGTGCTCATGAAAATAATAACTCCTAAAGAGAAAATGAGATGGAAAACTCTCCTCTACACAATGAAAATAGGTGGAAAAGGCAGGAGAGAAACATGCATGCCTTATTTTTTGTTACACTGGATAATTGTATTTACATCTTCAATTCTTTAGCAACTGGCAGATCTGATTTTTGTTTCATGTTCCTGTCTCCCATGTTAAACCATGACCTTATGGAATATGACACAATTGATGAGTCCTGTTTTAAAATAATGCAATATTTTAATATGTCATGGATGATTGCACACCAAAAAGCAAACAGAACAATAAAGATAGAAATAATGATGTGCTTCAAATGTCCAGAAGAATCATTTCTTAGAGAAAATTAGTGGAATTATTACTGAGTGAATGACTACACTTCAACTTGCAAGTAGAGAAAACTAATAATGCAATAATTTCAGATACAATTTCTGCCTACACTTTATCCCAGACTGATCATGACTATCCAAGTGAAAAAAGGTAAAGTAGAAAAAAAAAAAAGGCAAATAACCTAACAACAAATTTTCTCATAAATGTTGGGAATTTACAATCTGAATGTTGAACTGATCTTTTGTAAGTCATGTAACATATTAAGTAATAGTCTACTAACACACATTTGTGCTTAACATAATGTAAATTCATGTATTCAACTGATATCTTGTGCCAAAAATATGTGTTGCTCCTAAAAGAAAGATAAATTTTACTTTCACAGTCATGTGAGGGAAAGACCCATGTGAAAAAAGCCTAAATTATTTAACTCAGCATCTGAAAGAAATGAGAGAGTTGATGCATATTTTCACCACATTTGACAGAAACACTACAAGCTTGAATTTAATCTTTTCCAATCAATGCTGAATGCAATTCAGATTTCTATGATTTGTTCTCTAATAAACAGTTGTTTGTCCCTCATTAAAACAGGCTTTATTTTAGACATTCATTCTGCAGCAGACTTAAGCTTGGCAATACAGGCAGTGTTTATATAAAGTGAGATCCTGATCTCTTTATTGAAAAAAATGGCTTACTCCCATATTTGTGTGTTTTTTTCTGTTTATTTTATTTTATTTAATTTTTGTGTGTGTGTGTTGTTGTCTACAAGTATTATACTATATCCAACGGTGGGGCAACCACTGAAAGCTGAGATTATCATAATCCCATTCTTAACTTCTGGTGGGTATCTTGCTTACCGCTGAAAATAATGAATATGTCAGTAACTCCCCCAAAAGTAATCTCTGCTGCTCAGGCAAGGAATAAATTCTAAATGGCATTATTTCTGGTAGAACATATTACAATAATTCTTGTATGGGGAGTTTTGTAAAGCATGGTATGTGAGTTGAGTTGGAGTAGTTAATAACATATAAGAAAGGACATTTTAAACAAAAATACAAACATGACTGATACCATTGATTCATTGGAGTTTGTCTTACAAGAAACAAGACAAAAATATGATGCAATGTACATTACTATCTACTTGGAAGTCAGAATATATTCTTCCTCTCTCTTACACCATACAAAGATTTTTAATATTTAAAATAAATTGTGCATTATTAAAAGCAAAGAATTAAATCAATAAATAAAAGCAAGAATTAAATTAAATTTTAAAAAAGTTAAGATAGGTGCTGCACCTCTCTTAACTCTTTTAAAATGTACCTTTCCTAAAAGAAGAAAAAAGAATAATAAAATATAATAATGTTAATACAGGTAGATTCTCAAAGCAAAGAGAATATTGATTAAACCAGTCTGATAAAGCAAGATGCCAGAGAATTTTTCATGACAGAGAAGATAAGTTGTTTTCTGTACTTTAAAAGTTCAGTAAGGAATAGAAAAGAAAACTAAAAAGAGAAAGACATTTTAGTCTAATAAAATAATGAGTCTCCAGAGATTGTGGGGAATTTTAAAATATATAGTGCAAGATTGTGACTAGTGAAAATGTATAGATGAGATAATGTCTAGAGATCATTTCATGAACGGTCTGTATTGCACACTGAGTTACATACTGAAGCAGGCCAATAAGAGCAAATACTGAAGAGTTTAAAAGGAGAAAGGACATTAGTTATTCAGACAGATGACTGGCAGATCTATATCTGATGAATCTGTGGCTTCATTATTAAAGTGAAAGACCTGAATTTAGTAGTTAACTGAGAAATGATGACAAGCTTTTAGGTCAATAATCTTAGGTATAGAGATTATGATCAAAATAAATGAGTAAAAAATATGATACCTATATTTGTGATTAGACTACATGGAATTTGAAAGTTGGAGAAAAAAATTTTAATTTCCATTCATCTTTGTATTTCTGGTAAATTGATGGAAAGTAGTATCAACACATTCCCCTTTAGGGAAAAATTTCTATATAACTATAATATTGAACAAGTTGTTGCATTTCAAAATGTCAGATAAAATGTGAGAAATATATATTCACAATAAGAAAATATAGAGGAGTATAAATCACCTTCAAGAACTGATATCATTGCATATTCTAATAGAAGGGAAAGAGGTAGAATACAGTACAGCAGAGAAACCAGCAATGTACTTGAGCAAAAGTAATGAAAGGGGCAAAACTAGTTTCATTAACTTGAATCTCTGAGAATAAATCATTCCCTCCTCTTCTTACCTGTTGTGATATGAGACCTGCTTTGGCTTATGGAAGCATAACTAACATCTGTGCCTCCCTCTTTATAGCTTTCTTTCATGTGTTTCCATCTCCTCTTTTTCTCTTCTATTATAAACATGTTTATGAATGGATGTCAGGGCAGGCCCAGCTGAAGATGGTCTCACCGTGACATCCTTAATTTAATTATATTTGCAGAGAACATTTTTCTAAATAGTACAACATTCAGAAGATCCAGGAGTTAGGTCACATGCACATATTTTAGGAGATTAAAATTAACTCTATCCATACCCCATTCTGCCAGAGCAAAACATGTTACTTCTACTTGGTAAATATGCTCTGGAGCTAAGGAAAGTTTTGGAGCAAGTAGAGAATGAGAGATTAATTGATGTAGAAGTGAGTGGAAGGAATAAAGAGAAGGAGAGATGGGATGAAGTCAAGTTTGATGCAGAGGAATTTTCTCTGGAAAAAAAACCAGCTAGATTCTAGGCAACACCAAATAGTAGCCTACACCATAGGACTACGTTTTGGGGCAAACATAATCAGTCTTTGTTATATTTAAAGTGATTCAGTCATCAATAGCAATGTAGAAAGAAAGTCATTCTGATAAATATCTTCAAGAAATGAATGTTCATATCTTCTAAAAATGTTCCCACTGGAGACATTTAGCTCATTGAATATTTTGCAATTGAATGAGATTTCTTTCTTGGAGGGACAGCCCAACAATGTCCCTCTTTGATCACCACCAGTAGAGAAGAAACTTTGCCACAACTAAGGAATGCCAAAAAAAAAAAAAAAAGAGAGAGATCAACGGAAGAGGATCCTCTAGTATACAGCTGTGGCACAGAATGAGGAACACAGAATGCAAAATTATGTGAGTTTAATTTTGTGTCACAAATAGGAACAAGCTCTGTAAATTATAATATTAAGCATTATTTGGTAGGAATTTTTTGGAAGTAAGAATGATATATTTATGATGAACTCTGGCATTATAGATTTCCAAGTACATTTAGAGAAAGTCTGACTTAGAAATCCATGACATGAACTATCAAGCAGGCTAAGCAGACTGGAAATAAGGTGATTCTTGAATTGTAGAAGCAAAAATAGACAAATTTCCCTACTTCCATCATCACAAATCATGATTTACATAGTTGAAGGTAGTGGGGGAGATGAAATATGCACCCAAAATAATAATTTGAACTTCTTCAAGGCTATAATTTTCCTAGATTTTAAAATTTGTTTGTATATTTCCCCTAAAATATGCCACTTTGATATGCTGATTACTTAAGACCTAGTAAGGTCTTGAGAAGTTCTTGAAGGTCTTGAAGCTCTTGAGAAGCATCAGCCAAGGGGAGGGTTTGCTCTGCACTGGCCTCTGTGAAGGCAGATCCCCTGAAAGCACTCAGTTGTCATGAATCCCTTCTTGCCTTAATCATTTTCCCTTTGCTGAGGTGCAATTCCTAACATACTCGAGCTAAAGGAACAGAGTTCTATTTTGGCTCATGATTACTCTTCATGGTTGGCTGCCTCTAAGGCAGAAGCAGGATAGCAGAGAGACATAATAAAGGAAAATCTGCTCACAGGATACTTGCCAGGAAGTGGAGGCAAAGGGCAGAACCAGGGAGTTTTGCATTTCTCGGTTGTGCTTCAGTGCCCTATGTCTTGCAACTGAACTCCATTCCCAACAGCACATGCAACCACGAATTCATCAGTGAATGGATCTACTGGTGACTACAGTGCTTCCATGATCCAGCCACATAAGTCTTCAGGGGGTATACTCCAAGGACCAAGCATAACATTTCTGCCCTGTGGAGATATCTGTCACTTCATACAAAATCCATTTAGTCTTTCTCTATGTGTTATTAACACTTTAACAATTATAGCATTGCTCAAAAGTACAAATACAACATTTCCCGTGCAGCTCAAGGCTTGTGAGCTTCTCTAAAAATGAAGAAAAGTTAAATGTTCCTGACATACAGTGGTACAGCATGAATATTCTCATTCCAAAATGAGGAAAAAAGAACGAGGAAAAATTGTGACAGAGCAATATCAAAACCCAGCGGAGCAAATGTTAAATCCTGACACCCCATGTCCAGCACCAAAGGCAGGTGGTGGTGAGGTATGAACTCCAAAGGGTTTGGGCTGCTCCACTACTTTGGTTCTGCCAGCTGTAGCCCTCATGGCCTCCCCAGTGGAGGGGCTTTGATCACTGCTTATGGTTTTTCTACACAGAATTTCTATTTTTCCGGTTTCTCCAAACATCTGGATGCTCCAGTGCAGTTTTGGCTTTTCTCTTACAGTTTTACATGCTGTGCTCTCTGGTGAACATTACCTGGCCACCTAGGCTTTCTTTTGAAACCTAGATTGAGACTTCTTTATGACATTCTGTTTTTTTGTTTTTTTTTTTTTTTTATCAGCACTGCAGAAATGATGCCAAGATCTTCCAGCAACTGCAGCAGGAGTTCAAACCTCTTGTATCAAAGCTAACAAGGTCTGTGTACCTCTGTGTATCTGGATGGGTAATCAATGTGAATACCAGGTAACTAATTCTTCACTCTTCAACGAAAATTACAAATTTGTCAAGTCATATGATAGGTGAGGTCTTATGTGCTTCTGAGATATCCTCAAGACATATTTTCTTTTTTAAAAAATTTTATTTAAAGAGAAAAAAAACAAAACAGAAAAAAGGTAGCAACAATACAGAATTAAAAAAAAACACTAAGAAATCACTAGTTGATCAATTACATACTGTCATCTTAGAAATAGTTGTTCAAGTTACAAAATTAAAGCATACAAAGTGGACGTTCAAATAGAGAAACTGCAAACAGTTCTGCTCAACAATCCAACAAAACTTAGTAATATGGTCATCTCTCTTACACATTTAAACATACAAATGTTGGCAAGGCTGCAAGGAAAGAGGAACACTGCTCCATTGTTGGTGGGAGTGCAGACTGGTGCAGCCACTATAGAAATCAGTATGGAGAATTCTCAGAAGACTAGGATTGGAAGTTCCATTCAACCCAGCTATTCCCCTACTGGGTATTTTCCCAGAAAACCTGAAAAAGTCATGTCACAGTGATATATGTGCAGTGGGTGAAAAAGATGTGGTATCTTTATACACATGGAATAAATGGAATATTACTCAGCCATATTTTCTTTTGATCTGATACTTTGAGTCTAATGGTAAGTGGAGATCTTGTTCCCAGTGAAATTTCTTGAGTTTCACCTCCACTATTTTAACTTTTTATCAGCATTTTGGTATTTTGCACTCTGACCAAAATTTAACAAGCTTGGCTTATAGCATTCTAGGGATTCTTTAAGTAGTATCTCTAAATATTTTCAAATTTATCCTGTGAAAAGATTCTAAGGGCTTCTAAACCACATGGTCAGGTATACTTCTATCACATTCTTCTTCTGAGACACTATGCTTAACACAATTTAAAGATCTACTGATGTGCAAAGTATCCACATGATAAATCACCTTTCATACACATGAACCTTTTGGAGGACAATCCCCAACACCTCTCCAGGAATCTCAGTAACCAAGGAAGTTTAACTCAGATCCCAGCAGAAGAGACTAAAGGTCTAGTACCACATTAGGTCTGAATTAGGCCATCTGATTTCCTCTGAAGGTCATTTAACTTATCTTTTACATAACTGGCTCATTTTCACCTATGTTGCCTATTTTCTCCTTTCATTTCTCTCCTATGCAAGGATAACATAATAGATTCTATATTACTGGACTTTGGGACAATCTTCCTTTTTCTTGTGGCATGGCAGAGAGACACAGCAGACAGGTGGCAGCAAGCAAAACCTTGCCCTTTTTTGTCTCTTATATTCCATCTAGACTAAAAGCCTGCTGATTTGTACTATCTGCACATAGGTTGGTGGTTCCATTATCCACAATCAGAATTATTCTAAACAAATTTAGTTACTACACACTCATAATCCATATTCCTGGGTCTAGTTATCTATGAGAAGTTCAACCCATCATTGCATCAGGCTTTGTGGGGGCATCTAGATAGAAGCCATAACAGAGTCTATCTCTTGTATCACCTTTTCCCCACTATTTTCTGTTGCAATTTGTGAAGATACTATATACATCACTGATTTCTTTTGGGAACATAGGTATCATGGTGGTTTTGGAACATGCTCAAAAATGTGTTTGATGTTTTCTCCTTCAACTGGTGGAGCCTACATACCTCTGCCCTGGAGAATGGGTCACAATTTTATGAAAACAAACAAACAAAAAATAGTTGAAGTAAAAGTCTGTATGTAGCATTAAAAATTA
This sequence comes from Hydrochoerus hydrochaeris, assembly GCA_004027455.1. Taxonomy (NCBI): domain Eukaryota; kingdom Metazoa; phylum Chordata; class Mammalia; order Rodentia; family Hydrochaeridae; genus Hydrochoerus; species Hydrochoerus hydrochaeris. The sequence goes on along the minus strand of PVLA01003270.1, from coordinate 140,969 downwards.
GGTTGATAATAATAAATCATATTTCTTCAACTCTTCCATGTTCTATTGTTTTCTTTTAGGGAAAGGTCATTCAAGAAGCCCTTGGTCAAAACTTACTTGCAAGGAACTGAATTCTGCTGCCAGTAGCCTTAGGCCCATAACTCCCCAGTGCCAGCCTCAGTCAAGTCTTCTGATGACTGCAACCCTAGGAAACATCCTGACAGCAACCACAGTAAGAACCTTAAGTCACCCAGCTAAATCAGTCTCAGATCCTTGATCAAAGTAATTGAATAAAAATAAATGTTTATTCTTTTCAACAATTACATCTGGAGTCATTTGCAGCAATAAATAGCTAGCATAAGAAGAACCAAGTTTCATCTTGTATGACCTGAAGGAAATTTTATGAAAAATTAAAATATTGGAGCTTACAGATATCTACGTAATTCAAAAAAATAAAAAAGGGAAGTTAGTGAGTAGAGTCGAAAATTACAAAAAAAATTATGTAAGAGGTGAAAGTATCCCAAGAGATACAAAAGACACATATTTATCTTAAAAGACGTAATAATGTGAAGCTTTTGAGAAATGGTTAATCAGAATATTCTGAGAAACTATTTAACTTTTGAGACAGCATTATATTTTCTCATGTCGATGTTTTCTATGAATTCTTCTTAGAATGGGATGTATTTTCTTCCAGTAATAAAGATTTGACCTGCCATACAATTTTATATCCATTCTCATAGGTATTTTTATAATCTGCTGATCAACCTTCATAAATATACGGCACAATACACACACACACACACACACACAAACACACACTGGGGTACAGATGACAACTAATATTTATGGGCCATTACATGGTACAAAATTGTGTGAGTAAATATACATACATATATACTTACACATCTGTAGGCACACAAAAGATTATATTTTTTCACAACCTTAACAAACATAATTATTTCACTAACTTAATTTTATCTCTTTTGGAAAAAACAATCATGTTTGTGTTATGTGGTAAAAATGGCCACCGTCATGTTTGCCACTTATTTCAGACTTTGCAAATAAAAATAAAATTTCACCAAATGCTACTTTTTGTAAATAAAATTGTTTGCAACTAAAAGCATTCATGAGCCAAGGTACATCTAACCTAATTTTTTAGAAAACATTCTTTAGTATGCTCACTTCTTCTACAAAGGAAAAAAATTGCAAGTAAATACATGAATATTTAAGAAAAAAGATAAAGAAATATATATGTTTAAATATTAGCATTCAGATAAATGTATTTTAAACAATGGTGCAGGAAAAAGGAATGTAGCAGTGATGGCAAACATGGATAGAAATGACTGGTCTCAATCTTATAGATTTTTGGGTAATTTATGAATCAATTAGGCAGTTTCAGATCTTGACACTAAAGAAAAAAAAGTGAAATACTTGAATTTTTGATGGACCATCTTAAATTTTTTGAAAATAATCTCTTCATTTGGAAATCTATGTTCAATCAACTGCTGCATACCAATCAATATCTGAAAGTAGGCCACATTTACTGTGTTTTATAGCTAGCAGCTATTTCCCACTAGCTATGTACTCAGTAGGGAAAAAGATGCCATTTGGTTTAAGATGCCGAATAAAAATAAAAATAATAAATTCCACCTTCTATTGACGCTGATCAAAACCTTTCCTTGACTTTTTTACATGATCATTTCTCACTCATCTCTAATGGTCACACCATCCATATGTCTTCATTAACTGCACACTGGAGTATCTTCAACCCAAAATGTGAAGGACACTATCACCTTCTACCAGAATTTTCATAATTCAGTCATTTTAGGTTTGATGAATCAAATTTAGATACTGCATTGGAAAACTCATGACTATACACACATATGTGTCAGTTTTGTATGTTTTTTTCTTATGCAATATGGAGGTACACATTTGTTATGGTTGATATATTGTGTCAACTTGAGAAGTTTATAAATTTAACTAAGAGACTCAACAGGAATCCAGGATTCTTATTTTGTAAAAATCTTGAGCCTATGAAAAAGGTGAATGTGAAGGTGATACAAGTATCACACCTGCCCTGGAGTTGAGGAGTGGCCTGCATACAGTGTAATAAAAAGGAGGAAAGAAAGGCTTGTTCTCCCCTCTTTTTACTCTGAATGCTTTGCTGGCTGCTGCCTTGAAGTGTTGCCCAGTGTCATGACACCCTGCCTTGGAATGAACTGACTGTGGACTGAAACCTCCACCAACAGTAAGCTAAATAAACTTTTTCTTTCTTCATTTTGGATGTTGGGTATTTTGTCCCAGCAATGAGAGAAAAGTAACCAAGACACTTAAGAAAGCCTGAAATACTGTTTTAAAAAATTAAATGATGTGACATATTGTGCTTCATGAGCAAAAATATGACACATCAACATTTCTAATAAAACATGAAAAATAAATTTATAGAAAACAATGGACATGGCTAAAATTCCAAAAGCCATTAAGTCTTACTAGGAATTTGAAAGTAAATATAGTACGTCAGAATTTGTGAAAGCAATGAAACTGTAGAGATTCAGATTTATTTGAATTGAGACATTTTTTGTGTAGTCTAACACACCTGATAGTGATTCAAAGCTTTTCTGCAACCAATTATGTCTGTGGCTTGCTACAAAGTCACAGTTCTTCACAGGTGTTAAATGTTGCAAAGCAAAGGGTTCTATTGACAATGTGAACATAGTAAACCAATTACCAACATGACAAAAATATTCTGAGGTGCAAAAAGAGAGTGGAAAAGAGCAGCATTTATATTTTTATGATTGTAAAATCTTCATATAATAGTTGAATGTAAGAGAAAGCAAATTCTTTATGTTTTTCTTTCTTTTTTTAAAAAAAGTTCTCCTTTTTTAAATTTTTTTTTACTGGGAATTTAACTCACAACCTCGCGTTTGCCAAGAAGGCATGTATGCCGCTGAGCTAAACCCCTGGCCAAATTCTCCATTCTTAGAAGACCACAAACATTCTTATCTACAACTAACGCAAGATAGTGAGGTTTGATGTTGCATAAAAAAGTATTTTGTGATATATAATTTCACATAAATATATATCTATGTACATGAATTAATGAGCAATTATTTTCTTTTGCATGAAATAAAAAAACTGGAAAATAATATTAATATGCTTTTGAGAAAAAAATGCTTAGATATGAAAAAGAATTTTAAAGGACACTTACATGAATTCCTTTTCAAGAACAAAAAAGATATTTGTTAATGTCATCACTTTAAAATGCAATTGAATCACGGCTCATATTTACCATTACAGCAGAATAAAATTTTCCTAAAATTCAAATTCTGAGGAATAAATGAAGTAACTTCCTAGAGTTTAGGAATGAGTTATCACTGAGACACATAAAAACAATTTAAAGGGTATAATCGAATATGGTAACTCGAGTTTGTTAGTATTCATCTTTTTCAGCCACTTAGTGGTTTAATGTTACTTTTGATATATGTAGGTGACAAGTAAGGGTCAAGAAATTTGATACGCTAAGCGGGGGCACAAATCAAGGACACAAATCAAGAGAAGACAGAATAACTTAAATCCAGAGCTTGCACACAAACAACTCTGATCACCCTCAAAGCTTGGATGACAGTCACAGCTCATTCAAAACTAATCATCTGACAAGGAGCCATGTCAAACATATGAGAACAATAAGATGCCCCTGCAAACTTCCACCCTTTCTTTGAGCCAGCAAAGGAGGTCTTCATGGATTGACGTACCTAGACTACTTTTCTGCTTTGGTAAACTGGTCCTGCTGATGCTAGAGGATATACTTGCTGGATCTTTCCTAAAACCCAGACCAGTGTTTTCCATTTACTTCCAGCAGCTTCACTTCAGTTTCTTTTCAGGAATCCAGTTGCATGAATGCCACTGGTGCTCACCTCTGCAAGTTTTAATACTAAACGCAGCTCCTGACGTTGTTGATATTACTGTATGACTACTTATTCTTCTTTGCCAAGAGAGCAAGAACATATTAACATTTAGATACCCAGAAAAATCACCATGTCCTCATCTCACATTCTTTAAACAGTATTCCATCATATGACAATTTGTAGTCTCTTAACAAATTATTTTTGGACAAAAGTATTCTTCATCTATCTCAACTTTAGTTCCCAATAAACTTATACATTAATTTTTTTAAAAAGTGAAAGAGAACTTTTAATATACACTAATGTTATAGTTGCTTGCAAAGATGCTTCCAATTTTCCTTTAGTTTTGTTTGTAAATAAAAGAGGAGAAAAAAAGTTGGCAAATATTTCAAAAATAAACTTCCCCACTTAATATTTTTTCTTCTAGGGCAATTAGTCTTTCAAATATGTTATAAATTAGGAAAAACCTGATGTGCATATTGGTTTGAGACAACAAATAAGTTATTTAAGTAAATCCATCTCTTTGTATCTTTTGAAATCATTTATTCTTTACACGGTTACTCAAAATTGTGAGGTAATTAAATCTAAAAGTACAGCACATAACATTTGCTTTACACTCAAAATACAATATTTTAACAAATTAAATGAGATGTTCAGTTTACAAATAATTAATTTAGTGCAGGATATCAATATAAAATACAAGTAAATCTTTAACCTCTTCATTAAAATAATTGAACTTCTGTATCTAACCAGTCTCAATTGAATTATTAAATAGTACAATTTATCATTTAAGAATTACTGTATTACACTGAAATGGATTTAAATGACACCATTAAAATAATCTCACCATAAAGAAGCACTATAAATGATTTGACTCTCAGTCCCTTCAAATACTTGAAATTAAGATAAAATAAATCTTCACTTTGCCATACTTCTCAATTAGTATTGATATTTTATGAATCATTACCCTTTGGATGTATTACACTGTGGAACACTCAATGTCTTAGGAGAAAAAGGAACTCTGGTTCTTCTACTCATATTATGTTCGTCTGTGTTGCCTAATTTGGACTTTCTTGAAAAGCAGTGAATGTAAGTAATAAACTCAATAGGTAGTGGCCGAGTGAATGAATTAAGATCAGGCAACATGCCAGCACAAGGAATTGTAGCGTCTATAAAAGTCCTAGGATAATTCCCCTGATGAAAACTGCCAATGAATGCATGATATGAGACCCCACACCATTTGAACATCCCAGGACAACCTGAGCTCAGCTACTGTCTCCAGTCTCCTTGTCTTTCACTTTCTCTTGTGGGTCATCCACAATCACCTGTTTTCAAGGACAAATGGCAGGCATGTTTTCCCATCTATCTGCCATGTGAAGTTGCTTGCTGTTATTTAAATGTTGCTCATTAATCTAGTCAGTGTTCATATTCACTTTTGGATCTCAGTGGCAATAACTCATCTTTCTACCTCATATAGGTCAAACATCCTTCTTTTGTCTTTTCTTAACACTGGATAGTTTGGTTTTGCTACATATTTATTTCTGGTTACATTTTATTTACACTTATTAGCCTCAAATTCTATAAAGGCAGGGCTTTTTCTTGATTTGTTCAAATTTTTATGTCTAGAATATAAAGACAAAAAAGGGAAAATAGTACTTAATATTTGTTGAAAGGCTGAGTGACAGAATGCATGCATGAATGGGAATTTTCTGTGTAGTCAGTTAATAAAGTCACAGATTAAATGACAGACCTTGGATTTTTAATATGCTCACAGTCATGGTACACATCTTCTATCTATAACATGAATAAGAAGAAATGTAACGTTGAATAGCTTGCTTCCAATCCTGGTCACAGTGACTTCCCTCCACTCCTGTTTCTAGCACCCATGCATACGCTTTATGCTCCATCAACACCATGATACCACATCTGAATGTTAGAAATGGAGTAATAAAAGTACCAGCTGGGCATGATGGTGCACACTTCCAATCTCAGCACTCGGGAGTCTGAAGCAGGAGGATCGCTGTGATTTTGAGGCCAGTCTAGGTTACAAAGTGAGTTCAAGGCTAACCTGATTTACACAGTGAGACCCTATCTCAAAAAAAAAAAGTCCAAAAATGAAACTCAAGCCCTAACATTTATATGCATAATATATTACACAAATTCAGCACAAGACTTACGTAAAACTGTGTGTGATTCAGTTAAAAATTGTACTTCAATCAAGGTGAAAAACTCAGTTATTTAAAGTGATTAGAAATATATTCTATTACCATGTATGTCCATTTATTACCCCCTTTGCTGTTAAGTTTAGTCTTACGGTGTCCATAGTAATAAGAAACAAAATCCAAACTATAAATGCAAGAAGTAAATAAAACAGTACAAAAAATGGAGGATAACAGAAAATTATTTCAATCATACATTATCTTTTTTAATATTTACAGAAAGAAAAGTAGTACAAGAATATTTTTTCTATCATTTAAAATCAATTTGATGCTTTGACATCATTATAGTTAATATCCAGCTATCTCTCAAGAGACTGTGGAGCTCACAGGCAGCGATTTTGGAGGGTGTTGGGATTGTGGGGGTTTGTGGCTGGCTTGCTCCTTGGAGGTGGAGCCTGGTGGGAAAAGATGGATCTGAAAGTGTCCCTCTGGCTCCCTGGGACCTTCTTTAGCTGACTTTGATGTTTGTCTGCTAGTCATGGAGCACCTAGGCCTCTGTCATGCCCTTCTGCCCTGCTGCCCTTTCTTGGAGCCAGTCAGTCGCAGACTGAAAACTGAGACCTGTCAGCCAAAATAAACCTTTCCTCCTTTAGTTTAGAAGTATCTGGCATTTTGTCCCAGCATTAAAAAGCTTAAGACAGCTATCGTATAGATGAGCTCTTTGCAGAGTGTTCTGGGTAAATCTCACTTACTCTGAATAGAAAGAGTTTATCTTTACTTCCTTTAAGTAAAAGTAACCAGTTATTTGATCAGATATTTGTTTACCGTTTGTCTCCCAGTACCGAGACCAGACTGTGGAATCTGTGATGGGACTGGACCCCTGGGCCCCTCCTTTTGTCTATCCCCTTCTCTTCTTCCTTTCTTCTTTTTTCCCAGAGACTCTTACTAAATTTTCCATGCTGGTCTCAAATTTCTAATTCCTACTCCTGAGACACACCAGGAGGTAGATTTCAGGCATATATAATTTAATAGCATTGCGGTTACATTTATTTTCACTTAACTTGTGCTAAATATCTTTCCTTGATCAAAATAAGTATAAAAAATAAAAATTAGAATCAGAACACTTAACCCAGGTTTTACAGTTCTGTACTACTTTCAACTTTGCATATGCAACATTTGGAATATCACATTTAAAATTGTGATATTTTTCTCTCAGTTGAATTCTTCTAAATGTGCTTTTAGCAAAGTAGAAACAAAAAAATCCATCCAATAACAAAATAAGTTAAAAAATGGTACTCTAGGTTTTCTCAACATCATAAGCTTTGCTTAAAATTATTTATGTAAACTTCAAACTGAGTTTTGTAGACATTTATATACATTTTTAAAAAGTTGGCTTTGTGTAATTGAGAAACTAAATATTCTCACCAAAATATTTCCCTCGAAGGATCAAAAATGACAATCATGTCTTATAATCATATATATGTTATATATATTAACTAGTATAGGGAATTGGTAAATTTTAAAAATCATCACATAAAGATTGAGGAATATAAAATAAATTTAAAGTACATGAAAATAATACTTATTTGATAAAATAAAAATCACTAAATATTTACTACTAAAACTTCTAATATGGTATTGGTTTAGCTTAAAGTAAGAAGTATTGATAAATAAGCATTGTAACAGAGGACATTGTTAATGATGATGGTTTCTTTGGAGCCATTGAAGTCCATCAGATACCTGTAAAGTTATCTAACAAATTTAGACATAATTAATTCATTTCTAGTTCTCTCGGCAGCAGAAAAATTTTGTACACTGCAGTCAATAGAACTTGTGCAAAATATCATGGGATGTAGAAGTATATAGTGATAACAAATTCTTAAATATTTCTGAAATTTCTTTTGAATATTTAAGAATTATTTTAAAACAGCTGGTTTCCTGCTTGCCTGATAATCTAATTCTGCTTTGATTCAAAACATAACAATTTAAAGATTTTATTAAAGCTCAGGCAGATTAATAGTGAAAATATCATCACTTATTGTATAATAAAAGGTATTCATTTAAAATGCTTTTAAAGTTCAAAATTAATTAGTCCATCAGAGTACAAATGTTCAACCATGCCTAACTTTTATTAATTTTAACAGAGGAAATGAAAATGTTCTAAAAACAAAACTGAACAGGAAATTAGATAATAAGGATTATCTAATAAAAGATTTATATTAACCTTAATTCTGGCACAGATTTGAGTATAATTGCCAGTTGCAGAGTAAGCTCAATTATAAAATCATTCTAGTTTATTCAGAAAACTGATTTTAAACTTGAGGTTAATTTCATAAATGGGGATAGAGACTTGTTTTAAAACTTGGAAAAATAAAAATATCCTGGCAGAGATAATAAAAATTAGTGTTTCTATAAAAAGCAAATTGTTTTAGAAAATAAAGTCAAATAGATTAATATCAAAACCACTGAAAAATGGTGATATGTAATATATCTTTTTACTTTCCTTCAAATTCAAATTCCTTTTGCAGTTATATGGTTGAAGTTAATAGAGCAAGTCATTCATTTATTCATAACTCATACTTAATGATTCACTACGAAGCAAGTTATAAAAAAATTATTCATGAAAAAACATTTAAGAACTCAAATGGTGTAAAATGAATTAAAATGCCAGCAGTGTATTAGTTTTGGGCACATTTTTCTACAGATTCACATAATACTGTAATGAAAATTTGAAAGGGCTTTTATCAGTTTTGTCAACTGGATTTAGAAAAACAGGAACCCCTCTTTTTCCCTTCAGATTTATTTTTAAAAAGAAAATGTAGTGCAACTGAAGTTTATGTGATATATTTTTTGAAGGCAATATTCTGCCTTTTGAGTGTTCATTTTCAGCTGCAGTTTTAGGGTGTGTGCATCAGCCAACATTTTGATGGCTTCAAGTTGTTATGTTTTTTTAGAATTAAGAGTTACTATTTTAAAATATCCAAAGTAAGTAATTTTTTTTTATTTTTAACACTCAATTTTTTAACCTAAATATAGGTTGAAACTCTCAATGAATTGCCTTCATGTAAAAAAAAACTCTAATTTTTACTGTTCACAATACTTTGACCAGTGTATTAATTTTATTTTGATCTCACTTAAATTACATTTTTGGAAATTTATTTGTAAAACATTCACACATATATACTATAAATATATGGAATTCCCTTTCTGCATGTATATATAAACACACCATAAAATGATTCATTATATAATAATACTTTTCAGCATACATATAAATTTCAAGACAAATGAGAAAGTACCTCAAGCTTCAAGACACTTAGAAAAATCTATATTTGTGTATATACTCTGCTATTTCTTCCCATTTCTATTTATCATTAATAGCCACCTCCCAAAATACATGATACAGGAATCACTCTTTAAAATCCATTTTAACTTAGTGTTCTTTGTTTCCTGTTGTAAAGTGATTCTGTATATAGCCATGCAATGAAATCACATAAAAATAATTCTTTTTTTAAAGCTCCCCCCCAGCCAGGGATTGAACTCATGACAGTGCGCTTGCAAGGCAGGCGCTTATGCCACTGAGCTAAACCCCCAGTCCCTACATAAAAATAATTCTGTGATTATAAACTTCAGAAACATATTGATGTCTCTTTGCTGAAAGATGAAATTAAACTCTCATGTTCCTTACTTACATCATTTTTAATAAAGCTTAGACACAACTTTTGTGTTTTGTGCTACACTTTTTCTCAGCATGCAAATTTCTTATTTTCTTGTATTTCTTTAACTGACTGTTGTGGTTACTCTTCTGTCATTGCAGAGACAAAATAAACAACACAAAAATTTGAGGAAAGAAAGGTTTAGTTAGATCACAGTTTGTGGAGGTTTCAGTTCACCATCAACCAGCTCTGAAAAAGAGTGACATTACACAGGGGCAACAGTTTCAGGTGGCAGAAGACCGCAAAAGCAGCCAGAGCAAAAGGAGGGGAGAGCAAGCCTGTCTTCCTCTCTTACATTTTATACAGGCTACCCCTGCAAGGGTGGATGTAGCTCTCACACCTGATCCTTGCCCTCCTCTTGCACAGGCTCAGGATATTTACAAAGGAAGACCCTGGCCTCCTGCTGAGCTACTGCATTAAATTGCTAATCTTCTCAAGTTGACACAATGCATCAACCATTACACTGACTTTTTCAGTATATATCTTCATTATAACTCACTGTACAAATGGTTAAAAACAGTCATTAGTGAAAAGGTTCTTTGCTATGAGAGCAGGCAATAAAGTTGTAAATTACAGGAGTAGAAGAAGAAAAGATGCCACCTAGGAATTTAAACACATTTTGCTTTTATAATTTGGGTAAATTAATTCAGTAAGCTAAGGAGCTATGGGAAATCAGCTATGCTTCAAACAATTTGCTTTGTGAAGAGAATGTTTTACTACAATTTGCCCTTGATCCAATCGTTAGAGGGCTGTGACCCTATACTCTCTTAAGAAACTGAGGATGTACTAAGATGTCTTCTATATTTAGAAAGAATAGGAAAAAGAGAGAATTATTAAGCAACCAATATTGCTTCTCTTTTTTCCTCTTATCAAGGAATATAATGTATTTAATACGTCTCTTTATGCTCAATTTCTATTTTTCAATTAAAGTATTTCTTTTTACACAAATTGCTTTATTCCCAACAATTGATTGTACTTACTTGACAGACATAAAGAACCATGCTTGAAGATTGAAATTGGTGATAGATAGACAAATACTTACTCAAACTGGTAGGGTCAGGTCCATTTAAATGTTAGGCACTAACAGTTCGTAGAAATGTAAACCAAATGTAAAGAAATAGAGAGAATTACAAAATAGGCTTTCATGATAATCTCTTGCTTTTTAAAGAAGGAATTCTTAGAATATTTCAAATGCTATTTTACAGAAACACTATAAAGCAATTGCTCCATATATCCTGTGATGTCTGAACCAATCATCTAATATGAAAAAGAGCCTGGTTTTTTGTTGAAATAATTATGGTTCTATTATTACTGAATTATTGTGTCCACACAATTTGTGTGAAATATATAGGTAAGACTAATGTTAGCCACAACTGAATTTCATTGAAAATTTTCCCATCACTAAAAATGGATCACCTAACGCAGTGAAAATATGCCTTATTCTTATTACAACATATTGAAGAAAGATCTGTTATACCCCAAAAGGCTGCACCCCAAAATAAAATGAAAATTATAAAAAGGCAAAAAGAATAAAAAGGCCAAGATGTCTTGAAGGGAAAGAAGAGAGCGCTTTTTTATTTATGCTGGTATTCAAGGACACAGTGTGAGGGTGAAATTTACACTGCTGTGCAACTAGGCTAAGATTTGGGGTTGGTTTATAAAGGGAAAAACCGCAAAGATGTGGGGGGAGCCACACCTGTGCATTCCTGAGAAAACAGGACATCCTGTTTTTTTTGTTTTTTTGGGTTTTTTTAGGGTCAAAGGGTGTGACGCATACAGAACAGAATGGCGGCACTTGAGTTAGATTACAACAGATCTAGTGATAGTTATGTCATGAAAGTGTGATAAAATATTGATAATGTTCCACATTTAAAGCATCATTAGTAAAACTTGGTTATGACTTATATTTTAGGAAGGAATAAATTTCCAACTTTATAACTTTTAAGCTAAGCTGATATTCTTTCATCAATATTATAACTAAAAATAATATCTGAATTTACTGAATGTACATTTGTTCTAGGGCAAAGTTTTTAGTTCCCTATTTTATTTATTTATTTATTTATTTATTTATTTATTTATTTATTGGTACTGGGAATCGAACTCATGAGCTTGAGCTTGCCAGGCAGGCACTTAAGCCACTGAGCTAAATCCCCAGCCCCAATTTTAATATGTTACTCTTACCTAGGAACAAAGTTGTTTCTAGGCTGAGATTTTCTAGTTTAGAGAATTCATTCCTCAGCCAATCTTGCAGGTATCACATAAAGTGTGATAAAGCGTGTTGAAATTTAAATTTTTAAAAAATTACAGTGAAAGGCATATTGCCATAAAGCACTCTCAAAATATCTCAATTTCTTTGAACACAATCTAGCACCTTTATGAAGTACTTCTGAAACACCCATATTCACCCTGCCTTTGCCCCTTTCACTAATAGATATTCTCAGATATATATTTTTCATATTATAAGCTCTCTGAACTCAATATACATCTTTAAACATTTGATGTTCTATGAGTCATTTATTTAGATTCTCTGTCCTTTTGGGTAATGGCATATAAAATAATGACATATTTTGAAAGAGATGATGTCTTTAGCTTGGTAAATGTAGTAGACAGGCATGTTACAGATGTTAAAACTGAAGCATTCTTGCTCCAGAACTCTTAAGTATTGGCCCAAAACTCAAGAAAAACAGAAAAAGCTATAGACACGTGAAACAAACTAAACATTGTAACAGAAATAAAAATCAACCTGGACTGGCCAAAACAACTGATGCTTCTGAGTAATAGAGTATGGGGTGTGGCAGAAAGAGGTGGGCTTTAAAATTTACAGAAAATATTGTACATTCAGATCATACAGACCCCACGTTGCTGAGTGAATACTACTTTATTACCAAACCTGTTCTCCACCCTCCACTGTCTGCACACATCTAAAGCCAATGGAATCCACATTTGTAACGCTGCCTTGGAAAAAGCAATTCATAAAAACTAATCCTAACATTCCTTATTCCACTCTCAAAATCATTACATAGAAAGCCAGTTTCTTCTACTAAAGACACGCCCCAAGACACTTACCTCATTCCCCTGCTTCAATCTGTAACTCTGGTTTGTGAGCTTTGGGTTTGGCCCTATGGCCCTTCACTTGTGAAGCCCCACCTTATAGTCTACCGTTAGAGAAACGTGGACCTTGCAAATGCTGGTAAACAAGCAGAAATTGTCATCAGTTTAATCCTGAAGAGAAAACAATGACTTTGGAGACAAAGTACCTATGAAAACTTATACCAGTGCTTCATGAAGTAATCTCTAAATTTGAGACCAACTTGATCAGTTCATTATGTTCTAAGATCAAGGAACATTTTGAACACGAGAAGGCTGTCGTAAGAAAACATTAAAGTCTGTCTGGTTGGGTTTTAGTTTACGGATGTTAAGTCTGAAAAGGAAAATTGGACATAGAATTTGCAATGACTCAAAAGTTACAAAAATTGGAAATATGTTCTGTGGGTTGTAAGGTTAAACAAAAGGCATTTCATAGAAATATGCAACGATCAGATTTTTGACTTAGTACAAAAAGTTCTAGTGACAAAGACTGCACTTGATATGTAAAATTTTGAAGCAGGAAAAGCATTTATGAATTTATTAGAAAATTTTTTGTGAATATTCCAGGAAGCAACCACTTCCAAAATTAGTCAAATAAAGTCAATAAATAAAATCAGTCAATAAAGTCAATATATATGACTATAAAATATATAATTATATATTATATCAATTATATAATATATATTTATTCTATATACAATACATATGACACAAATAAAAATACACTTACTGTTTAAGCAGAGGATGGAAGCAGATTCACAAGTTGTTAATATTATTATCAAAGAAGAATAATTAACTGTTTGATTGACAGGATGGTCAAGGTTAGGATACAGAGATAGAATTACAAGCTGACATCTGAAAATAAGTGACTAGAGTGGAAAGAAAATGTCTAAAGTGGACAAGAAAATATGAGGTTTGTCAATATAGAAGTTACTTTTAAAGTACTTTAGTAGAGGATGTTAACAGCAATAACAAAACTACTGTGTAGAGAAAGGACTAAATCCATTTAGAAATTGCATTAAGAAAGCAGTAAAATGTGAAAACTGAAGATAAAGAATGGATTAAACAATGATGAGGGACAGAGAACTAATGCCATGTATTCTATAAAATAAAAACTGTGTACAAAGGAGATGGCCCCAATGCTGAGAAGGCCATCAAGGTTGGAAAGGTAAAGTTTGGTGACTATGGAATTCTGACGCCCCTCTCACACAGTTCTCAGCCATTCAGATCTCTCCTGTAGCTTTCCCTATTTTGGAAGAAAAGGGTATGTTGTTTCTTACAAAAACAAACTTCTTCTTAATTTCCGATTTATTTTAGGTAGTATTGATGTTATGGTTGTGTCAGAGATTCACATGAATGATATTTGTGATAAAGATTACTAGTACAGTACAAAACTGAATGGATATAGACTTGTGCAAAAAAATAGAGGATAACAGTGATTGGTAAGTCATCTGAAGCGAAAGACCTAAACACTGCTACCATAACTCATCTATCAATCTTCTACACAAAAACACTTTCTTTTCCACTTAGGTATACATTTTTAAAGTCCTATAAACCTAAAGAGGATGTCATTAATGTGATTTTGAGGGTAATTTCGAGTAATGTTTCATCTATACCCTCATTCTCAACATGCATAACTGATCCATTACAGCTTGCTAGGGGCTGACTCATCAAAGAGGCAAAAATCCCAGACAGGTTAATTTTTCCGTGAATGTGAGAAATTTTATCATTTCCCACTTTCTGTCAGTTTTTTCTTTGGCCTGACACAAGAACACTGTTCTCAACACAAGAACTTCATCATCTTTTGTAGCTTCCTTTGATCGAGTAAGTCATTCCAAGAACAGCCAAGAACACCTATGAGGTAGGACAATGATATGTGGATTACCATAGTCACTTCTCACTCCTGGTTCTCTGAGACATTTGCATTTAGTCTACAGCTTAGTTCTGAATGTCTCCTGATTTGGAGATTGTTTTGAGAATTCACTGAATTCTCACATAAGAGTCAAATCGTTCATTTCTAGAAATATTAGAAAATGTCACCATTACACTTTAAATATGATTTCATCTGGTAATCACTTGTCTAATATTAAGGTCAAAGATCCTTGTTGATGTTCCTTATAAAATATTTGTGTTCCTCTGTTAACTGTAACTACACATGTCACAGATTTTGGGACAAGCTACATGATGCTTTTCATCTCATATGTGGCTAGTAATCATCACCTCACTTTACTTTTTGCCTTACAATATTATGCTCTTTTACTTCAAGTCTTTTCTCAAAATTCATCTCTTCGATATGTTCTGAACACTCTTAAAGTGAATTCATAACTACCAAGGGAAATAGAATTATAAATTGGATAGAGATTAAATTTTCTACCACATAGAAAGTTAATGGAAATGAAAAGTCTAAACACAGATTTGTGAAGAAAGTGCCCTTCAAAGTATCTACTAAATATTTTAAATACTTTAATATGCTCAAGGTGCTATTTTTATACATACAAACTACTGGAAATTGTTACACAGAAATTACTTTATTCTCTGAGTCCATTGTTTTGTCTTCTTGATGTATTCTTGGAAATGTCTTATATATATTTTCTCAAAACTCTTCTAAATTCTCCCACATTAGCTTATTTTATCTATCGGTTCTTAGATACAATATTGTAATATCAACTTCTCCAAATCTCTTCTAGCCCCAAACTCTGCCTTGAAACCTGCTCTTATCCCTTTTGTCTTCTTTTATTCTTTTGAAGATTCTGCATTAGTCCTTTGCAATTAAGTGGGAATTAAAATAAAATTCATACTACAAAAGGAATCATTTGTTAAACAACTATGGAGTCTGCTTTTTCATGAACCCAAAATCTTAATACATACTAGTTTATCACAAATAACTCTTATATTGTTAGTAAATATTTCCATTTTTTCATAAATATCATATAAGTATGTTTCTTTTCTGCTCCATCAACACATACTCTACCCAGGACATATCATTTATAATATCTTTGTTATATGAAGAGTTTTGTTATCTACGATTGTTGAATCAAATCTCCTATGTTATTTCTGTCCAACTCTCTCTCAACAATGAATGCTAATAATTTGCTATAGTGTTTTGAGTAATTACATAGAGTATTATCTCTTTTATATTGCACTCATATAAACATTTTTATTCTGAAATAGTTGCAAATAACTAATATATGCTTAGACAGTTTTTCACCCAAGGTAACGAATATAAACTATAGCTTTAGTGTTTTTTTTTTTTAATATATGGGCATAATTTTGTTTTAGTTTTTCCAAGCTTTTTTAATTTAATTAAGTTTTTTCATACAATTTAGGTATACAGAATGATCACATTCCTCATAGGAAATTTGTTCCTGTACAGGCTATATCTTAATTTCTCTTTTTTTTCCCCATTCCCTTCCCTTGTCTTCAAAGTATCCTTATTCTCAAAGCTTTGTTTACATTTTATCCTTTTCTCATTTTTTATTTTCTCTTCCTTCCTTTCTCCCTTCCCCTTCTAGTTCCCTTTTCTTTATGAACAATTTCTACCAATTTCACAACATCTATTATGTATTTTGGTTCTTACATACATTTTCAGTTTCTCACATTAGAGACATAATGCGATATTTACACATGTGTGTCTCATTTGTTTCACTTATGATTAAGGTGTCAAAGTTTATCCACTCAGCTCTAAATATCTTGAGTTTAATCCTTCTTGATTGCTGTGTAATACCCCATTATATATTAACAAAGACTCGTCATTTTTATTAATCCATCCACTGATGGTCACTTTGGTTGTTACCAATATTTAGTTGTCACAAAATATGCTGCTACAAACATGAGTTCACACACATCATTGTGGTATGATGATTTTGATGATTTTGGGAAGCTACCAAGAAGGGTAATATTTGGGTCAAATAGGACCTCTAATCCTAGGTTTTTGAGGACTATTACTTATTTCTACAGTAATTGCACCAGTCTACATTCACATGAACAGTGGAGAAGAGTTCTGTTTTCCCCACAGCCCCATCAGCATTTGTTATTGGTTGATTTTCATTGTAATAGCTATTCTCTTTCTACAAGAAATTTAGAGAAACTCTACTGCCACTAGTCCTCAAAGTCTTTAGTTACATTCGAAGAGAAGCAATATCCCCAAACTCATTCCTGGAAGTATTACCCTGATTAAAACAAACAAACAAAAAACTGTGAAAGATTCAATCAAGAAACTACAGGCAAATCTCACTAATGAACATAGATGTAAAAATTGTCAATAAGAGGATGTAAACAGAATGCAGCAAATCAAGAAGATTTTGCACCATTGCCAAGTAGGAGTCATCCCAAGGATGTAGTGATGGTTCAATTTATACTAATCAATAAATGTAACACACCATATCAACAGAGCCAAGGACAAAAATCAGATGATCATCTCAACAGGTGCAGAAAAAGCATTTAACAGTCCAACACCCTTTCATGATAAAAACCCTACAGAAAATTGGAATAGATAGTTTTTACCTCAATCCAATCTATAACAAATTAATGGTTAACATCATACTGAATAGGCAAAAACTGCAAGCTTTCACTAAAAAATCAGAAACAAGATAAAGATGTCCACTATAAGTTCTTCAGTATAGTTCTGGAAGCATAACCAGAGGCATAGTTTTAGCTCTACTATATGTTTCCTGTTTGGACTGTGGCTAGACAGTTGTAGAAATAATTATGTCAATTCTGTTTTTGTTTAAATTGCATATATATATATATATATATATATATATAAATATATTACTGTGTATGTATATATCTTGAAAGTTCATAGTGCTATTCATGTTAGCTTCAGCTTTGTACATTATCCTAAAAGATACCTTTACTCACCAAAAAGGAAATATGATTATTATTATGTCTCTAATTTTAGAGAGCTGTACATTTTTTGGTTATTTGCATGCATTTCTGGTCTTAATTTTTCTAAAACCTCATCTCTTTGTAAAATGAAGATAAGCACCTACATCCTACAGTCCTAGATGATAGGGAAATGTGACAGTGTTCATAAATAATCTGTAACAGTGGCTGCCACATGGCAAGGAGGCAGCAGATGGCAGGTGTTAGTGGATGTTAAACGGATGCTTGTGTCCCCAGAAACACTGCAGTGGTCAACAAAGATGCTGTTAGGAATATGTACATGGAAAATTAACATGCAGATGTAAATTTCCTAAAATAAGCAAAATTCTTCCTCTTCTTTTCACTCTAGCTCTTGTTATCTCAAGTTACAACCATTTCCCTCTCGGGCCTCCAGATTATCTTTCTTTATAGCTGTGTAGATTTCCATTGTATAAAAGTGCCATGTCTTTCTTATCCATTCTGTGCTTGACAGGAAAGCGACCCCTGTTTTTTTTTTTCTGCTTCGTGTCACATGGAGCATTGTTTTCTCTCCATTGACTTTTAGTCTATAAATTTCCTTTCATGTTAAATATGTTTCTTGTATACAGCATATTAATAGATCTTGTCTCCCAATACACTCTAACTGTATTTCTACTGGTGCATTGAGGGTATCTACATGATTATGCACTGGCTCATCTCTGCCTTCCTCTTTTCCTGTCACTGGCTGCCTACTTTTTCCCTCTCAATTGTCTGCCCTTGGTGAACCCCCTGCACTGCTGTTCCTGGAACTGTTGTCATTTTTATCTCTAGCATATCCTTCGGCACTCTTTGTAGTGTTACTTTGGTGGCCATCAATTCCTTCAGTTGTTTTTTGTCATGAAACTATCTTGTTTCTCCATTAATTTTGAAAGATAGTTTTACAGGGTACATCAGGTTGGAAGTTGTTTTCTTTAGGATTTGAAATACTTCAATCCAAACTCTTCTTGACTTGATGGTTTGTGTTGAGAAGTCTGTTATGATTCTGATAGGTTTTCTTTTATAGGTGATCTGTTTGTTACTTCTAACAGGTTTTAACACTCTGTTCTTGTGTTGAATTTCTGGCATCTTGATCATCACATATCTGAGTATAGATTAATACTTTGGTTTTGGCTATCTGGAGTTCTATATGCCTCACTCATTTGTATGTCAGGTCCTTTTCCCATCTTGGGAAGTTTTCTGCTATTAGTTCTATAAATAGTCTTTTTGTTTGATTTGTGTTGACCCCTGCTTTTTCACTGACACCTATCACTCTTAAATTCTTTTTCTTTGGGCTATCATACAGCTATTGAATTGCTATTTCTGATTTCTTGTTATTTTTTAAGAGATTTTTTTTTCCTTTAATGGTTGCTAGCTGTGATCCTGTCTTCAAGGTCTGAAAGTTTATCTTCAGTTTCTGTCAAGCAGTTTTGCAAGCTTTCAATGGAGTTCTTAGTTTCCTGGATATCTCTTTGAATCTTTTTCATGTATTTGAAATCTTTCTTGTATTGGTCCTTCAAAGTTTCCCTCATTTTTCTATGCTTCTCTAATTTTTTTTTATCTATGTCTTCTTTAGATACACTCAGCGATTCTTTTATTATGTTTTTCATTTTTTATTTTTTCTGTGATAATATTTCTGATGTAATTTTTTCATATCCTCATGAATTTGTTTCTTTACTTCATTTGACATCATTTCAGAAACTTCAGGTGTGTGATTTTCAACCTCTTCCATATTTACATCCCCTGGACTTGCTTTGTATGTGTTGGGAGGCCAGAGACTGCTTTTTGCTTCTTCATCTTGACATTTTCCTGGGATTTTCCAGACGAGCAGATTGTAGAGTCTTGGGCATTTCTTGCACTATGATTTCTTCAAGGCATGACTGGCTGATTCTTCCAGCCAGTGTTGGCTACAGGTACCCGGTGGTGGCCAGTGACTGTGCTGTTGCAGGGCTGGCTGCTGCTTTTCCAAGTCTGAGCTGGCTAACAACAGATAGCTCCTTGGTGGAGGCCTCATGTGTATGGAGCTGGCTGCTACTTCTCTTGGCCCTCACTGGTTACCAGCAGGAAGCATCTCCAATGGTTGCTGTTGTATATGTGGGGCCAGGGCTGGCTGGTGCTTCTCCAGGGAGGAGCTGGCTTGTGCTTCTCCCAACCTGTGCTGCCAACCAGTAGGAGGTGTTCCTGATGGTAGCTGGTGTGTATGCCCTTTATTTTTTAACTTAACTTCTTTTGTTTTTATATACCTTCACACTCTTCATTATTAATGTTACCAGTAAGATTTTATTACTTTTAGTCATAAAGTTAACTATGTTTCTATTGATGAATTCTTTGGTATTATTAATGATGTAGCTGTTGCTTTTAGCAGATATTTACTCTATAACAATACCTGTTTTCTCTTTGAGTCTATATTATTGTTGCAGATCTTTGCTATTATTAGCAATAGTGTAGTTGTACCTGTTACTGATTCTTACACTAGATCAATAACTGATTTTTTTGAATAACTGATTTTTGACTATTATTACTAATGATATGTTTTGTATCATTAATGGTGAAATAGTTGCTGTATTTAATTGTTTTTTACTTTATGACATTTCTAGTTTGTCTTTGTGTTGTCAATGTATTGCAGTTCCTTTTTCTTCTCTGAGTAGTGCTGAGGATAAAAGCCTCAAAGCAAGGTTAGCCAGTAAGGAGACCTTGCAATATTACATGGAAAAGCTTGTAGAGGGTTATAAACATCAAAACATAACCAAACCAAATAAAAATCTCATGAAAACAGAATCTGACAGAAGCGATTTCCATAGTAGTGACAGAATTTCACTACCTTAGGAGATTTTTAACCCAGTTCAGAAACAATGAAAAATATAAGCACAGAAGGCACCAAGATTCTCTCTCTACTCTGTACTCCCCCAAAACTAATCTCATAGACACTGAAGTAGAGTAAGCTCTAAGTAAAAACTCCAACACCAACTGTTTGCAGTGTTGAAAGGGACAGAAGAAGAAATATCAGCAAATGCATAAGATGTTTAGTGAAATCAAAAAACATTTACTTAAACAAATGAGGGAGTTTACCAATAAAAGAGTCCCAAAGACAGACTGGCAGATTGGATCAAAAAGCAAAGCACAAGCATTTTTTATCTATAAGAAATATACATTTCATCCAAAATAAAGTAAATAGACCAGAAATGAAGGGATGAAAAGCAATACTGCATTCAACAGAAGTGCAAATATAAGCAGTACTATGTATCTTATTTTCAGAAGAGGCAGACTTTAAGCCAAAATCAATCAGATGGTCAGCACATACTGATACACAGAACTACCTGCTGATATATATATATAACTTAATAGGAAGGGATAATTATAAACATCTATGCACCAAATATCCAGGCAAATGACTTCATAAAACAACAACAACAACAACAACAACAACAAAACTATTAGACTAAAATGACAGCTAGACACTGATACAGTTATAGCGGGAGAACTCAATGCCTCCCTCTCACAATTATGCTGGTCAACCAGACAAAAATTAACAAAGAGACACTGGAGTTAAACACATCTTTGAAGAAATGGACTTAAGAGATATCTACAGAGTATTTCTTCCAACATACCAGAATGCACATTTTTTTTCAACAAGACACAGAACATATTCCAAATAGGCTGTATTTCAGCCTATAAAGCATATTTAAGTAAATACGAAATAAAGTGAAATAATCTCCTGCATACTACTGGATTATTGAAAAATGAAGTTAAAATCAATAGCAACAAATGCCATAGAAATGCAACACATGGAGATTAAGCAATACATTTTTTAACCAATCAATGCAGCACAACACAATTGAAAAGTCTGTTTAAAAAGTTCCTAAAATCAAATGACAATGAGAGCACAACATACTCAAATCTATGGGACATTATAAAAGCCATTCTAAAAAGCTAGTTCAATGCTATGATTGTATGCATTAAAGAAAAATAAAGTGACCCCAATAAATAACCTAATTATGCAATGCAAGGTTTTAGAAAGATAAGATCAATCCAAATCTAAAATTAATAAAATGAAATACATTATAAAGTTGAGACATAATAAATTAATTGGAGATTGAAAACTTATAAATCATCAAAGAATTGGCTATTTAAAAGAGTGGGTAGGGGATGGAGTGACAGAGATCAGAAGGAAGGGTGGTAAACAGATGTAAAATAAATCAAGACAATGTATGTTTGTACCAATTCTTCCATAACGAATGTATTTACTATGTATTAAAAGGTTATACCAATAAATATTGAGGGAATAGGTATATTGGCATTAATCTCCCTCAAAATATTCCCCTTCGCTTTGAATACACTTGTCTAATAATCTTAGCAATGTGTATTTTTCTGTAATAAGGATGTTTTTAAAACAATAGTTTTGAACACAAGCCATACTTCTGTTTAATCACCACTTACTTATATGGGAAGGAAGGGAAAGGCAATGAGAAAAGAAATTAAAATGTGTGTATACATATAACAACTCCACACAATTAATGGAAACATTATGTAGTGCAAACAAGTACTAATAAAAGTAAGCTAATTTTAAAAAAAGAAATGAAAACTTGCTGATGTGGAGTCATCTGACTGGATGGGTTTTCAATAAGCATATACTGATTTTTCCTGAAAAACGTTAATTATCTCTTCCAGTGTTTATTGTAATTTCAGAAATCTGAAATCCACACTTTCAATAATTTATTCTAAGTTTAATTTTCTCCAATATGAATATAGTGATATTTGACTTGGTAAAATGGTAGGGCCGGGATTTAGCTCAGTGGCATAAGCGCCTGCCTGGCAAGTGTGAGGTCGTGAGTTTAGTCCCCAGTACAAAAAAAACACAAAAAACTCTATGTAGTAAAATAAAGTTCCCATTTCAGACTGACAATTTTAAATCATTTAGTGGTTATCTCAAGCTTACTTGATAGTATATGCTACTCACCAACATCTTCTGTGCTTACTTCCATAGACATTAAATGAGGGCTTGGCAGGCACTGGAAGAATGTGATAAGCTGAAATACAGATGCCTAAAACCCCTGGAAGATGTAATTTCACTCTCTCTTTTAATATTTACTTTAGTGGGATAGTTTGGGAAATGTAAAATGTAATTGTAATGTTTAACAAACTGTTGTTTGGGTATAGTAAAAATCATATTCTAGTATGAAACAGTTTTGCATAAATCAGAAAATTTTGTTAGTTTCTCTTTCCATAAAGTACAAACTAGTTATTACAGAGGTTTCTTCTTTGTGCTCACAAGGATATTTCTAGAAATTCTATTCCAAAAATAAATTATTTTCCCTAAACTCTGCTTTTTTTTATTCAAGAAAACAATCATCTTGTAGGTTCACTCCTGTCTTAGATGAAAAAAAGGCTGAGGGAAGTCTAGGCGATATTAACTGTCCCCTGTATCTATGAGGATTAATTTAGCTTGTAGTTCAGAATATATCTATTATCTATCTATCTATCTATCTATCTATCTATCTATCTATCTATCTAGAAAACAATTGTCTTGTAGGTTCACTACTTTTTTTAGATAGAAAAGAAGGCTGAGGGAAATCTAGGCAATACTAACTGTCCCCTGTATCTATGTATCTATGTATGATCTGTCTGTCTATCTATCTATCTATCTATCTATCTATCTATCTATCTATCTATATGAAATGCACATAACATGATGATGAACATAGGTTTTGTTCTCTATTGTATTAATAACTGCTCTTTGTTGAGAATAAAGGATGAAATTAAGACTTTTTGTAATTTTTCTCAGTTGTGTTGAAAGCTTTGGATTTGAACATTATGTCTAATTTAGTAATTTTCCAATTATGAACAATTTAGTTAAACTATCTTTAACACATTTTCACCTTTCACAAATTCATCCTATTTTTATTATTTGGGTAAGTTTGAATATCTCAATATCAATAAAAGTGTTTTAAAATATCAAAAAAAAAGAACTCAGTAAGAGCTAAGTACTTTAGACATTTAATTTTGACATAGCATTCCTATGAACTGTAAGTATTGTTAGTCACCATAATTATTTGTCATAAATTTCCATCATTATCATTGTTCATCTCACATAAAGCAAGGGTTTAGTTTTTATGATGTGTCCAATTAAATCCAACTCTCTTTTGCTTTTTTAAATCTACTTATTTGACTCTGGGACAAAATTCCTTTGCTACCCCATAAGATACTGGGAGTTCACATTCAGCTGCATTCTGTAGTTACACGGCAAAATTTTCATCACTGCCATGTGAAGAGGCCTTTCTGAAACTCAAAATCAAGACAGGAAAATATTTTTCTGCATATTCCCACTATATTTTGAGAGATGAATTGTCAAAAAGTTCTAAGTTATTGTACTTTCTCCCTAAGAAATATATCTTGATAACTAATATGGAGTAAGAAAAATGCAGATATTTAACGCTGTATTT
Organism: Hydrochoerus hydrochaeris; assembly: GCA_004027455.1. Taxonomy (NCBI): domain Eukaryota; kingdom Metazoa; phylum Chordata; class Mammalia; order Rodentia; family Hydrochaeridae; genus Hydrochoerus; species Hydrochoerus hydrochaeris. Next base: position 116,808 of record PVLA01003270.1, on the reverse strand, counting down.
TATCTCATAGATATAGAATATTCTATATCTCATACTGCACAATGAAGTGGGAATTAAAAGCCAAGGTGTGGCATAGAGGTTAGTGGATGGAAAATTATAAAAGGATATATTAATGCAGGTCAAGGAGGGACTCTGGCTAAATGAGCTGGTGGGATTCTTGCTGAAAACAGGCCAGAATGCTCAGGCATCATCTAGTTGTGGAGGGTATTTGACAAATTGGTTCAAATACTAATAGTGGTCAGATATGAAGGACAAGCAAGTATTTTCCAAAGCCTATGTAGCAGGATTCTTTGCAACTATTGCCCTTCTCAAAAAGTTTACAGATGCTTGTAGGAGTGAATTCTGAAGCCCAACTAATGTTTGGCCAAGTTAAGAATTTTGTCACTACTGGGAACGTGTCATAGATTTATCATACTACCATTTTTGCTTTCCCATGGTAAAAACAAATAACAAACCTAGTATGATTCATTATATTAGCTATGTTCTATTAATATGCAAATTCTAATAAACCACACTGATCTCCAAGCTTTACAGTTCAACTTGTTTAATCTCCAGTTAGGCACTGAGGCAATGGGAGATTCAGTGAATTTCCAGAAAGCCAGTTCAAGGAAACAGTGAAACTCCATTTCTGCTGATGGTGGTCTGGATTCTCAAAAATGCTTGCAATACTTCTTTACAAAAAAGGATATGATTGCAATGAAAAGTAAATACAGAATAAAACATATTCATCTATGAAATGAACTGATGTTTTATTCAAACTTTTTGAATTTTACTTGATTTCTAGAATATATGTAAAGAAATTTTATACTTTCCTTCCAGAGTCAAAATTGATCTTAGTTTCAACTACTCTGTGCCACTGTCTCAAGTCAGTATAATTAGGTATTTAACAATAGTTGCTATCAAGCAACATGAATGGTCACTCTAGGTCTTATTCTGTGCAGCATCATAAGAGATACACATTGACATGTTTCAGACAAGGTCCTGTTGTTGATTTAATATAGATAGATAGATAGATAGATAGATAGATAGATAGATAGATGATAGATAGATAGATGCAGATGTAGATGATGTAGACATAGACATAGACATGGATATAGAAATGCCACATTTTATGGATTGCAATAACCAGATTTCCTATTGCTGGAACACAATGTTCAACACCCATAGTTTAATGGAAGAGAGGATTAATTTAGCTTGTAGTTCAGGATATTCAGCCCATGGACAGCTGACCCTCAGACAGAAATACAATAAAGGAAGGGCATGGTGGAAGGAAGCTGGTCACTTCATGGCAGCAAGGAACAAGAAAGAGAAGGGAGGAACTAGGTAAAAGGGATGCAGCCTTCAAGCGCATGCACCCAGTGACATCTCGTCACACCAGGCGCTAGCTCCTAACAGCAGGTTTTGCTGTGAATTCATCAATGGTTCAATCTGCTGGTAAGTATAGCATCCCTATGAGCCAATCAATATAAGAGGATGCAACTCTCAGCCTACTGTGTGTCTGGTATGAGTTTGTGTTCTCTCAAACTGAAGAATGAATTTTAGGAACTATGGAGAATATATTTATTGAAATATATTTATCGAATATATTTATTGAAAGAAAGAAAGGAAGCTTCTGTTTGAGAGACAGAAGGGGTCCCAAGTGGGTTGCCAACAACTGTTTTCTCTAGGGACTTTTATAGCATAAAACCACAAGGTGAGACTGGTGCAAGGTGAGGAAAACCTGGGGACTTACAAGGTGGGCATAAGGTGGGACAGAACTATGGTCAACCAATAGGATTAATTGCAAAAGTAAAATTTATTAATTCAGGAAAAAATGAGGAAGCAAGTAACACAGTAAGGGGCAGGCTTAACAGCAGTGACTCTTCCTGTAGGGAGTTGGAATGGTTTGGAAGTGACTTCCTCAAGGTGATCGAGAACTATTTGGACTATCAATCCCTAGAAAGTGGTTATATTTGCTTTGTCTTTTGTCTTGAGGTCTGGCCCACAGCAGGCACTGTTTGCCTCTTCCAAGGTTGCAAGGTATCTGAACTTCTACACTGGCTCCTTTGAGTGCCAGCCCTGTCCGACCGCCTATAATATTTCTCACTAACTCAGCTGCCTGTAACTTAATCACCTTCCCAAAGCCTCATCTCTGAGCACATGAAAATTTTCCATTACATCCTAGATCTAAACTATAACCCAGATTTTCACAGTACAGATTTTAATGAATATATTAAGTCTAAAATCCTGCTGAATTCTTAAAAACATCAACATGTTCCTTTTCAAAAATAGAGAAAAACAGGAAAATCAGGAGAACTAGATACTAGCATAAAGTCAAGCTTATTAAACATTTTATGCTTTAGAGAATTATAGACTAGGAAAAATTCCTAGTAGACATTCTCTTCTTATTCAAAATTTATGCAGTTCATAAGTTTAAACTTCCTAAGGACCAGTGAACAGCTGGTAGGGTTTAATAGTTTTTGTGAAGTACTTTTCCTTTCAGTTACAAATTTCTCATGTTCATTTTAAGCATAAATTTGAAACTTCGTGTTTTTACTTTAAATTGAAAATTCTTCCTTCTCTTTTTGATATGCTAATATTTTAGAATATCACATTTTTTACTCAAAAAGTAGTGAATGCTTTCTCCTTAGCCTTCTTTAGCCTATCTTTGCCTTTATTTCCCCAAAGACATTTTCTTGAAATGCAGTATTTTACTTTATACTCACGAACATACACATTTTAAAATCCTTTGTACCTATGTTCTCATTTCTATGACTGTCTCCCATTTATAAGGAGTCTTTACATGGTTGTAAGATACATATTTTGAATAATTCTTCTTGTTGAATTCTCCATTTTAGACTATGTAAATGACTTCTCTGCAGCCAAAAAATCTTTATTGGTCAATTTTTAGCTACATTTATCCCACAGGAGCTAAGTAGCTAAAATTCTTCTAGAGAACATTCTTAAACAGTGTTGGTGGGCAAATGCATTTCAAGTGTCAAAATATCACAGTGGGGAAATGCATTTGGGCACAGTGATTCTACCTTCCATCATGGATCAGCATATGATCTCTTACCAAACAAAATTATAATCAATAGTTCTGAAAAACAATGAATAAACAAAATAGTGACATTATAGTGTTACAGGAAACTGAGTTAGAAATATTATGGGTGGTTAGACAGGACTAAGTTCTCAAATAAGCCAATGCAGAAGACCAGATAACTTGCAAGTATGGGGGAGACAGACACCTCTCACTGTGGGCCAGGCCTCAAGACAAAAGAGTAAACAAATGTACAAATGTACCCAATTCCTAAGGATTAGTATTCTAAATAGTTCTCTGTCACCCTGAGGAAGTCGGGAGTCACTATCCCAACTACCTATGGGAAGAGTCACTGCTTTGTATGCATGCCTGCTTGCTATGTGACTCACTTCCTCATTTGTCTCTGATTTAATCAATTTTATCTGAGCAATTAATTTTATTGGCTGACCATAATTCTGTCCCACTTTATACCCACCTTGTGAGTTCCCATGTTTTCCCATCTTGGACCCATCTCACCTTGTGGTTTTGCTCTACAAAAATCCCTAGAAAAAACAGAGTCTTTGGCAACCCACTCGGGACCCATTCTGTCTCTCTCAGACAGAAGCTTTCTTTCTCTCAATAGATACATTTTGCTCTTAACCTCCACTGTTCCTAAAATTCACTCTTTAATTTTAAAGAACATGAACTCATACCAGACACATAGTAAGTTGGGATTTTCATTCCCCTATATCAATAGAAAGCATCAATATTTTACAAGCATTTCAGGAAATATTTTTCTCTTAAATATTGGAAATATTTTGGTAAAATCATTGAAGGCTGAAATTAAGTCAACATATAAAATAGACTCTGTCTTTAAAATTGAAGCATAAAGGAAATTAAATGATTTATTTTGAAAAAAATAATTTGTTAAAAATAATTTTAAACTTAAAAATAGTTAAATGTTTATCTTCTTCCCTATAAATGTAAATACTATCATGAAAGAATTTAAAACATTTGTAAGATAATTTTTAAAACATTATATGGTAGTTAGTTTGCGGTTGCCTTGTTTCAGACACGTATTTCAAAGGTAAAAATCATGTATAGTTTCATCTTCTTTTCATTCACAAAAATTAATTGACCATAAATTTGTTAGCAGTTGGGCTTTGAAGTGGGTTGGAACAAAGACTCAGATACATATTATTTTAATGAACAGTGATGTGTGAAACGAATCATGGCCTTGTCAACAAGATAATGGTGAATTATAACCTATTCATGGAGGCTTCCTTACATGACAAGCACCTGCATTAATTTGTAAAAGATGCCAGTTGAGTTTATTTTTAAAAACGGAAAAAAAACCTACAAAAAGCTCATAGCTTTCAGAACATTTCCTCACTATAATTACACTGAATCCAAATTCTGAAGATATTGGGTAAAGTATAACTTTTCATTGTTTTCCTATCACTGCTGTAACGAAGTTGCTGTGCAATGTAAATCAATACAAATTAGTTTCCTCATAAGCCTTTTGATCAGAAGTGTGACGTAGGAATCCTAGAGATTTGGGAGTCACTATGGTATAGTAAATGCTATCATCTTTTCTGGAAGCTCTAGAGGACAGTCGTTTTCTCTTTGTTTGGTTGTTGAAAAATTTAATTTTCTTTTTTGTGGTTCTGTATCTGAAAGCAGATTTCTCTTTCTAGGTGTCTATTCAGGGCTATATGTACCTTCCAGAGGCTATGAATTGTGTTTCATGGATTTAAAATGTTGACATCTTTGGTACACTTATGCCTACTGAAAATATTTTATCCAGTGTGTTAATTTACAATAGTCAATGAAACAGGTTTAGTGGATCCAAAAATGTCAGCAAGTTTGGTTTGTTCTGAGGCTTCTCTTTCTGCTGGCAGATATTGGTCTTCTTGCTGTGTTCTCATATTGTATGTTTCTTTTTTCTTTTTTTTTTTATGAATACATCTCCCTGGGTAAGAATTTTATATGGTTCCAACAACAATCAGGTTCAGAGATGAGAGTAAAATCAGGGGTTTTCTCAGCTCTTCCTTCACTGGATCTTAAACACATTTACATATAATTCAGTTTATTCCAAATTATCTGGCTTATTCCAAAGTACCTGGAAAAAGATACTGTGGAAGAAATTAAACAATTATCCAAATTGAAATCATTGATACATCAAGATGAAAATTAATCTCCCAAATAAAAATAAATTATATTTTTCCTTGATATATATATATATATATATATATATATATATATATGAAATATAAATCTACCATGACAAGTGAGAAGATATTTTCTGACAGAGATCCTTTTACTATACAAAGAATAGAGATTTAAAACAAACAAACAAACAAACAAGCAAAACAAAAATCTCCAGTTACATATCTATTGAAAGGACTTATCAAACAACAAATACTCTAAGGTGAAAACTTTATCTGACATTTGCAAAATGTATATAGATCCTCCTACATTAAATAACCTACTTGACATATCGTAAATGTAACAGAATACTTTGCAAGCAATTGATTGTAAGATATCTATCAAGATGTATTTCTGGAAGTTACATTTTTTCCTATTATCATCTTGTTCTTGTATGGACATAATTGGCAATGTATAACATCTGTTCTTATGTCTTTTTAGCTTCAGATAGTTTGTTCTAAATTTTACAGTCCTAAATGTTGACTCTAAAATGCAGATGAGTAAGTACTTAACAAAAATCAAAACTTTTTTTTGAGAGGAAAACTACTATACACTAGAGAGTCTTATGGTATGTACTACTGTGTCTCAATAAATATAATAGTTATCCACCTGAACCACAAAATTCAAGGCAAAGTCATAAGTATTTTTTGTTTCATGACAGTGTGTCAGGTTTACTACCTATATATATTTTCCCTAAAAACACATGAATCATTGTTTACTCAACATATAGAATAATGACATACTAAGATTCTGGGAAGAATTTAGGCGTGGATTAGTTGTGACTTTTGTTTCCTTAATGCTTGCTTGATACACTAGAATTATTAAAAAAATATTTTTAAGCCATTCAAATTCTAGACCTGTACTAAGATAGATTATTAAAAAGTAATATATACCATTTCTTTTAGTTTCTATAGAAATGTACCTACTGAGTGATTGTTATTGCCCCAATTTGAGCTTTTACAGAGATACAATAATCTCAATCTTTCATATATTTCATACATACATTTTGTATATATAATCAGTTGAAATTTTCCAGAAATCATTCTTAATCAAAATATTATAATATAATTTACTATCTTAATTAAATCACTCAAATTCTTAAATGAAATACACATCTCTTAGTCCTTTTTTATCAAAATTTTCAAGGCTAATTTAGTAATTCTCCATTCAACAATTTAAAAATAATTAGTAGTTTATCTCTTATTTCTTGAAAAATATGTGCATAATAAGCTTTTATTACATACATTAAGTTATATATATAATTGAAATTTTCTGTTATTATGATTTTTTCCTCAATTATATTTTTTATTATTACATGTTTGCATTGCATAATGATTATACTTGTACAAAGTTGGTGCATGAACAAAATAGACCTCAGTTACTTTTTCATTCTCTTTGATACCCTTCCCACCATCTCTTGATTTTCTTCCTATCTGAAAAAGATCTTTTAGTCTAGTAGGGTGAATTTGTATTTAAATGCTATATATTCTTCACCTTATTTAAAACTGAAAACTAAACTGTAAATTGGTCTCTTGTATTTTGTGGATATAAAAGACTTAAGGGACAAGGCAGACCTCATTAAGTTACTTTCAGAGCATGAAATTAGTACAAATATTGTTGTCTTCAGAATTTGGACACCTGTTTTAATTAGAAAACAATAAGTGTGAAGAATAATGTTAGGTAATTTAATAACTATGTGAAAGTATAAATATGGTCCTCCCAATTATTTCATTTCCTAGTTGAGGATATTAAGAAAGACAAGAGAACAGGTTTTAGAATACTACATTGCAATGACTCAATATAGCATCAAAAAGCTAAGAAAAAATTAAATTTAGAATAAATGTTATCTGCCAATTAGAATCTAAATAAAAGGATGTGGATTAATAGAACATTGAGCAAGGGAAAGAAAAAGAGGATTTTTTAAAATGTTGTATGTTACAAGGAAGAAAAACAAAAATACAGAGGTTTAAATGATTTAATACTCAATGAAAATCTCAGGCTCTAATCAGTTATCATAGTAATTTGGTTTCAATGAGGAGTAAAAGTATGAGTCAACTTTTTTGTATAGAGAAGATTTATTTTGTTTTAGGGCTAGAATAAGTATGATTCTTCCCCTTAATCTTTCCCAATTGAACGACATAAAAAAGGCAAATCCAATTCACTGTCCAAGATCAGTTGAACTTCTGCTTTGCATCTGTGGCGGAAGCACATTATGGTAGGACGTCCTGGTGGTAGGTACACAGCAACTAATGTCACGGAGAAAAGGACAGAGACAAAACAGCTGAGCACACAGTGTGTCCTTGAGGTCCACAATGACAAAACTTCTCCTCACCTCTGCAGATGCCATTACTCACCACCTTAGTCCCATGTCTACAGGTTAAGTTTTTAACAATGGGCTATTGGAGGTTGGGGGCATTTCAAAGCAAAACTGTAGCACGGAGAACAAAAAGACATGACTAGGCTCATCTGATATTGCAGGAACCAGGGACACTTTCTCTTCCTCGTACTAGACCAATCTGAATGTTTCTTTTCTCTTTATGCACCACTGAAAATTGAACTTAGGAACTTCACACTGAGCTACACTCCTGATGCCTTAAAACAATTTTTTTTAAAATGAAATCTCATTAAAGCACTAAATTGTGCAAGTCGGGCTTGAAATTATAATACTCCTGCCTCAGCCCCCGGAGCACTGGAAATACAGGCATGTATCTCTGCACTGGGCTTGGATATTGCTTCTTTAATTAGTGATTTATTTGATGTGATGGTGATAATTAGTGATACTTTGACAAGTTATTTAAATTGGTTAATTATTTAATTAATTACTCATAAATTTATGGTAACTGAAAGATCTTACTTTAGGATTAATGTGTTTAAGTGTAGCATCAGTCACATCATACTAATTGGTTAATAAATGTTAATTATCTTTCCTTCATTATTATAATCTTCAAAGAACTCTTAGAGATAAGTTCTCATCTAATTGTGTCTCTAATTTTCCTATTTTCAAAGAGGTAAGATAACAGTTGAATTCACTCATAAGGAAAGTTAGTGCTAACACAAAATAAAATAACATTAAACCATTACTTAAGTCAGCTAGCTCAAACATAATTTTTCTGTCAAAACATTCCTTTACAGTGACATTGGTCACTGTTTCCCATGTCAAGCTGTACTTAGTAATATCACAAACTTTTGGCACATGTTCATGGCCATGTGAAAAGGACTCACATTTGCCTTAATTCACTGCTGTTCCCATCATGAAATTCCTAATATTTTAAATTAATGAATCTCACATTAACATTTTGCACTGGTTTCTACACATTTTTTAACCTGGTCTTTCTCCAGTTATGAAAACACAACTAACTGGTATTCTTTACTTGTTCCTCATGAACCAAAATTAAGTTATGAATCCTATTTTTCTATGTACATAAGAGCTGAGAATTCCACCTAATTTTAATTGTATAAATACTCACTAGCTTTTCATGTATTTGACCAATTTATTTTTATTGCTTTGGCCTGACACAAAGGCTTCTTCTCCAAAAATCTAGTGTTGAGGACCTACCTGGTTTGGTTTTTTTTACAGAAAATTTTACCTTTTACACTTATTTTGTTCATTTGTTCATTATGCTTTTGCTTTTGCAAACACCTCAAAGACAGTTGCCTTTGCATAGTCCATACTTAAGAAGGGGAAAAGAGCCAGTATTTTTCATTGCTTCCCTATATTACTATTTTTCTTCTCTCAGAAACTTTCAAAGTGTCCCATGTGTCTTCTCAAATTTTTGTTCATAAGTTCTAGTAGTTACCTTATGAAAAATAATCATTTGCCAAATTAAGATGGTTAACTTGTTTGTTCTTCCACTTAATAGTAATTACTGGATTTGTATATTTCGCCTACAGTTATTTTAGGAGCTGAGATGCTGTAGAGAAAACAATAAAAAAAATCACTTCCTTGTAAGTGCATTTGCACCATATACATATACCTTCAACAATAAATGTTTTCATTTTTCCCTGAACAAAAAGTTTGAGGTTATTTTTTGAGCTGGGATGACATTTTGATACCTATTGCCTAGAACAAACTTCAAAGCATTTCTTCAAAACGAATTTCACTTTTATTTGAACCAGCTGATCTATTTAATTTGTAACATTTAGTATAAGCTTTTAGAGTTCAGAAAATTACTATATTTAAATAAAAATTGATATTAAAAAATAAATACTATATTAAGGACAGTGATGTAATTCAGTAGTAGAGTGTTTGCCTACCATACATAATGCTCTGTAGCCTGACTTCTTAAAATGAAACAAAGCAACAACAACACAAAAACCACCATCACCACCAACAACAACAAAATGAAGAGAAAGAAGACAAAGAGTAACTCTGCTTTTGTTAAATGAAATTACCTGCTGATGACACACTGGCTTCAAGATTTAATAAAATGTATTTGAATTTTTAAAGCCATATTTTATGGAAAGCTAAATACTCTTATGAAAGGACTTTGTGTTGTGTTCTCAGCTGTTATCTACTTCTCTGTGCATACCTTATCAATAAATATAATGTATTTTAGATCTTTTAAACCAAGACTTTTTTTTACTGTAAAATGCAATCAGTAATATTAAATATTTATATTTTATGGTCAAAACATTATATTCATCAATTTTTTCTCTACTATTTGGGCATGTTGAAAATCATTTTTTTTCTAAATAAATTTTTGTCCATTTATGATATTTATATCCTAATTTTAATCTTGATATTTTTCTTCTGTTGCCATTTATTCTTATTTTAAACATCTCACTTTTTAATATATAGTTTAGTCTTTACCTGTATCTTAGAATAATTGAAAACAGGTTTTAACAAAAAAATGGCTTATTACCAAAAGAAAATATACTGTAAGAATTAAAATACTATTTCAAAAAGCAGTGCAGAGGTTTGGTTACTTGATACAGCGTTTTCTGTGCTAAAATAGTGACTCAAAGGGTTTCTGGAATCAGGGGCAAGGCCTGATGGGGAGTTTAGGATGCACTTTCCACTGAAGTTACACCTGAGATGAGAGGAAGAGAAGCTGTGTGTTGTGGGCACTTTGAGGAAAATAGGGAGTTAAATAGAGGCAGCAAGATACGCCACATCACAAAACTGAGAAAGTAGGCTTGTGTTTTGGTTAGGGTACTTTAGATGAAGAAAACTGATAGATGATATATATTTTAATACATATTTTCACACACTGATGTATAAATATTATGAAATATAACTATATATTAAAGTCTCTAAATATTTTCAAACACAATATACAAATATTTATAGATATATAAGTAAATTAAACAAGGATTTTTATTAGGTAAATTTTAGAATCAGATACCAGAGAGCATCACAATGGCCATCCGTGTGCTGTAGATTAGGAGAATCCGGTACCTGCTCAATCTAAGTAGGTGGAAATTGAGCAAGAGTGATTAAGAATGCAGCAGCATGTGCAATGAATAAGTAAATAAATAAATAAATAAAATGAGAGCGTCAAGAAACGGATGGGTGAAGGAGGAAAGGGGAAGTGGATGAAACAAAAAGGAATGAACATCTATTATCTACATTTAACAATCCCCCAGAAAGAATGCAAATGTTAGGAACTACGAACAGGTACTATCAAGACAAAAATGTAATAAACAAAAGCAGAATGCAGCATCAAACCAGGCATGGTGCATAACCCTGAAATTCTAGCACTCTTGAAGGTTGAGGCAGTAGGATCAAAAGTTTGAGCCTTACTGGGCAAATTAGCAATGTTCTTTCTCTAAATAATAAAGAATTAAAATACTACTGGGGATGTGAATCAGTGCAAAAATTCTAGGTTCAACTTTAAGTAGTGCAAAATAAAAGAGGGAGGCAGTAGGCGAGGTGGAGAAGGAGGAGGAGAAAAAGGAGGATGGAGAAGAGGAAAAGGAGGAGAAAGAGAAAGAGGAGGGAGAGGCAGCACACACAGCACCAGTCTGATGCAGAAGGACTGCAAGTTCCCTAGTTTGTTCTGAAAGACTGAAGAAACTGGAATACAGCTTCCAGTGGTGATGAAAAAAAAAAAGAAAAGTAAGAGAGAGAAAGAAAGAAACGGACAAAAAAAATCCAAATCAACCATTTTCTCCCAATTTCAGTGAATTTTAGTTAAGTTTGTTTCATGGGGAACTTTCTCACTATCTTTCTGTTTATTTATTCTCAGTACAATTTCTACGGTTTAAATCTTAACCATCTATCATTTAAATCTCCACACCTTCCTGTCTATGTTTAAATACTTATACTAGTTTACTATATTCCATTTCCTATACTGCAATTTGGGTAAAATTTCTGAAACAGGACAATAAGTTTACCGTTTTCTTGTTTTTCCTTCCTTTCAATGTTTTCATTTGTAAGGGAAAAATATCGAACTCTCAAATAGCCAGAAGTGAATACTCTCAGTGATCATGTCTTTATAGGTCTGTTCTTCCAACTCCTTCTACTTTACATTCCACACGTAAGTCGTAGAATCCCTGTCTTTCCATGTTTTTAACATGGAAATATCTGGAAGATTAGTACAGAACACATCGTGTGTGTGCTCCCACGTAGTCCAGGCTGGCCTTAAAGAAATCCTTCTGCTTCAACTTCCTGTAAAATTTTGAAATTAAAGGCAAAATCCATTTGGTTAATCTGTTGGATATGCAAGTTTTTGTTATTTGTTCTTGGTTTTGTTGATGCCTACCCCAACATTTCACTTATATTTTGAAAATGACAAAGAAGATAAATTCCTCATACAGTATTTAAATCAGTTTCTTGAAATAAAATACTTAAGAAAAACAAATCAGTTAAACATGCTTTTCCCCTAAGAGGTATGATTTTAAAAAGGAACTTTGATTGTGTAGTCTCAGGATGTGGAAAGACCTTGGAACACACTGGCTTGGAATCCATAATTAGTAAAATGGCTCTTTTTCAAGAATTCCTGTGTCTTTAAAGCAAATAATCTGATGCTTCCGGAATTTCACTGTATGTGCAAATGGTCTAGGGATCTTGTTCAAATGATACTTACATTTACTAATTTTGGAGAGAAGTATTTTCATAAGTTTTAATAAAACATTTTTCATTTTACATATTTTTCAGCTTTGTTTAATATTCTTCTTTACAGTCCACATTTGAGTACCAAGGATTTAGCTGATATTTGAGGTTATCTTAACTCTTAGTTTAATTGAAGGTTATTGTTCCTAAAATAACAGATGGTTTCCATGAACATATATTTATATTGAGAAAAGATATTCCTATTGTTAAATGAAGTTAAAAATGTAGTATGTAGATGAAATTTGAATGTTTGATTCTTTTTTTTTTAAACAGGGATCAAACTCACAACTTTACACTTGTCAGGCAGGCACTTAAGCCACTGAGCTAAATCCCCAGCCCTGAATGTTTGATTTTTTATAAACAACTCACAGAACAGTAATGTGTTTCAAATTTAACTTCAAATATTATTTATTTAAAAGCTTCAGTTTCCATATTTTATACCTAGTGTTCATTCAAAAATAAGAAAAAACATATTTCTTAAACTTGTTTCTGACCATGATTTTATAAAAGAAATGTTTTATTTAGCAATAATATATGAATTATTACAGTTAAAAGGCCATGGCAGTGAACTGTAAGAGTTTTCTATGACATAAAACCCATTTAGAAAGAGAGAAAATTTCTAGCAATGTCACATAAAAATAATAAAAACTGATGAAATCTATTTAATGTTTAGTTCATTTGTTTCATGCTTGGATTTTCCTGACATCATTTAGACTCTTCTTTTGCAGAAAAATGATCCTTTTTCACTGGGGAAACTTGCCCTTTGGGGCAGTTGTAATGCTAGGAAGAAAGGACAGACAGCCCAGAGGGAGACAAGGGCTATGCATCTACCCATCAGGTAAACCCATCAATTCTGATGAATAAAGATGACAACTTTCTCAGTTAAGTTGACCTTACAGCTATAATTTCTATATTGTGTAGCACTTGCTTTTCTCTATTCATTGTTCATGATTTTTTTTAGCTATGTACTAGAATCACAGATAGATGAATGAGTCTGACTTGTATGTCCAATGAAATGAAGTTTCCAGAATTTTCTATTATTATTATAACATTTTTATGCAACTGACATCTAATTGCTTTACTACTCCAAAAAAATGATAATATAGATTTTTAATCTTGGGGAACAATCTTGCTAGGAAAAATTTTTTTTTAAATAAAAGACTGTAATGGAAACACTGAAGTCTTTGTCTGTGGTTTCATGACATCTAAATTTGCTGTTTTTGAATAAACATTAATAAATATGCTAATGTTTGATATACTTAATTTTGAGACATTTTGTTAGTAGTAATTTAGTAAACAGGGTTATTTCCTTAAATAAAGTAGGTGAACCCATTAACATAATGAAATGTATCAAAAGACAATGTTATTATTCACCATAATGTTTAAAATTTTGTTTCTAATTGACTCATAATAAATGTGTTTGTTCATAGGGTAGAGCATGATATTTCTACAGAGAACAATAAACAAATTGCAGCATTTAACATTATCTATTATTTTATATTTAACTTTTTGTGGTGAAATGTACGAAATCTTTTCTTTAGTCTGTTATTAAGAATTTGATACATAACCTGGAGGACATTATGTTAAGCGAAAGAAGCCAAATACATTCTCACTCATATATGCAGAGTCTGAGTAAACAAGTATCACAGAAGTAGAGGAAATGATGGTGTCTAGAAGTCAGGAACAGTGTTGAGGGGGAGGGACAGGAAGATTCTGTCCAACAGGAAAAAAGTTACTGGTGTATAAGAACAGTGAGTTCTATGGTTCTATCACTATACTGATGTATCATTCAGACTTCCAGGGGCAAATAACTCATCTTTTAGAAAATAAATATTTTTTTTATCATTTGTAATAGCTTTATGAAGTAATGCCAAGAATTATTAAAGAGCAGAATCTAGTTCTCCACACAGTATAAAACTTCTACCAGGGAACTTCCTGATCTCAAATATCCTAGCGAAAATGACAATGATAATAATAATAACAAATGTGTGAGTTTTACTCTGGCAGCTTGTGTAATAAAATTGTCTGAAACAGGTTAAAGAATTAACAATTAGAATGCTTAAAGAATTTTTTAAAAACTACCCTTCCCCCAAAAAAGACCTAAGCAAATAATAATAATAATAAATCGGCAAAGAAAATGAATAGACACTTTGTAGAAGTACAAATGGCTAATAAATATAAGAAAAATTGTTCAACATCATTGATCATTAGAGAAATGCAAATTGAAATGACGTGCTATTCCATCTCACTGTAGAAAGAATGCATATTATCAAGAAATCAAATAATGACTAATGTTGGCAAGGCTATGGGAAGAAAGGAACCCTCTACATTATTGGTGGGAATTTAAATTAGTAGAAACCTTGTAGAAATCAGTATCAAGATTCATCAACAAATTCAAACTATGAATTTCATTTGACCCAACTCAAAACCTTCTGGTTATCTTCTGATATCTTCTTTTAGTTTAATCAGGCTAAAATTAGCATATTATGGTGATGCATGTACACTCATGTTTAGCACAGCACAATTTATAATGCCTCAATCTTGGACCCAGCTAATCTGCCCATTAGCACAAAAACGGGTAAAGAAAATATGGCACTGATATGCAGTGACGTACTCTTCTTCCATAAAGAAGGATCAAACCGAGGCATTTATAGGTAAATGAATACACTTCCATACCATATTGTAAATGAAATAAACACACAAGATAGTTTATCTTATATGAGGAACTAAAAATGTAAATGAAGGGCAAAATAAAAGACAGACTATAGAAAGTAAGGGACTATTTCTCAAATGGGAAAAGAAATGCAGATGATGGGGAAAAGGCAATGGGAAGAGAAAAAGAATTAGGAAAAAATAGTTGAAAGAGAAAAAACCCAAATAGAGCTTTTTCAAGTAAGAAAGAATCCAAGAGACAAAAGAAGCAGGGAGGGAAAGAAGGGGTAGAGAAAAAAAAAATTAAGATGCATTATCTACATTTACCAAATCTCCACATTTAATGCAATCATTATATACTGCAAGTGTGTACCAATAAAAAGTAACTTCAAAAAAATGAAAGAAATAAGACTAGGATGACTCTACAGAAGCCAATTTCATAAAGGTTTGTATTTTTATTTTTTTTTAAAAAGTAAAGTATTCGTGCTAGTGTTTAAATTTTTTTTCTCACATAGTCTACTTCCAGGATTTTGTTATTGTGAGTTGTGGTGCTGTAAAGATGGGGATGCGTACATCAGCTTAAAATTATGTCTTTAAATCTTTTGCAAAAACACCTAGTAGTGGCATAGCTAATGAAATTTCTGTTATTACTTTTGAAAGGAATCTTCATACTGTTTTCCCTAATTGTTGTACTAGTGTACATTCCCACCAACAATGCAGGATTCCTCTTCACCCTAAAGGCTCACCAGCATTTGTTGTTACTTGATTTATTGCTGATTGGCAATCTTCCTGGAATAAGGTAGGTTTTTAGTGTTGCTTTAATTTGTATTTCTCTAATAGAAATGTTGCACTATTTTCCAGTGTTTTATATTGCTTCTAAAAGTTTCTATTCTTTTCAGTTTTCCATTTTGACTGAGTCTTTTATTTTAAACGGTGTAATTTTTGAGTTGCTTCTATAGACTGGATAGTAGTCCTCTGAGGAACAGCTGGAAAATTTTTCCCATTTTGTAGATTGTCTCTTTATTCTGGTGAACGTTTCTTTATGTGTTGTTAATACACAATGTAGGGAAAAGCAGCTTGCCATTTAAAAAAAAAAAGGGTATACCTTCAAACCATAATGTTAGGTGAAATAAATTAGATACATAATCCTCAAAAAACTAGGACTAGGCCGGGGGTTTAGCTCAGTGGCATAAGTGCCTGCTTGGCAATTGCAAGGTCGTGAGTTTGAACCCTGGTTAAAAAAAAAAAAAAGAAAGAAAGAAAAGAAAAGAAAAAGAAAACCCAACTAATGCTAATGGTCACATGTGACCCAGCTATCCAGCTATTTCCCTTCTGGGTATATTTCTTGAAGAATTTAAAGCATCATGTCACAGTGATATATACACACCTATGTTTATAATGGCACAGTTCATAATAGCGAAATCTTGGAAAAAGCCCAGATGCCCATCAATTGATGAATAATAAATATATATATATTATTCTATACTACTCTGCCATAAAGAAGGACAAACTTGAAACTTTATTTGGTAAAGAGTTGCAGTTTTAGATTCTACTCGAGATAAATTTGACACATATATGTAAATACTACATTGCTTCACTGGTGCAAATCTAAATGTGTAAATAAGGCTCAAAGACTATATTAGATATTATAAAATAGGAAGACAATATTCAACTAGAAGGAGAACATGAAGAAAAGTAAGGGAAAGAAAAGAAGGAAAAGTAAATAAAATCATAAAAGAAAAAAATAGAACCAAAACTTTTGTAAATGTGGAGAGGAGGAGGGGTTGAAAGGAGGCTAAAGAAGGGCTGGGGATTTAGCTCAGTGGCCTAAGCGCTTGCCTGGCAAGCATGAGGTAGTGAGTTCGACACCTGGTACCAATAAAAAAAAAAAAAATCTTTAAAAAAGAAAGGAGGCTAAAGAAGTGGGGAAAAAAAGAATCAAGTTATGTCATGTACAAGTACAAATTCTCTATGATGAAGGTGACCATTATGTTTCTCTAAAATGTACCAATAAAACGTGATGGGATAAATAGATTAGACACTTAAATATTGCATTGTTTGCCTTATATGAAAAGCACAAAATATAATGAACAAAAAGATTGATGAAATGAAAAAAGGCACACAGATCTTTTGCAAAAGGGAAGGAAACCAAGACATAGAGAGAACTGTAAGGAAAAGTAGAAAATGTGTTAAACAAAAAATTAAGACATGTTATTTATACGTAACAAGTCACCAAGAAGAATATAATCATTATACATTGCAAGCACGTGCCAACAAAAATAAAAATAAAAAAAGTTGTCCTTGGCAATGGCTGTTTAGTTTTATGCAAATCTATATAAATGAGATAAAATATTACAACTTCATAGATATGAAAGCTCACACAAAAGAAGTAATATAGTTTTAAGAAATTTTTCCTTGGTATGCAGCCAAATTTTTTCAATGATGTTTTTACCTGTATTTGATTTTACAACTTATATTCTAAAAGCTATTTTACAAAAACCTCTTTATAAATTCATAAAAATTATTCACATTGCCTACATTGTGTTCCTGATTCATGATGTAATCATTTAATTCTTAGTTTCATTGAGCCTGGATAGGCTTGATACTAATATTGTCACTTGAACAAATTATACCATTGTTAACATTTGCTTTAAATAGTATTAAATTCAAAAATACCCATAAAGAGATGAGAGGAAACTTTATTCAAAAAGGTTAGGAAGATTGGAGGAATTCTCTAAATTATCTCAAAATCAAACAGAAAAAGGCTTTTATTTTATAGGAAGTGGTAAACAGGGTCTTCAAATCTTTAAAAGTAGTTATGGAAACAAAGGGATCAAATAAATGGCAGGATAGGCAACATTTGACAAGAAATACACACATCTGTTGTGGTCAGCTATTTCCTGGGGTAAACTAATAAGGAGGAATGTTCTGCAACTTAATGCCTGCAGAGTGGAGGGGAATGTCAAATGTCAGGGTCTAAGAGGAGTAGAGAAGCCTGACTCAAACTTGATCAGCACATAGCAAAGGGTGTAAAATAAGCAACCATGAAAACCTGATCAGGAACCTCAACAGTATTTATTTGTCTCAGGGCTCTTAATTTCAGGAACCCTGTGGATATCAAAATTTATGGTTGCCTAAGTCACCTATACAAAATGAAAAAAGTGCTTTTGCATAAGTTATATGCATCAGTTTGGACATTTTAATGCCTAGATAGTATCTAATTTCTAATGCAATTGAAATGCTATGTACATAGGTTTTATGTTATATCATTTAAGGAACAATTACAAGAAAATGTCAGCATATATTCAGTGCAGATGTGATCTAAAGAAAATATATTTTCCACCAGAGCTTAGTTGAATAAAATAGATTCAGAAGCTATGGTTAGTCTGTTAACTATTGAATATGTCACTTTCTTAGTGATAAACTCATTCAGTGTGTTGGTATGTACACATGGTATCTGTAATAGTTGACATACAATGTCAACTTGAGAAGTTTAGAAACTTAAGCAACTCAGCAGGGAGCCAGTGTCTTTACTTACTATCCTCATGCTGTGCAGGACTAGGGTGTGGATCAGGTGTGAGTGCTACACCAGCCCTATGTGAGGGTAGCCTGTAAGGGAGGGAAAGAGGCTTGCTCCCTCAGTTTTGCTCTTTTTGCTTTTGCTGTCTTCTGCTGCCTTGAACTACTGTTCATGTGCCATGCCATCTTCCTTGCAGCCAGCTGATTATGGACTGAAACCTTCACAAAATGTGAATGAAATAAAACTTGAGAAAAAAGTAACTAGACAATATCATAAAACATTTGGTTTTTGTCACTGCTACCTAGCACAGAACTCCTAAAATATTTTGATTTTTCTGAATGTTAAGGCTCCTAGGATCTTTTGTTTTAATGAAGTAACTTATGCTGGTGCTATAGATCATTTCACAGTGGGGTGTTCTATGGAAAGGGAAAGACCTAGATAAAATCAGAAGCTCTGGTCCTACACCCCAACATTCAGGGAAGGGGAAGGAACCAGGATTGACTTAGTAATGGCCAAAGAACACTCCATGAAAAAATAAAAAAAACCCTAAATGATAGGATTTGGAAGGTTTCTTTGCCAGTGAGCAGACTGAAAGGCATGGAGTATAGTATACCTTGAGAAAACAAGGAAATTTCATGATTTCTCCTGCCTTTATTTTTCCCTCTACAACCTTTATGTTGTGTTGAAATATTTGTTATAAACTAGTACATGTATCTAAATTACTGCTCTGAGGTCTGTATACCATTGTAGATGCTAAACTCGAGTATAGGACACAGGAACCTGCAGTTTATGCTCATAAATTCAAAGATGAGTGACCCAGATTTATGATTGGTGCCTGAAATAAGGACAGCCTTGCAGGATTAAGGCCATTTATCTTATGGGCTGTGACAGTGACACCAGCTACACTGTGTCAGAAATGAATGGAATTGTTTTACATTAATTTGGTGACAGGGGATAGAGAATTGGATAATTTATAGTATAGGAAAACAGTGCTATAGTGCAAGATCACAGACACCATCATTACTAAACAAACTTTTAAATATCTTATTTTTCCATTTTCAAGGGCATTATTAAGCCTTGCCCATGATGTGAGTCCCATCAGACATGAGAGGGAGTGGAGGAATAGGAGTACTGAAAATCATTCAAAGATATTTTCATTATGAATAAATGATCTTTAAAACACATGTTCTACTGACAGCAGGCTGGTAGTTATAAATTTTTGTATTATGTAAAGCATACTATCTTTTTTATCAGTACTGGGGATCAAACTCAGGACCATGCACTTCCAAGGCAGGTGCTTATGCCACTGAGCTAAATCCCCAGCCCACTATTTTCATCTTTTAAGTACTTGGAGACTATCATTACCACATTTTAAGACAACTAATGTAGAACTATACAACGCAGTTTTAGTTCCTGCAAATCTTTCTTCATAAGTCAGCTGATTTATTCCACTAGTCATCCTTCTCCAAATTATTTCTAAAACCTTTTGTTTTTCATGCAGTACTTCAGTAAGGTAAATAAGTTAGAAAGATACAAAGCTGGTCATCAGTTCTCTATGGTAAATTCATTGTTATTCTTACTTTAGGAAGCTTCAGCCAGTCCATCAACAATGGCCAGGAGCTACTCAATTTTCAGTTACTGTTCAGGTCAAGTTGATAAGTAAAAGGAAAAAAAAAAGTTCTTATGCAATCTGGGCTCCAGCTTCAGTCTTATTCAAGTCCTTTCCCAGCTATGACATAGGGACTATTCTCTTACAGAGAGACTCTGAATAAAATAAGCTTTTCCATCAATATAGCTATAACTCTTCACTGCAACTTTCTCTGTTTTCTCTACAAAACTCAACCCATCAGTTTCTTTTGGTGACAGTGATTTTTTCACTTATTTAATCTCAGGATGTAGGATTTAACTTTTTTTTAAATACTGTAGCTGGAATTAAAGTCGTATTTATGTTGCTTAAGTACTGTGGTTTTTAAAGAAAACGCATAATCATGATCCGTAATACTAAATATTAGGTACTTTAGTACTTGCTTTAAATGCATAGTTTCACAGCAAATAGTCACAACAAAAATATGGTATAGATATTTTCCCATCTTTGTTGGACAAGTTAAATCAATTCAAGCAAAAACAAACAGCTATGAAGTGATAAATATTCAATAAGGGTTTAGGTTACAAGGACTTTGTAATCTCCACTGCAACAACCTGCAGTTTCTAGTGCATGGACCGAGTTTTGGTGTGTTCATCTACAATACTGACCAGAAGTTACCACATGTACTTTAGGTGGCTAATTGCTTATTGAAGATGACAATACAAAAAGTCCTCTTTGTGATTAAACCGAAACTTTGCAAGTATAATTCATCTATGACTCTAGATTGCTGAGTTTTCCTAATATCTCTTTATGCACCACAGATCTAAAGGTGTGTTTAGTGAATCTCTGGGTAAAAAGGCTGTTTACAGGGAATTCTACTATATGCTTAAAGCTATGCAAAACAAAAATGAATGCAAATATTATTTTTTCTTCAGTATTCCTGAATCATTTTTTAAAAATTCAATGGACAAGGCTTTTTAAGCAGGCAGGGTTCTTGCCCCATTAGTGGGCTCATAACAATTCTTTGAAAAACCTAATTCAAAATTCTGAGTCACATTCTGAGATACCAGGAAAAAGATTTCAAGATGTAAATCTGAGAGGGAAAAAGCACAGTTCAGCTTCTAACACATATCTTTAATGATGCTTTTATCGTTAAATATATTTCCATAAGTTAAAAGCCCAATAATTATATACATAATGTTTTATAGAACTGATTTTTAAGTCAGTCAAGGGAACTTAAGGAAATACAATTATTCTGTCTTTTGCAATATCTTTTTTTTACTACTAATCTTTCTTTTTAATAAGTATGGGTTTGAGTTATTTTATATCATCATATTTCAATCTGAGGAATGTCTCTTAATATTTCTTCTAAAGAAAGTCAACTTACAACAAATTATCTCAGTTGACTTTATAGGAACTTTATTTTCATTCTTAAAATATATTTTTAATTTATGTGATATTTTTGCAGGTAATCTTTGCTCACCGCTCCTCTTTTCTCTTTTCTCTCACTTAAAATCTGACATTTCATTGCATCCAACTTTGTGCTTTGTAGTCTATCATTAATTCTACTGAAGTTCGTTTTTCTCTGGTTTTATTATTTTTGCCTGTGTCTTTTCAAGACTTTTTCTTTGTCACTGAAATTTGTACATCTTGATGTTGGTATATCTTGGTGTGGATCTATTTGTATAATCTTATTTGGAATTAATTGAAGTGTTTGGAGATATATATATATATATATATAATCAGACTAAAGAAGTGGGCAGTTATATTTGTACAACTTTTTCATGCTTTTCTGTTTTTTTTTCCCCCTTCATTGTGAAACACCTACCTGCATATATCAATGTTCCACATTTCTCTAAATCTTTATTCATTTTTGGTCAATTTTTCTTTCTGCTTTTCAAGTTTTATAATCGGTATAGATCTTTCTTCAACTTTCCCGGATCACTTTTTTTTTAATACCTCAAAGATATGCCCAGAATATATGGTAAACTGTATTTCAGTTATTGCAGTTTTCAACTATAAGCCCTAAAGTTTTTTGTTATTTATAAATTTCTTTACTCATATTATTTATTTTATGAAATAGTACCATAAGACCTTCTGCTTAGTAAGACATAAATGTTTCTAAAATATCCATGTGTTAAAAGCTTATTTTTTAGAATTTTAGAAGAAAATTTGGTAATGAAATTTTGATCAATGCTAGAACTGTCAAGACTTTGCAGATATTTAGCAATAGATTAAATAAATTTGATATTGTGAGACAGACAAGCCACCGTAGGACCAGGATGGAATTCAATTGTTTGAAATAAAATACCTCTTAAAGACTCACATGGGCCGGAGATAGAGCTCAGTGGGGCAGAAACTGCCTGGGAAGCACAAGGTCCTGAGTTTGATTCCTGGAACCAAAGGAAAAAAAAGCAAGACTCTCATATAAAATAATTGGTCCCTATCTTCTGGCAGCCTCCCATGGCACGTGTGACTTGATGGAATGTAATGGCATTTGCAATGTAAAGAACAGAGAAAAAGTGTGCAGCATCTCACAGTCCCCTTGGAAATCATGCTTTCCATAACTTAAACTTCATACACGGCCAAATTTCTTAAAGGTCTCACTACCTCCAAACAGTGCCCAGGCTGGGGCCAATTCGTGGATGTTTGGAGGACTTTGCAGTTAATCCCTAACAGAAATTTTGTGAGTGGAATTCAACTTCTAGGCTTCTTAAAAATAGTAGCCATTCCTTCGCACTTCTGTTTGTAAACATGTGATAATGAGTAACATTTCCTTGTTTTTTGGTTTTTTTTTTTGTATCTCTCTATTGTTCTTTGAAAAGTGCAACTCCTTCCCACTCTATTGTTGACTCCTTGATCCTTTTCTTCTGGTAACTCAGTAAAGTATCACTATGGCTCTGTTTCTCCCACAGGATACAGCTTTCTCAATACTTCTTCTGGTTTGTATCTTTCAATCTAGTGATTACTCAGCTATCCAGTGGTCACATGGATCAATTAAGCCATTCTTGGTAAATAGCTGTATTTAAATATCCTTATCCATTGAAACATTACATTTCATTGTAGAACAGGTTTCTCTTTATAGAGGCTGTTATCTGAGGTGCTGGAAAACTTATGCTCTTACTCTATGTTCTCCCACCAAGTAATAGTTTATTTCATTTCATAAATATGAAATACTGTAAGATAACTAAAGCCATTAGTTTTTGATTCAGATGTGAAACTTAAACATTGTATTCTTAAACCTTTCCTCCACGTGTAAACTCTGTGTGCAGTTTCTTTCAAAATTGTCCAAAGGTAATGGGGACTAAATTCTCCCCCTGAGAATTACCATAGCACAATCTTCATAGCCCTCACTTCCTTCCCAGTTACCCTTTCAATATGATACTGTGCCATACAGCCCGCAGTTAAGAAGGAGCCCTTTCCTTGATGGAAACCTGGCTGATATACCGATGAATTTTTTATATGGAAAGAGAAATAAATGTTGCAATCTAACTCAGTGCCGCCATTCTGTTCTGTATGCGCCACATATTTTGACCTTTAAAAAAAAAAAAAACAGGATGTCCTGTTTCCTCAGGAGTGCACAGGTGTGGTGCCTCCACATCTTTGTTGTTTTTTCCCTTTATAAACCACCCCCAAATCTTAGCCTAGTCCCACAGCAGTGTAAATACCACCTGCACTCTGTGTCGCTGGATACCAGCCTAAATAAAAAAGCACTCTCTTCTTTTCCCTCCAAGATGTTTTGGCCTTTTTACTCCTTTTGCCTTTTTACAATTTTCATTTTATTTTTGAGTGCAGCCTTTTGGGGTACAACATTTGGGGGCTCATCTGGGATTAGCCCCAAGGATCCCCAAAAGGGTCCCCCTTTTTCTTTTCTCAAGTCATTTCATTGGGTCAGTACTCTCTAAGTATCTTTTTTATGTACGCTTTTCCTTGGTTTATTTGTATTTTGGCACGCATTTGCACTTGGTAGAGGAGCCTGAGTGCTTTTCTGAACTGGAGAGGGATGCCCTCCGGGTTTGGGGGCATTTTGCCCTTTGGTATGGGGTATTGGTATTTACCAGTTCGTAATTTGGATGGTCAGGTATTGGTATTTACCCATTCATAGTTTGTACGGTCGGGTATTGGTATTTACCCAGTTGTAGTTTGTGAACCAGGAACTGCTTTTCGCTCGATTCTATTCCAGATCTAATGCTGCCTAGGGGATTTCACTGGTATTTCCTTCTAGGATGCTAAAGAGTGGATGGAAGAGGGTGTGTGTGCATTGTTGGTGTTTTTGTGTCTTCTGTGTTGCCTTATTTTGTGTGTGTTTAACCGACCATTTTCTTACTAGTCACCATGGGACAAGGATCTTCGTCTGTGCCCTTAACTCCTCTAAATCTAGTTCTTAATCATTTTAAGGAATTTAAGCAAAGAACCCAGGGACACAGAGAACCTGTTCATCCCGGGAGACTTCGCATGCTCACTTCCTTGGAGTGGCCTCGCAGAGTCCCTGAATGGCCATCTGTAGATAGCTTCGACATGGCTATTGTGAGGCAGTCTGGAGGTATGTCTTTGGCCCTCCAACTCATCCTGACCAAATTGTCTATATACAGATTCGGATTAATCTTATTTTTGAATCTCTTCCCAGGTTAAGTATCGCCAGTTGTTCCTTGGAGCCCTCAGAGGTGCTGCCAAGAGAACCACAAACTTGTCCAAGGTTTCAGAGGTAAGACAATTGGCTAATGAATCTCCACTGGGTTATCTAGAGTGGTTATTGGAGGCCTATCATATTTATACACCTATAGACCTGGTTGCACCCAAGAATGCAAGGGCCTTTAATATTGCCTTTGTTACTCAGTCGGCCCAGAGGTTAAAAAAAAGTTACAGAAGCTTGAGGGATTTGAAGGGATGCCCCTTAATCAGCTAGTAAAAATTGCTCATAAAGTATTTGATAATCAAGAGAGCTGGCAGGAGATCAATGGTAAAAAGGTAACCAACATGCTGGCAAACTTAAGTACAAGAGTTACGCCTCCAGATAGCAAAGACAAGGATGACAAAAAAGGCAAGGAGCACCCTCCACTAGATAAGGATCAATGTGCTTATTGCAGAGAAATGGGACATTGGCATAGAAATTGCCCCAGACTAAAAGCAAAAAGAGAAAAAGATGCAAAGATTCTATTATCCCAAGATTGAGGGGGTCAGGGCTCTGCTGCCCCCCTTGAGCCCAGGCTAACCTTACAAGTGGCGGGCCATCCCATTGATTTTCTGGTAGACTCCGGAGTGGCTCATTCTGTTTTGACACAGTCATTAGGGACTCTAACAAAAAAGAAACTGAAAGTATTAGGAGCCACTGGTACTGAAAAGGTCTGTCTGAAACTGCAAGCCTGGCATGCCAGACCTGGGCAGAAGACTATCTCTCATGAGTTTCTCTGGGTGCTGGAGTATCCAGATCCCCTTTTAAGGCAGGACCTTTTACACAAACTAAAGGTCCAACTCAGTTTTGAAGCAGCAGCTCCAACTGTGATGTTAGGCTTGAAGCACCTGATGAAATCCATAGCACAAAGGTGTATGCTCTCTATCCTGAGGGGGAAGGACACCTCTTGCTAGAAGAACCTAAGGTGATAAGTGACAATACACTCCTGCAGCGCTGGAAACAGGAGATCCCTAACATTTGGGCGAAGGATAATCTCCCAGGCCTAGCGACACACCAGATTCCCTTGGTCATAGAACTCTTCCTGCAGGCAACCCTAATATGGCTCAAGCAATATCCTATAAGTCTGCAGGCACGCCAAGGCATTGCTAAGCATATAGCAAGGCTAAAAGAATATAATATCTTAAAGCCCTGTGTCTCTTCCTGGAACACTCCATTGCTACCTGTCCAAAAGCCTGGAACCCAAGATTACAGACCAGTGCAGGATCTCCAAGAGGTAAACAAGTGAGTCATGACTCTCCACCCTACTGCACCCAACCCCTATATGTTACTAAGCCTGCTGAGTCCAGATCAAACTTGATACTCGGTACTGGACCTGAAGAATGCTTTCTTCACCCTGCCCATTGCTCCGGAAGCCCATCCATTTTTGCCTTTAAATGGACTTGATCCTGTGTCAGGAATGTCTGAACAACTCACCTGGACATGCCTACCTCAGGGATTCAAAAATGCGCCCACCCTATTTGATGAGGCCCTTGCTAGAGATCTCATAAACTATAGAGAGGAGTACCCCAATGTAACACTGCTGCAGTATGGTGATGACCTCCTGATAGCCATGAATTCTCATGAGAACTGTATAAGTGCCACTGAGGCCCTTTCGTGGACTCTAAGTAAGCTAGGATATAAAGTCTCTGCTAAAAAGGCCCAGCTCCATCAGCAGTGTGTAACCTATCTGGGATACCAAATTCGTGAAGGAAAAAAGACTCTGTCCTCTCAAAGAATACATGCTGTCTTACAGATACCTGTTCCCAAGATAAAAAAACAGGTGCAAGAATTTTTGGGAGCTGTAGGGTATTGCAGGCTTTGGATCATTTACAGAGGTGGCACAACCTGTCTATGATGCTTTAAAGGGGATTACACAAGACCCCTTAAAATGGACTGAGACTCAAGCTCAGGCCTTCAATCAGCTTAAATGGTCCTCACTGAAGCACCTGCGTTGGCTTTGCCTGACTTACACAAGCCCTTCTCTCTCTATGTTGATGAAAAAAGGAACATAGCTAAAGGAGTATTAACTCAAAGCTTGGGACCTTGGCAATGTCCAGTGGCCTATCTCTCCAAGAGACTTGATAATGTGACTCCTGGGTGGCCTCCTTGTCTGTGAATAGTAGCTGCAGTGGCCTTATTGATAAAGGAGGCTCAAAAGTTGACTTTTGGACAGAAGCCTACTGTTGTATCCTCAAACTCACTGGAAACTCTAATCAAGGCCCTGCCAAGCCAATGGCTGTCCAGTGCCAGGATTATGCATTATCAGGCCCTACTTCTAGACCCTGCCTCCATTGGTTACAAGACAACCACAGCGTTGAGTCCTGCCATGTTGCAGCCTGATGGTGATCCTTCTGCATCTCTCCATGACTGTTCTGAGGTAATTGTTCACCTCCAAAGTCTCTGAACTGATTTGACTGATGAGACCTTGCCTGAGGCCCCCTCATACTTCTCTGATGGGAGTAGCTATATCCATCAAGGTAAGAGAGTCACGGGCGCCGCGGTTACTACTGAATCCCAAGTTTTGTGGGAGCAAGCCCTGGAGCCAGGTACATCTGCTCAAAAGGCTGAGCTTATTGCTCTCACTGAGGGTCTCAAACTGGCACAAGGGAAGTGGGTCAATATCTATACTGACAGCAGATATGCATTTGCAACAGTCCATGTCCATGGGACCATTTATCAAGAACGAGGCCTGTTGACCTCTGGGGGACAAAAGATCAAAAATGCCCTGCAGATACTTGATCTACTGGCCACCATCTGGATGCCAGAAAAGGTTGCAATTATACATTGTAGGGCCCATCAAGTGGGAGATGATCCTGTTATGAGGGAAAACGACTTGGCAGATGCCACAGCCTGAAAGGCAGCTGTAAAATCAGTGGGGAGATGGCCCCGACATTATTGTTGATCCCCCCACTTTGTTGGAATCTGTGTATACTCAAAAGGACCTCCATCTAGCAACCCAGCTCCAAGCCAAGCCTAATATCCCTGGAGGCTGGTATCAGCTGCCCGACAAGCGAGTCCTATTGCCAGAGGCACTCGGGAGGGAACTTATTCAGCAGGCTCATAAGTCAACTCCTTTGGGAGGATCAAAACTGGCTGATCTCTTCCAGGAACAATATTTTATTCCTCAATTGTCAAGGCTTACCCAAGCTGCAAGCCTTAGATGCCCACAATGCCAACTGGTAAATCCGAAATCACAACTGCTGATTGAGACAAAGCGTTTTTGAGGAACCATGCCAGAACACTGGGAAATAGACTTTACTGAAATGAGAAAGCCGGGGCTACAAGGACATAAATATTTGTTGGTAATGGTAGACACTTTTACTGGCTGGGTAGAAGCATACCCTACCAAGTCGGAGTCAGCTCTCATAGTAGTAAAAATCTGTTATATGAGATTATACACCGATTTGGCTTGCCTTTATCTATGGGTTCTGATAATGGCCCGGCTTTCATAGCCCAAGTGACCCAAAAATTAACTCAAGCTTTACAGACTGATTGGAAACTTCATTGCGCATACCAGCCTCAAAGTTCAGGACAAGTAGGAAAAATGAACCAGACTATAAAAACAGTAATAACCAAAATGGCCTTGGAAACTGGCAAAAAATTGGGTGAGTCTCCTTCCTTTTGCCCTTTTGTGCATGCATTGTGCTTACTCCTTATATTGCTGGAATTTCCCCTTTTGAAGCCCTTTATGGGAGGCCTCCATCTCTCATCCCCACAATCTCTGAAGAGAAATTAGCTGACCTCTCTAGTCAGGACCTTATTAAGTCCCTACAAGCTCTCCAGCCTGTTCTGACTGCAGTACACCATTTGTTCAAGCAACACCACTCCACATTTGAGACCACACCAGGGAATAGTTGCCCTGCCGCTGAGCCAGGAGCATTAGTCCTCATCAGGCGACAACACCGAGAATCCTTCGAGCCTCATTGGGAAGGACCTTATACCATAGTCCTCAGTACCCTAACTGCTGTCAAAGTCACTGGAAAGACCACCTGGATCCATCACTCACACATCAAGCCGGTGCCAACATCTGAGGAAGACCACACTCCAGATAAGTGCACTGTGTAGCCCTCTAAGGACCCTTTAAAGTTTAAGATAACCAAATGTTCCTAATATTGTTGCTTGTTTGTGGCATCCCACTGGGAGCTCCAAGAGCTCCCACTCACAATCCTGTTCATGGAACCTGGTTAATAACTGACTATAATACTGGTGAGATGTTGACAACTAATGCAACTGTCCATGGTGTTGTAACCTTAGACCTCTGTATTTTACTAAATAGGGCTCCCTCCGATGGCTCACGACTACTTAAATGGGTGCTTACTCAGAGCTCCCATCCTGAGCCCGAATATTATTGTGGCAACCTAGATAATCAGAAAAGGTTACAGTCCATACCATGGTATCTTTGCCCTAAGACCCAATACCAGCATGGAGTGCCTGATGTTTGTAATTCACAATACTTCTCATCCTCCCCTGAAAAGGAGCTTTTCTACTACTCTTGGAAATGTGTCACTATATCAAACTGGAATGGGGGAAATGCGGATGAGCACCTCTGTCTAACTTGGACCACCCCTTCTAATTGTACCCTTAAGCAATGCAATTTAATGACTCTTAGACCAAAGTTTCTCACCAGTAACATCTGGAAACAAGGGCTACATTATGCAATTAGGTTGCGGACCTATGGGTACAACCCTGGTAATGCTTTTACCATACAGTTTATACCCGGCCATTCTCGACAGGCCCCTATTCGACCCATAGGGCCTTTAGCACCCCATCTTCCTCCTCCAGTTCCCAGGACTCTGATCCTGGATCCCTCAACTGCCCCATCTGCTCCACACCCCCAGCTGGATGTGATTGGCCACGAAAACCAAATGACAGATTTCTCTGCCATTATCCCACAGCCAGTCACACCGCCACCTTCAGACCTTTTTCACCCTTGGACATGGCCTTTCAGTTCCTTAACTATAGTACTCCTGACCTAACTACTGATTGCTGGTTATGCCTCCCTGCTCCACCTCCTTTTTATACTGGCACCCCTATAGTAGTCACTGATTCAGAGCTGTCTAATTCTTCCTCAGATGACCCCGCTTGTTGGTGGGGTACTAGACCTTTGCTCACACTAGATAATGTCCAAGGGAAGCCAGGAACTTGTGTTTACTCAGCCTCCTATTCCTTGCATATTTCCCCTTACGCTTCCCTCTGCAACAGAACTGTCCCCCTTTAGATCCATAACTACACTTATCCTGCTAATCAGCACCTAATTGCACCCGATGGGACTTGGTTTGCTTGCACGTCTGGTATAACTCCATGTTCTATGCACCACATATTCACCCAGCGTCCTGAACTATGTATTTTAGTCACATTTTGCCCCAAGTTTATTGGTATTTGGGGGACAATGGAAGAAGTCACATTCTCCCTAGGGAAGGCTTGGAAGGCCAACTTCATTTAAAAAGAAACCCTGTGCTCATCCCTATGTTGCTGGGGATCGGGGTGGCGGGGTCACTGGGATTGGGAATATCTAGTTTAGTGGTAGGAGACCAAAACTATAGACACCTCACTAACCTCATTAATCATGACCTAGCAAGCCTAGGTGACTCGGTGTCAAAATTGGAAGACTCTTTAAGCTCCCTAGCTGAAATGGTGTTACAAAACCGATGAGGATAAGATCTTCTTTATCTAAAAGAAGGAGGCCTCTGTCTAGCCCTAGGGGAAACCTGTTGCTTATATACAAACCACTCTGGAGTTATTAGACAAAATATGGCTGCCCTTAAGAAATGCCTACAGGAAAGGGAACAAGCTCAACTGACAGAACAAAATTGGTTTGAACGTTGGTTCTCATTCTCCTCTTGGTTGTCCATCATCATCATATCAGCAGCCACAGGACCCCTAACAGTGCTTTTAGTCAGTGTAACTATTGGTCCCTGTATCATAAATAAACTGGTATCTTATGTAAAAGGCTGAATACAGGCTGTAAAGCTGATGATCTTAGCTACCCAGGGTTATGAGCTAGTACCTGTAGATTCAACTATGAGCCAATGATTTGGCTCACTGACAAAAATCAGTGGGGAAAGTTGTAATCTAACTCAAGCACAACCATTCTGTTCTGTATGTTCCACAGCCTTTGACCTTTAAAAAAAAACCAGGATGTCCTGTTTCCTCAGGAATGCACAGGTGTGGTGCCCCCCACATCTTTGTGGTTTTTTCCCTTTATAAACTACCACCAAATCTTAGCCTTGTGGCACAGCAGTGTAAATTCTACCCTCACTGTGTCACTGGATACCAGCCTAAATAAAAAAGCACTCTCTTCTTTTCCCTTCAAGACATGTTGGCCTTTTTATTCTTTTTGCCTGCTTACAATTTTAATTTTATTTTGGGTAAATCCTTTTGGGGTACAACAATAAATATATGGAGACTTTCTCAAGAACATTTCTAATTGTGAATAAAAATATAAGCAAGGAGTTGAGGCATAAATCTTTATAATAAATGCTGGTTCCCACAGAAAATAAGCACAAGGGAAAAACAGGGATGGGTAGAGTTTGTAAGGAACAAAATGCTTTCAGTTTTTGGTAGGCCAGAACTTTTACATTGAGATGAAGTGAAAGACATATCTTCCTTCAAGTTAAATTCCTAATGTTGAAAAAGACAAAGGACAAGTAAAAGAAAAATGCATAGTATTTACCTAGACAACTTCTCTTAATCAGCATTTCTATGTCAGGCAGTTTAAATTATCTATTTTTGGTAATATGCATGGTTACATTATAGACAACTAAGTTAGATAAACTGCATGATAGGCAGTCAGACAAGGCTAAGTTCTTGAAGGAGCCAGTACAGAAGACAGGATACCTTGTAACTGTAGGAAAGACAGATACCTCTGCTGTGGGTCAAACATCAACAGAAGATAAAACAAATGAACCCACATATTTCCTAAGGTTAAACATCAGAGATTGATTTTCTAAAAGGCTCTGATCACTTAAGGAAGACAAGAAGAGCCACTAAATCAACACCCTAATAGAAAAGCCCCTATTCTGTATTCATGCCTGCTTATTAGATGACTTGCTTCCCCATCTGGTCCTCACTTAATCAATTTTATCTGAGCAATTATGATTGGAATCTTATTGGTTAACCACAGTTTTTTCCCACCTCATGCCTGCCTTGCAGTTTCCCACTTTCCCCCACCTCATCTTTTGCACTTGCTCTATAAAAATCCCTAGGAAAGACAAGGTCCTTCTAACCACTCAGGACCTCTTCTGTCTCTGTCTCAGGCAGAAGTTTTCTTTACCCCAATAAATGTATTCTGCTCTTAACCTCCATTGTTTCTAAAATTCATCTTTGATTTTAGAGAACATAAACTCAAACTGTACATCTAAAAGATCGGGAGTTTCTTTCCTCTATATCATTTATATAGCCATCCAAAAATATTCAGATTGACAAATAATCTACAGATTACCTCTGAAAGTGGTGCATATAATTTATTTAAAAATCTAATATTTTTTGACACTTAAAAAAATAACAATTTTCCAATGTGCTGTTGGGGTTTATGTTAATATAAATTTGTGAGATGCAATTCTTAAAATCTCAGTGAGAGTCTTCAAGTTGATTGTTGCAATGATTAGATCTCAGTCTTGTGGCATGTTGAGACAGGATGGAGGAGGAAAAGAAAAGGCTCTTAGTTAAAAAGATAACTTGTATACAAGGCATTCTTTTGTTTACCAGCTTCAGAGAAAATTCTTTGTACATTGTACAAGACCACATTGTAAAGAACAAAGACTGCATTTCAAAGGCTGGCCTCTTTTATGATGGAAGAGAAAGCATTCTTCCTCTCCAGGTGAATATTTCCAAGAAAGATTAATAGGTGGAGAAAAGATCATCTTCAGAAAAGATCAGAGCTTGAGCTGTGCCATTTGTACTCCCCAGCTTTATATATTCCTTAGTGACAGTGAACTGTGCATCAAATTTTTTAAACTTTCCATTGCTTAAACTTAATTGATCAACATCGTCACTTCTAACAGAGTGAACTATGAAATTTAGTGGGCACAGATATGGGATGGATTTTACTTTGTCCGAATATTTTTCAAATGCTTTCATTTTGCTCTTGGGAAGATATTTTCTCTTTCTAGTATATTTTTACTTGACTTTTCATTAAACCCTTTTCTATAACCCCATGCAAACAGTGTCAAGTGCTTTGGAAGGACCCTTTCCTTCCAGCCTGCTCCGTCTCACCAGGACTACTCTCAGGCTCTTGGACTAGACAGAGACTTCCCTTTGACCACAAACTTTTCTTTTACCTCTGAAGATTTTAAATGTTCTATTCTAAATCATTTTATATGTCTACTTCATCCATAAAAATTAAGCATCTCTTGACAAATTTCTGTAATAATAAGATTCTATTTCCTGCTCTTTTAAAATAATTACCAGCATGAATTATCTTATGTCTGACATTTCTCTCTGTATAATATATCCTGTCAAAATTGGACTTTTAGAAATATCTTCTACAGAGTTTAACTTATTGTAAAGTTGATTGCTTGCCATTGTCATTGTGTTTAACTGTATAAATAACATTCATAAATAATCAAGAAGTGTACTTCTGTAAATCAAGGACAATTTACAGGACTTGGAATTTAGATGAGGAAGTAGTATTGTGAGTATCATAACATTCACATAAATGCTTCATTTTTACAATTAAAATTCTGGGAAATAAGTTAAATATATTTCTCAGAGTCTTCCAGTTATATGAATAAATTATTTCCTGATTCTGTTTTCTTAAAAAATTTAAATCTACAGATAATTTTGTTACTAGAATATAGCAGCATCACTGCTAAAGAAAAATAAAAACAAATCTAAATAAAAAGATAAACTAGAAATAACAGGTAAAAAATAATGAAGCCAGAACTATTTTAATTTTAAAGTATAAGCTCTTAAGAAGTAGGTAACTGCAATAAAGCAATAGGTGGTAGATTCCTGTATTTCTTCTTCCTTAAGGAAGAACATGTTTTTCATAGATCATATCACTGTTTCCAAGTTTTATTTACTCTTAGTGATTGCCTCAGGAGAATAAGGTACTTAAATCATAAAAAAGTATATTTAAAAAATTAATAATACATACAGTTTATAAAATATCAAAGACCTAGAAAAAAGATTCATAAATGAAGAAACAAAGCCTAAGAAAAAAATAATACTTTTCAAGTTCCAGGAGTGTACATTTAACTGGTTTACATTTTTGCTGATGTTAAACTTAATTTTGTATATTCTTTTTTGATGGACATTTCTGTCACAACAAACTTTCTGGGTACAGAAGGAATAATGAGAAAATAATTTTAGCAAAAATCAATTTAAAGTTTGTATGATCTAATAATTTCAAGAGATCTTGAGAGTGAAGTCAATGCATTTGTGGTAATAATTCAGTCTTAATGTTGTTCTGTTTTCTCCTTGCTTCTCTAAAAGCTGACATTTATAATGTTAGGCAAAGGTTTATATGAGTTCAAGACACTACCGAAAGGACATCTTTCATCTGCTGTCTAATCCTTGCTTATGTACTCTTAAATTTTAACAAATCTTGGCATCAATAAATATTGTATTCAAAAGATTTATTGCAACAGCATGGGAGATACTGTTGTGGAGCAGGGTTACTTTTGCAATTAGAAAAGAGAGATCTTTGCAATATAAAGATCTTCTAACCAGAGAATCTGTAAGTATATCGAGTATCAAAACAAGATTTTTCTTGCAAGGAGTAAACAAGGAGAGAAACCCCCTAATATAAGAGTTGATAAGGAAGTGATTTTGCCTGAGATAAGTGAGTCAGTTCCTGAGAGAGGACATTAAGAAGAGATTGTTCAGCATTGCAGTGATTAGAAGCAGAGGGGAGTTCAGGAGCCTGGGGAAGTAGAGAAGTATGAGTACTTTTTGGCCCAGGCAGCAAACATTTTGACCAAAATTGCCTAGATTGAAAAGAAAGGACAAACTAGTTAGTTAATCATTTAGGACACAACAATGTAAATGTGGATAGTCTTTGTCTGGACTTGCTACAGGTAAAAAGACAGTCAGCTGTGAATGTTATTTAAATCATGTTAAGGGTTCTTTGCAGTCCATCATTACAAGAATCCCAAAAACTTTTGGATATTTCTTAATGGTCTGTGGTTCAAGGGCCCTAAACAACATTTTCAGAACCAATTGGAACTTTGGTGGTGAATGGTTTGAGTATCTGTAGTTGCTTATGGTGTAGTCTCTACTCTCTCAACTCAGTGAAGGTAGTGGTTCTTTCTTGTTACCACTCATGGGTTCCAAAGACCACTGAGTCTATACCATGTGCTCATTTTAGCTATTAATCTCGATTTTATTCTTCCAAGTAACATCACCTTAGCAGCCACTAGGTCTGCAAATTATCAACTCAGCATCCACATCATCAAGGAAGTGGAAGGTATAACTCAGAATTGCTGGATGCCTGATCATACTGATTTACTGACTTGAATCACCAGGAAAACACACTGTTGATGGTGAATCCTGACCAGTCAGAATCAAATTCTGAGTTTTGCAGGTATGAACTACTTTGCCCTCAACTGGATCTTCTTGGTGTGAAACGTTTCTTCAAAGCAATAGGTATCACCAATTAACCAGAGTAAACTGGTATCTGTATAAATGTGGGACTGGGGACTCAGTGAAAGATTTTTCTTTTAAGATACATTAGTCACTCTTACAGAGTACATTCAGGTACATATACTAAAACCTATTTACTATATATCAGCTTTAAGTCAAAAAGTACAGTAATACAAATAATTAGATATCAAAGGAGAAAACTGAACATATTAAGGAAAAGTATTAATTATGCATTATAGAGTAGTAGTCAAAAGGAGAAATCAGGCCCTCTTCTAGCAATAACTTTTTGTAGCCAAGATGTGGAACATTGATTGCATCAGCAGAGGAGCTGAGCCACCCAGCTAATCTTTCCTTAGCTAAGAAAGATTCGTTAATATGAAAGGCAGAGGAATTGACACAACTAGCAACTAAGGAGGTATCTTTATTATATCTTCTGTGTGGAAGAGAATTGCATGATGTAATCACACATGAGGAACCTTTTCCAGGAACTAATAGAACTGAGAATTCAAAAGCAGAATATGAATGTAGATTAGACAGCACAACATAGTATGTTTGCAAAACAAGATTTTAAAAAATCTAAGAAGTGAACATTCCAGGTGAGTTATAAATTATTATTCACTAATCTTTTCCTCACATTGGCATTGTTTGTACCATGTACCTGAATCACACCAGCCTCATTAGCTTCTTTAAATAAGCTGTGTGTTGTCAAGACAAGTTCCACTAGACACACAGTGTGATTGTAATTTCTATGGGAGCCACTAATGCATAAGTAAGTGAATACCTGAGCTGGAGAAAAAATGCTAAGCTTAAAGGTATTTTCATACTTCTACTTGTTCTCATTCTTAGAATATTGTAAGTCCCTGACTTATGAATGACTTACCTTCCAGGAGGAAGCTCTTAAGTCAGATTCATTCATAATTCCAACAAACTGAATTTTGCACACCTTTGACACAAAAATAAGATGAAAAAGATTAAAAAGAAACACACACAAATGCTGTAAATAAGCTGTTATTATTTTTATAGTTACCTTAAACACATTAGCAACTTCTGTGATTTGTTCAAATCTATGAATGTTTATAGTGTAAAATCCATTTGTATTTGTGAATGTTCACAACTCAAATGTTTACAAGTGAAGATTTTCTGTACAGGAAGTAAAGGGCAATTTTCCTTTTCCAGTAACAAGTATAGCAGCTCTTAACAAATTAGTTATTGTAATTGTCATATTTACTGTAAAGATGAAATAAAACTCTCTGATTTTATCAGATTAGTGATAAGATTATTGTTGGAAACTCTCAGTATGCCAATGTTATGGTTGATACACTGTGTGAACATCAGAAGTTTGGAAGTTTAACTGAGAGACTCAGCAGGGAGCCAGGATCCTTACTTTGTAAATATCTTCATCCTGTGCAAGAGGGCAAGAAGATTTTGTGAGTGCTACACCAGCCCTGTAGTGGGAGGTGGTGTCCTACCTAGAATAGAAGGGAGGAGAAAAGGGGTTGTTTTCTTCCTTCTGCTCTGGCTGCTGCTTTGAAGTGTTGCCCCAGTCCCTTGCCACCCTGTCTTGGAGCCAGTTGATTATGGAATGAGACCTCCACAAACAGTGAGCTAGGTAAATCTTTCCTTCCTTCATTTTCAGTGTTGAGTTTTTTGTTCCAGCAGAGAGAGAGAAGTATGGAGAGAGCAGGAATGAGTAAACAAGGAATACCTGAGTAAGTATACTGAAGTAAAGCATTTGAATGAAATTAGTAACAACAAAAATAGTCAGGTAGGGTCAAATTTTTCAAATTCCAAATCTTTTCAGGATAGCAAGCCACTAGTTGATCAAACTGCATACAATAGAACAAATGATGTCAAAATATGTTAGGAAATTCTTCCATTAAATTGATTAGGCTATCAGTAGAAGTAATGGTTAAACAGAATACAGGAGACAGTTGTATGAGCTCTCTGTAGGTGGTAGGGAGTGTGACTCTATGTAACATGTGTTTTACATAATTCAGAAATCAAAACCTCATAGAGTCAAATTTAAGACATGGCAACAGAGCACACAATTTTTTTTAAATGATCAGTCACTTAATAATATCGTGCTTTGCAACAGCCTTCTTTACACACAGATTCATAGATGTACAGTCTTACTCCTTTAAACCAAACCTAGTGTGGAAGGCATATTGCAATTTTTTTGTGAAATTCTGCTGAGCAGAATAGTTTCTGAATCTATTTTATAGACAAATTATCTGTATGTCACAGGTATTGCTTCTATGAAACAGTCCTCTCTGTCATTTCTCCTCTGCTTGACAGACTATCTAGTTGCCTAATGGCAATGTGTTTTCACATTTTTTTCTTAGCAACAAACACCTGAAGTTGAACGACTTGTCAGTGTATGCTGAGTGAAAATATCACATTTTCACCCTTCTTTTAATACAATAAATGACTCCAGAATTATAGAACAAACACTTTGAGATGGTTTCCAGGAAATCTCCTGGAAGGAGGCTGGGTCAGCTCCTCAGAAATTCTTCTTTGATCTTTCCTCCTCCATATCTCCCTGCTCTGTTCACAACCACTTGACCTCACAGAGAGAAGTCATCAGCCCCATTAACTACTATTTAACCTGGAAGCAAGGCACAGCTGAACCAGGAGGAACCCAAGCCGACATTGCCTTTGATAATAAGATAGAGGGCCAAACTAATTTGCAATGTTCCCGTCTCCTTCTGTGAAGTGAGAGAGAACAGACTCTTCATCACAACTCGAGAAATGGAAAGTCCTTACAGATAAGTAGGTTTATTTCCATGGGGAATACGAAAGTATTCTTCAATGATATAAGGGACTAAGAAGTTTTAACTCCTGAAAATAAAAATAAATAGTAAATAAACAATACAAGTTATGTGGCAGTGATGTTTGCACATATTTGTCAAGACACTCAGGACTTTTTTAAAAAGACAAATAAAAAAAAATATATATATATATATATATATTCTCTTTCTAAGCTTCCTGAATATTAATAAAGCAAGAAAAACATTATTTAATACAAAAAGACTTCACAACAAAAAAATAAATCATCCATTAACAGTGATACAAGTAATATCTCTAATATGAACCAGAAACACTTGCTGAT
Organism: Hydrochoerus hydrochaeris; assembly: GCA_004027455.1. Classification (NCBI taxonomy): domain Eukaryota; kingdom Metazoa; phylum Chordata; class Mammalia; order Rodentia; family Hydrochaeridae; genus Hydrochoerus; species Hydrochoerus hydrochaeris. Next base: position 78,426 of record PVLA01003270.1, on the reverse strand, counting down.
CATTTTATATTTTATTGAATCTTCAGAATAAAACTATGGGAGAGTTGTTTTTCCCCTTTTGCATTTGAAAAATTGAGAATCAATAAGAATAGTGGGTCATCAAAGGAGGAAACACAATTTTGTAAATCTGAAACAATAGCACTTATGCATATGTCAGTTCCCTTTAGAGTTCCTGTTTTACTTGTTTGAGTCTTGTTTCTTATTGTGCCAAAGATTTCCTGCAGGCACCTATGGGAAATTCATAAGTTACATCTTTATGCTTTGTAAAAGTTGAAAATACTGAATACAAATATCAGCATATTACAAATTACCATATTTTAAATATTGCCTTTGTTACAGTACTTGAATGATTATTGTTTTTATTATTATTGATATCATCAGAGCATATTTTATCAGTTCTTCACTAATTCTCCAATAAGTGAGCAAAGAACTTGAGCAAAGAAGAATTTCCTAATTTTGAAATTAATTGCAAATCTATAAATCTAAAATACTTTAGACCTAGCTAATCAATTAAGTGCAACTGCTGCTCCTCTTCTTTTTCTTCCAATTATAAATGTGTGCTCCTATGATATACTGGTATTAAAATATTTCAGAAAAGAGAAACTAATTATTAAAGAAATTATTGACACTTTAAGTAATATAGTCACAAATACTTAAGTACACTTATTATTTTCTTCTTGCTGGAGACATAGCAAAAACATACACTATTGTTACCATAGACATATAGAGTAATCAAATAATGTGCATAGGACAATTTTATAAGAAAAGTATATTAATTATAGTTTTCATCTTTTCATACACATGATTCACAAAAATATTCTAGCTGGCCTTATGTGACTGTGGTGCTAATCCTTTAGAGTTCTGTTCTCTCTCCTTTTCAATGCATCATTTATGAAAATATTTCACAAATGACATGCTTCTGAGTGTCAAACTGTATTGCTAGAGCTCAAGAATAGTTCATAAGCACAGTAGTCCATAAAATTGAATGAATACTTTTTTGGAAATTATTCTTGATTGCATCTCAGTGTTTATGAACCAAGACAACCTTTAAAATTGAATCGTCTTTACCAAGCTGATGGATTTAAATTGGTATTTTTGGTGTGTTTGCTTTGATAATCACTTGGCCAAGGTCTTTGCACCCAACATTAAGAACCCATTAAGTTAAACATTAGCCATAGGAACAGCTAATAACAATTTAACAGGGCCAACTGAGGTCTTCCTCACAGAGTATGCATTTGTTCAGAGTTACATTTAAATCAGAAATATATTTTAAACATAGCTATTCAAAAATACAATAGTTGAGCACACACCAGTAATCCCAGCTCTTGGGAAACTGAGGCAGGAGGAGGATTGCTGAAGTGGGAGGGATCCTAAATGCTGGGATTACAGGGGTACATCTCCATACCCAGCATCTCATGTTTTTTTTTTTCTGAAACGAGGTCTCACTGGCCTTCAACTCAAGGCTGGCCTCAAACTCACAGCAATCCTTCCAAATTCTGGGATTACACATATGTACCATCACATTTGGTCACCTTGTGGGTTTTGTGACTCTGAGAAATGAATTTAAAATCTTTAATTTTTTTTTTTTTTTTTTTTGGTTCTGGGGATCAAACTCACCACTTCATGCTTGTCAGGCAGGTGCCTGTGCTGCTGAGCTATCTCCCCGGCCCTTTATAATCCTTAAATTTTAATTTTGACACTTTTAGAATTCCTATGATGGAAATGTTCTATATTGATTTTGGTGGAGCTTATACAGGATTGCTTTTCAAAACTCAAAGCATGGTATGTACAGTTTATAACACTGTATTACACACATAATGGATGTGCTTATGCTTATTAGGTGTCTCTTTTTATTCTTTAAAAGGTTTTGTTGTTGCTGTTTTTGTTTCCTTTGAAACAAGGTCTTGCCATTTAGTTCAGGCTGGTCTAGACTCACTATGTAGCCCAGAGTGGCCTTGAATTTGCAGCAACCCTCGTACCTCAGCCTTCTGAGTGCTGGGATGATGGGCATACATCACCATGCCCAGCTGCTTCTTTCTTCTTCTTCTTCTTCTTCTTCTTCTTCTTCTTCTTCTTCTTCTTCTTCTTCTTCTTCTTCTTCTTCTTCTTCTTCTTCTTTTCTTTTTGTCTTTTTGAGACAGGATCTCATTAAGCAGTTCTGGCTGGACTTGAACCCACTTTGTAGCTCAGGTTAGTCTTGAATTTGCAATGATCCTCCTGCCTCAGCCTCCCAAGTGCTGGGATTACAGGCAGGCACAACCATGCCTGGATTCTTTAAAAGGTTTTTAACCCTGATTAAAAAAAAAAATCTTAGCACCCACTGCATAGTATGCTTGTAAATATGATATAATTAATTTGTTTGTTTATTTATTTATTTATTTATTTACTTACTTATGATAGTGCTGGGGATTGAACTCAGGGCCACTCTGCCCTGGGCTACATCCCTTTGGGGAGGAAAAATACAATAGTTTTAAAATATTTCCAGGAAATGATGATAGTTAAATATAGTGATAGAAACCTCACCACTTTAGAAGTTTACAAGTTATATTTGTACTCATAGCAATCTTTAATATCAATAGCAAGATTGCAATTTATCAACAATCTCAAACAGTATAATCCATTTTCAATTCACTTTTATTTTCAGGAAAGAGTGTCTTTCTAAAAGAAATACTTCAAAAGACATGGTATTGCTTTTATGAAAATTTCTAGTGAACACAAAATAGAAAAAATTACTTTCCAAGTTTAATTTCCAAGGTATTCTTATTGCTAGGTATACATAATTTTTGGAAAAATAAAGTTTTAGCCAATTTTTGTATGCTCCTGGGAAGAAGAAAAAGTGGATATATTAGAACTGAATGTAGATAAAGAGAGACAAATGGTGTTGAGACAGATATTTTTCTAATTTTTATTTTTTTTCCCGTCAAATTGGACCTTCACCCAGTTTGCCTTCTTCCTTATCCCCATTTTTGTTGCCTTTCTTAACTCTTCAGTCTTTATCTGAGGCTTGGCTACTATTGTACCCCAAGAATCAAAGATCCAAAGTTATGAAAAAGATAAAAGGCCAAGACATCTTGAAGGAAAAAGGAGTGCTCTATTTAGGCTGGTACCCAGCAACACAGAGTGCAGGTGGAATTTACACTGCTGTGCAACTGGGTTAAGGATTAGAGGGACTTATAAAGGGAAAAACTGCAAAAGAGGGTTGGGAAGGCAAGAGGCAGGTTGTTCCTAGAAACAGGCCAATTTTAGGGGAAAAAATAGCTCATTGGCACATCTGTGCATTCCTGAGGAAACAGGACATCTTCTTGTTTGCCTAAGGGGTTGTGCTGAGGAATTTATGGGAAACAAAGGCTGGGGGCTATATCATTTCAGGACAAAAGACCAAGGTGCATACAGAACAGAATGGCAGCCCTTGAGTTAGGTTACAACAGCTACTAATCCCAGCTGCTTCCAGTGAGTTTGTCCCAGCCCCCCATGCTCTACACCCCCAGCTCAAGTATCAGTGACTCATCTCTTTACCCTATAGCCTTCCCCATTACTGCCACACAGCAGCTCTCCCTTTTCAGTCACCTCAAGATTAAGATGGTTACTTTAGTATTTGGGAAGCCTTGCCACACAGTTGGCTGGGACTCAACCCAGCTCTGACCTCCCTCCTAGCTTGCCATTTGAGACATCATGTATTTCAGTGAACACTACTGGTGTACTACTGTGAACACTACTGCTGTACCTTTCTAGAAAGGACAGGAAAGAGAATCTCATAGCAAGAGTCAAAAACTCCCAGCCTGAATCCAAGGATGTCCATATATTGACTAAAATGAAAAGTCCCACTCCAAGTTCCAGTGCCTAGCTCTGTATAAGAGGAGGAAACAATAACAGATACAAGGACAGAAGGAAGGCCAATGAAACTGAGTCAAATAGGGGTTGATGCTCCCCCCAGTTAAAGACCTAGGAAGGAATGCAGGATCCATTGTGCAGGAGGGAAAACAGAAGCCTCCTGGAGAGAAGGGGGTCTGGTCTCATCTGATTTTTACATTCCAGAGGGTTCTGCTGCTTCTTATTTTAATTAGAGAATAGCTGCTGAGTGCTCTTCTGGCAAAGTTCAGGGAGAAAGGAATTTCCTTGCCTCCCTCATTCCCAGAACTGTTCCCCTTACCTCTGACCTTCTGACTAGCTGTGTGAGTGGACTAATGGGAACAAAGATTATGTCTGCAATTGGGGAAGGGGGTAGCTACATGTGACCCATCCCTTGAGCTGTACTTCTTGAGAAAACATGAGAGAGTCTAGAACTATCAGGGAACTATAAGAAAAACAAAAAACAAAACAACATTTTATTCTTTTTTCTGTTTTGTGTTTTAAAATGAGAAAGAGAGAGAGAAAGAGGAAAGAAAAGAAAAAAGAAAGAAAGAAAGTGACAAATCAGTGGAGAACTGGTGGCACACATCTATAATCCCAGAGACTGAGGCAGGAGGATCACAAGTTGGAGGCCAGCCTGCACTACATAGTGAGTTCCAGGCCAGTCTAAGCTTTATAATGAGAGGATTTTAAAGTGCAAAACAAAAGCTAAAAAAGAAAGGGAAAAAATGACAAATTGGGTGGGGATTTTGTTATATCCTAAAAGGCTGCACCCCAAAATAAAATGAAAATTATAAAAAGGCAAAAAAGAATAAAAAAGCCAAGATGTCTTGGAGGGAAAAGAAGAGAACATTTTTTTATTTAGGCTGGTATCCAGTGACACAGAGTAAGGGTGGAATTTGCACTGCTGTGTGACTAGGCTAAGATTTGGGGGTTGTTTATAAAGGGAAAAAAACTGCAAAGATGTGGGGAGCACCACACCTGTGCATTCCTGAGGAAACAGGACATCCTGGTTTTTTTTTAAAGGTCAAAGGGTGTGGTGCATACAGAACAGAATGGCAGCACTTGAGTTAGATCACAACTTTCCCCCCTGATTTTTGTCAGTGAGCCAAATCACTGGCTCATAGTTGAATCTACAGGTACTAGCTCATAACCCTGGGTAGCTAAGATCATCAGCTTGACAGCCTGTATTCAGCCTTTGACATAAGATGCCAGTTTATTTATGATACAGGGACTGATAGTTACACTGACTAAAAGCACTATTAGGGGTCCTATGGCTGCTGATATGAGCTTGGACAACCAAGGGGAGAATGAGAACCAATGTTTAAAGCAATTTTGTTCTGTCAGTTGAGCTTGTTCCCTTTCCTGTAGGCATTTCTTAAGGGCAGCCATATTTTGTCTAATAACTCCAGAGTGGTTTGTATATAAGCAGCAGGTTTCTCCTAAGGCCAAACAGAGACCTCCCTCTTTTAGAAAAAGAAGGTCCAAGCCTCATCAGTTTTGTAAAACCATTTCAACTAAGGAGCTTAGAGAATCTTTTAATTTAGATACAGAGTTGCCAAGGCTAGCTAGGTCTTGGTTAATGAATGTAGTGAGGTGTCTATAGTTTTGGTCTCCTACTATGAAACTAGATATATTTAATCTTATTGATCTAGCCATCTAAATTTCAAGTAACACATTTTCAAGCATAACAGAAGAATTCTTTCTCAGGCGAGTATGAACAATACTGAGAGTATAATCTCATTTTAATGGAAACATTTTGCAGTAAAGGCTCACCAGTCTTATGAATAAATCGCCAAAACTTATCTAACACTGTCAAATTCTGAACCGATTTGTTTTTTTTTTTTTAACCCGTTACTGGCAGGTACTATAAACCAAGGCAAATAAAATTTACATCTCTTTAATCTTTTTACAACTTACTACACACCTTTAAGTTGAGCTTTTTTTTAATCTTCTTTTACATTTTGGCACAGCCAGACATTTTACTTGAAGACAAAACTGCTTTTTCTGTCCCTCTTTTTTTCTTTACTTATTACCAGTCAATTTTTTTCTCTCGCTTTTTAGACAACATTAAAACTTTTAATAAAATCCTTGAAATGATTTTCTTTTAGTAGTCTAAAACATTGAATCATTTCATGTGTTTTTACTACCTTAAAATGCTACACTTCACTGTAAATTTGAAAGACTTTAAACATTATTTTATGTAAATTTTAGGTGACAATATAAAAATTTTAAATTTTGCATGTACGGCTTAACAAAGAATGTTAGTAGACTTTCAGTATTTGGAAAATTCTGAATTTTAGCATATACTGTAAATATCACAATTTATTGTACTGAAAAGTCAGGATGAATCTATAATCAGAAAAACTCATTCATTTCATACATATTTTATCTGATTAAAAATATAAGGCTTGCATGTTCTAAATAATCTAAGAACATATCTTTTTTTAAAAGGCCACAATTTAACTATAATCTGAATACCTTTAGATGCCATTAAAAATAAAATAAAATAAAATTTAAAAAGAAAGGAAAAACAACCCCAGATCTTTGGAAGTAAGACTGCATTCAATGTCCCATGAAGATGCTTCAGGTGCTGAATGCTGTTGTCTGAATAAGCATGAGTTGAAGTCAGGATGGGCTGAGTTGCCTGGAGGGACTAATAAGGTCCTGTTTAGCAAGATCAGCAAGCTTTTTCTCAGATATCTTAGGGGTGAGGGGTGGAGGGCTCCCATATAGTGTCTCAAAAGGGGAAATTCCAACAACATAGGGAGTACAACTCTCACACAAGAGGACAAAAGGAAGGAGACTCACCCAGTTCTTGCAAGTTTCTAAGGCCATTTTAGTTACCACCATTTTTAAAGTCCTATTTATCCTTTCTACTCGTCCTGAGCTTTGAGGCTGGTATGTGCAATGAAGTTTCCAATCAGTCTGTAAAGCTTGAGTTAATTTTTGGGCCACTTGGGCTATGAAAGCCGGGCCATTATCGGACCCCATAGATAAAGGCAAGCTGAATTGGTGTATAATCTCATATAACAGTTTTTTACTACTATGAGAGCTGACTCTGACTTGGTAGGGTATGCTTCTACCCAGCCAGGGAAAGTGTCTACCATTACCAACAAATATTTATGTCCTTGTAGCCCCAACTTTCCCATTTCAGTAAAGTCTATTTCCCAATGTTCTCCTGGCATGGTTCCTCGAAAACGCTTTGTCTCAATCAGCCGTTGTTGCTTTGGATTTACAAGTTGACATTGTGGGCATCTGAGGCTTGCAGACTGGGCAAGCTTGGATAATTGAGGAATAAAATATCATTCTGAAAGAAATCAGCCAGTTTTGATCCTCCCAAATGAGTTGACCTATGAGCCTGCTGAATAAGTTCCCTTCTGAGTGCCTCTGGCAATGTCGGGAAGCTGATACCAGCCTCCAGGGATATTAGGCTTGGCTTGGAGCTGGGTTGCTAGATGGAGGTTTTTTGAGTATACACAGGTTCCAACAAAGCGGGAGGAATCAACAATAATGTCGGGGCCGTCTCAGTCCCCACTGATTTTGTAGCTGCCTTTTGGGCTGTGGCATCTGCCAAGTTGTTTCCCCTCATAACAGGATCATGGGCCCTACAATGTATAATTGCAACCTTTTCTGGCATCCAGATGGTGGCCAGTAGATCAAGTATCTGCGGGGCATTTTTGATCTTTTGTCCTCCAGAGGTCAACAGGCCTCGTTCTTGATAAATGGTCCCATGGACATGGACTGTTGCAAATGCATATCTGCTGTCAGTATAGATATTGACCCACTTCCCTTGTGCCAGTTTGAGACCCTCAGTGAGAGCAATAAGCTCAGCCTTTTGAGCAGATGTACCTGGCTCCAGGGCTTGCTCCCACAAAACTTGGGATTCAGTAGTAACCGCTGTGCCCAAGATGCTCTTACCTTGATGGACATAGCTACTCCCTTCAGAGAAGTATGAGGGGCCTCAGGCAAGGTCTCATCAGTCAAATCTGGTCAGAGGCTTTGGAGGTGAACAATTACCTCAGAACAGTCCTGGAGAGGTGCAGAAGGATCATCATCAGGCAGCAACATGGCAGGATTCAATGCTGCAGTTGTCTTGTAACCAATGGAGGCAGGGTCTAGAAGTAGGGCCTGATAATGCATAATCCTGGCATTGGACAGCCATCGGCTTGGTGGGGCCTTGATTAAAGTTTCCAGCCAGTGTGAGAATACAACAATAAGCTTCTGTCCAAAAGTCAACTTTTGGGCTTCCTTTACCAGTAAGGCCACTGCAGCTACTATTTGCAGACAAGGAGGCCACCCAGCAGCCACATTATCAAGTCTCTTGGATAGATAGGCCACTGGACATTGCCAAGGTCCCAAGCTTTGAGTTAATACTCCTTTAGCTATGTTCCTTTTTTCATCAACATAGAGAGAGAAGGGCTTGTGTAAGTCAGGCAAAACCAGTGCAGGTGCTTCAGTGAGGGCCTGCTTAAGCTGATTGAAGGCCTGATCTTGAGTCTCAGTCCATTTTAGGGGGTCTTGTGTAATCCCCTTTAAAGCATCATAGAGAGGTTGTGCCACCTTTGTAAAATTAATGATTCAAAGCCTGCAATACCCTACAGCTCTCAAAAATCCTCACATCTGTTTTTTCGTCTTGAGAACAGGTATCTGTAAGATAGCCTGTGTTCATTGAGAGGACAGAGCCCTTTTTCCTTCATGAATTTGGTACCCCAGTTAGGTTACACACTGCTGACAGAGCTGGGCCTTTTTAGCAGAAACTTTATAGCCTAGCTTATTTAGAGTCCACAAAAGGGCCTCAGTGGCACATATACAGTTCTCATGAGAATCAGTGGCTATCAGGAGGTTATGAGATCTCTAGCATTGGCCTCATGGAATAGGGTGGGTGCATTTTTGAATCCCTGAGGTAGGTGTGTCCAAGTTAGTTGTTCAGACATTCCTGACACAGGATCAGTCCATTTAAAGGCAAAAACGGGTTGGCTTACTGGAGTGATGGGCAGGGTGAAGAGAGTGTCCTTCAGGTCCAGTACCAAGTACCAAGTTCGATCTGGGCTCAGCGAGCTTAGTAACATATAAGGGTTGGGCACAGTAGGGTGGAGAGTCATGACTCACTTATTTACCTCTCGGAGATCCTGCACTGGTCAGTAATCTTGGGTGCCAGACTTTTGGACAGGCAGTAACGGAGTTTTCCAGGAAGAGACACAAGGTTTTAAGATATTATATTCTTTTAGCCTTGCCATATGCTTAGCAATGCCTTGGCGTGCCTGCAGACTTATAGGATATTGCTTGAGCCAGATTGGGGTTGCCTATGGGAGGAGCTCTATGACCAAAGGAATCTGATGTATCGCTAGGCCTGGGGGATTATCCTCCACCCAAACATTAAGGATCTCCTGTTTCCAGCACTGCAAGAGTGTATCATCACCTAACACCTTAGGTTCTCCTAGCAAGAGGTGTCCTTCCCCCTCAGGATAGAGAGCATACACCTTTGTGCTATGGATTTCATCAGATGCTTCAGAGCCTAGCGTCATGTTTGGAGCCTCTGCTTCAGAACTGAGTTGGACCTTTAGTTTGTGTAAAAGGTCCTGCCTTAAAAGGGGACCCGGATACTCCAGCACCCAGAGAAACTCATGAGAGATAGTCTTCTGCCCAGGTCTGGCAAGCCAGGCTTGCAGTTTCAGACAGACCTTTTCAGTACCAGTGGCTCCTAATACTTTCAGCTTCTTTTTTTGTCAGAATCCCTAATGACTGTGTCAATACAGAATGAGCCACTCCCGAGTCTACCAGAAAATCAATGGGTTGGCCCCCCACTTGTAAGGTTAGCCTGAGCTCAAGGGGGGCAGCAGAGCCCTGACCCCCTCAATCTCGGGATAATAGAATCTTTGCATCTTTTTCTCTTTTTGCTTTTAGTCTGGGGCAATTTCTATGCCAATGTCCCATTTCTCTGCAATAAGCACATTGGTCCTTATCTAGTGGAGGGCGCTTCTTCCCTTTGGTCATCCTTGTCTTTGCTATCTGGAGGCGTAACTCTTGTACTTAAGATTTCCAGCACCTTGGTTACCTTTTTACCATTGATCTCCTGCCAGCTCTCCTGACTGTCAAGTACTTTATGAGCAATTTTTATTAGCTGACTAAGGGGCATCCCTTTAAATCCCTCAAGGTTCTGTAACTTTTGTTTTTAACATCTGGGACTGATTGAGTAACAAAGGCGACATTAATGCCCTTGTGTTCTCAGGTGCAACCGGGTCTATGGGTGTATAAGGACAATAGGCCTCTAATAACTACTCTAGATAACCCGATGGAGATTTAGTAGTCAATTGTCTTACCTCTGAAACGTTGGACAGATTTGTTTGTGGGTCTCTTGGCAGCTCCTCTGAGGGCTCTAAGGAACAACTGTCGATACTGGGCTAGAGCCTCCTTACCTTCAGTGGTGTTAGGGTTCCAGTCAGGTTGAGATAAAGGGAAATTCTGGTTCAGGCAATCTGGGTCCAAGGACGGATTTCCATCTGGTCCCAGCACTGCCCTTCATCCCAATGCCTGAATATGCTCTCTCGCCTTTTCAGTGAATAACACCTGCAGTATCTGGTGACAATCATACCAAGTGGGACGATGGGTAGAGAAAATGGATTCCAAGAGAGAAATGAGACCTTGGGGGGTCCTTAGAGAATGGTTGGTTTTGCCCTTTCCAATTATATAGACAGGAAGTAGAGAAAGGAACATAGACAAAAATGGGGGCTTAGAGTTTGGCATCTCCCGCAAGGGGCAAAGGGTGGGAGTGGGGGCAGTGGAGGAAGAATCTGGTGACTCCAGGTGTGGTTGGCTCCTGGTCCAGATAGGGCTCCGTGGATGACGAGGAGGTTACTCTTCTTCTGGCACTGCTGGTGGTGCTGCGGGTGGAGCTGACACCGGTAAGGGGCCGGTAGCAGCTCTTCCACATCTCCCTCTGGTAGGACCGGTGGGGCAGGCGGTTTAGGTTTTGGTTTTTCTCTTAGTGGTGCTAGCAATGGAGGGTTACTGGGCTGCTTCCTGGGAGCCTTAACAAACTTTTCTTAACCAGGGAGGAGAATCAAAAATAAGATCAAATCTGTATATAGACAATTTGGTCAGGATGAGTCAGAGGGCTGAAGACATTATCTCCGGACTGCCTCAGTGATAGCCATGTCAAAGCTACCGACAGATGGCCATTCAGGGACTCCACGAGGCCACTCCAAGGAAGCCAGCACATGAAGTCTCCTGGGATGAACAGGTTCTCCATATCCCTGGACTCTGCTTAAGTTCCTTAAAATGATTAAGAACTAGAGTTAGAGGATTTAAGGGCACAGATGAAGATCCTTGTCCCATGGTGACTAGTATGAAAATGGTCGATTAAACACACACACACAATAAGGCAACACAGAAAATGCACACTCAGCCTCTTCTGTCCACTCTCAAGTGTCCTAGAAGGAAATACCAGTGAAATCCCCTAGGCAGCATTAGATCTGAAATGGAGTTGAGCTAAAAGCAGTTCCTGGTTCACAAACTACAAACAGGTAAATACCAATACCCGACCGTACCAATGGGCAAATTCCCCCCAAACCCAGAGGGCGTCCTGCTCTGGTGCAGAAAGAGCACTCAGGCTCCTCTACCAAATGCAAATGCACGCCAAAATATGATTGAACCAAGGAAAAAGCATACATAAAAAAGATATTTAGAGAGTATTGAACCAATGAAACAACTTGAGAAAAGAAAAAAGGGAGCCCATTTGGGGGTCTTTGTGGTTAATCCCAGAGAGCACCCAAATGTTGTACCCCAAAAGGCTGCACCCCAAAATAAAATGAAAATTGTAAAAAGGCAAAAAGAATAAAAAGACCAAGACGTCTTGGAGGGAAAATAAGAGAGCACTTTTTTATTTAGTCTGGTATCCAGCGTCACAGAATGAGAGTGTAATTTACACTGCTGTGCCACAAGGCTAAGATTTGGGGGTGGCTTGTAAAGGGAAAAAACCACAAAGATGTGGGGGGCACCACACCTGTGCATTCCTGAGGGAACAGGACATCCTGTTTTATTTTATTTTTTTAAGGTCAAAGGGTGTGGCGCATGCAGAACAGAATGGTGGTGCTTGAGTTAGGTTACAACAGATTTAGCTTAACAATACAGCATTTGGCTAGCATGTTCAAGTTCCTGGGTTCAACTCCCAGTACAAGAAAGAAAGGAGAGGGAGAGAGGGAGAAAGGGAAGAAAGAAAAGAAGAAACCATCTATTAAATAGTTTATGCAGGAAATCTGGGAATCATATGCAATAACTTCTTGTCTCTTACCTAATCCTTGTGTATCTAATGGGTTACTAAGTCTACTTCCCATGTATGTCCAAATCTATTTCCTCCTCCTGTCTAAACACCATTTCCAGGCTGCATAGGTTTCTGCCCTGAACTACCGCAACACCTTCCTAACCCAAGATCTCAGGACCAGCAGCAAACCCTCAACCTTCTCCACACTGGCCAGCAAGGTCCTCCTTCAAATAAATCTCATCATTGTTTCACCTGCTCAAAATCTTCCAATTGTCTAGGAAATGTTCAAACAGTCCCCCAACTCCCCACAGCCTTAACTTTTCACTCTCCCTGTTGAACAACTTTCAGCCACACTGGGATCACTTGGTTTTTCTGATTTGCCATTTTTGGGGAGGCAGTAATGGGGGTTGAACTCAGTGCCTTTGTGTTAAGCTACATTACTCAACCATTTTATTCTCTACTCCTGCCCCTGGCTCTGCATCTCTCTTTTTAAATTTCCAAACAGCTTCTTGTGAAATCACCGAGTTACCCAGGCTGGGCTCGAATTAACAATCTTTATCCTCAGTCTCCCAGACTATAAGGATTGCAGGCATTTGCCACTAGGCCCAGCTGCCAGCCACACTTTCCCAGCCCAAAGATCTCTCTGCCAGTTACATTTCACACATCTACTATACACACACACACATAGACACACACACACACACACACACACACACACACACCCCTCTCTCAGCCACCTCCCACTTTATCCTCAAGGATCCCTCCCTTACCCCAGACTTGAGTCCTCAGATGGTGCTCAGTGAGTATGGGGAATGCCTAATTTTTAATTATTTTTGGCCTTTGGGTTTACTGTTCACTCAAAGTAGATAAATTTCTGTTCTCAATTGTCTTTTCTTATCTTTTTTTTCTTTCTCTTCCTTTCCTTTCCTTTCTTTTCATTTTTCCCCCCTGTGGCACTGGGAATTGAACCCATGGCCCCACACATGCCAGGCAAGCACTCAACCACTCAGCCACACCACATCCCCAAACCAGAGATATATTTCTGAATTGAGGCATTGAATCAAAGCATCTTCAAGCTACATTTCTTCACTATATATTTCTTTAAAATTATCACTTAGTGTTATTTGCACAAATTCCCAGAACACAGTGGTTTAATAATGTTTATTAATATCAAGTAAGAGTAATAAAGTCTGGACAGATTTTTATCTGGGAAAGACAAAGACAATTCAGCCTGTGCTCTGGGTCAGTGATCTACTTTCCTGACAACTGAGGGCTGATCGCCTAGCAGGGTCTCAGTGGAGAATGTGCCTTGCAGTTTCAGAGGACCACATGTAGCCACATCAGGCTGGCCACTGGCTGGTTTGGGTTTTCTGTGATATGAGAAGAACCATGGAAACCTCTAGGGGAGATTTCAGATTGCCAGATCACTTGAATCACTGCTCTAGTCTGGCTACTGTATGCATAGAAGGCTTGGTCCCTAGTTTATGGCATTTCCCACTGTACTTAACCTTATATAGGAAAGTCCAAGGAGAGCAGTTTTTAAGAGGTCCAGTCAGTGAGGGCCAGAGTGTGCTCACATGCACATGCTTTTCTGCTGTTGTGTCCTTCTTCATTAATATTTCTTTGGCTATCATGTTTACCTATGATGAGAATCACAGTAGCTTTAGAGATACATATTTCACATTGCAAATTGATAACAACTTTGCAATTTGTAGATATTCATACTTTATTGTCATCTGAAATTCCTTTTGTGAGAGTTAGTGGTTTATATCTTCTCTCTGTTACTATCAAATATGAAATTTGTAACAAGGAAGTGATTATATCAAATAAATCATCTAATTAAAAGAGATAGCATGTAATACAATGTTAACTATGTGGATATTATTTTCTCATAAAGAAATCAATGTTTGTTGATTTTAATGACATTTAATGATCAGTTTTTACTAGTTATTGGTGCATATTATAAATGTAAAAAGAAGCAATTAACATTTTTTTAAAAAACTATGGCCTTTACTCTGCAATGTAATTTTTGTAAAATGAAATAATTTAAAGAAAAAAATTTTAAATTAGTTTTAAAATGTAAAACACATTGTAAAATGTGTTACATATCCCTCATTTATTTCCTTTTCTTTTTTCAAATCTTAATTCTTTTCTTTCTTTTCTTGCATTCTTAGATAGTGAACTCATGGTCTTTGCCCTGAGCTACAACTATAACTTTTTTCCTTTTCCTTTTTTTATTTCTTTCTTTGCTTTTGTTTCTTTTTTGTTTTTCATTTTTACTTTGACATAGGCTCTGTCTGCCTAGAGGAGATGACCAAGTGGAGCCCAAACTTGTAATCTTTCTGCCTCAGTCTCCCAGACAGCTAGGCTTACAGAACCGCACCACTATGCCTACCTTGTTTTCAGTATTTTTACTAATAGTTTATTTAAACAAAAAATGTAATATGTACAATTATGTTACACATTGAACTTGATACCACACCTTCTATTTTGTTTTATTTTTTTTCTAAAATGTAATCCCCATAATACACTGTTAATTTGCTTGACCCAGTATTTTTTTTAAACAATTCTTTTAAAATAAAGTGTTTTGAATTTACCCACATGTTCACCAATTCTGGCACTTTTTACTCTTCTTTATCAACAAATATTTTCACCTTAAAGCTGAGGAACTTACTTTCAAAAATTTCTATAGTGCAAATACACTAATGATTATTTGCATCAGTTTTTTTTCCACTAAAGAAATCTGTTCATTCCTTATTTTTAAAATACGGAAATATAAAAGTTTTGCTTCCTTTTAGTGCTTTACTGTTTTCTCCCTGTCTTTCCATTGTATTGTGTTGGATTCTGTTTGGCATCAATTCTGGTAAACAGCTGCTATTCTTACTGTGCAACAAACACATATTTTAAAATTTTTTCTGGCTATTACAATCTTTTTAAATGGCTTGTTTTCAATTATTTTGGTAAATTTTGTTTTTCTTCACAATATTCTGTCTGGTCTTGTTTGAGCTCTTGTATATATGTTTATATTTTTCAAGTCATTTAAACATTTTAGCTGATATGTCTTCAAATATTTTCTTTACTCCTTTTTTTCTTTCATTTCATTTGGAATTTCATTGACAGATGGAATGTTAAATGTAACAAATTTCTCATAAATCAGTGAATTTTAAAATTTTTCTCTATTATTGTACCCACAGCTTCAAGTTTACTGATCTTTTTTTCTGCAACTTCTAAACTGCTTATTCCATTTTATTATACTGTACCCTTTTTAAAAGCATTTTATATTTTTTCCCCAGGAATTTTATTTACTATTGTCCCTGCTTTTTCATATTAGATTCCTATTTTTGTCTACTGAGAGGGATAAGGGTTGAATTTACAGAAGCTGTTCTAACTTCCTTGTTTGTTAATTGCATTGGACCTGAGTTATGGAGAAGACCTTCCTGTAATCTCTGCATTTCTGCTTTCTTCAATTTTCTCTAGTTGTAATACTCTTCTGTTCCTTTCAAAATTTCTAGTCAGCTGGGATCTCTCATCTGTGATCTCTGTATTCCCAGCTCAGAAAAAATTCTAGTGTCTATTCTACTCTTCCCTGGTCTGAGACACACAAGTGCTTTCCAGGAAGTAAACTGGGATCATCATAGAGGTTCTCCTATTTTCTTTCTTTGTCCTAGGACTGTCGTCCTGAACTGCTACCTTTGGAAAACCTTGGATAATTTTAATCTCATAAATAGAAAGAATGATAGATACAGTTGATAAATAGACATTTGTTCTCTTGTTTTCCAGTTGTTTGAGACAGGAGAAATTAGTCCCCATTCACTTGCCATATCTGAAATCAGAAGTTGTTACATATAATTTTAATCAAACTGTATTTGCTTAACAATATCTGATTTTTAGAACACGTTAATTGTATTCTTTCTATACATAAAATGTAATTATTATTTCTTTTTTTACCATACTGTGGATTTCTTTAAGTTTACCTATTGCTAGAAATGTTTGAATATATAATTTTTAAAATTAAGGGATAAAATTATCACTGGAAATAGTCTAAGATTTCTTATTTTGGAAATACATTGCTTTTGAAAATCTGTATTTTCTGATGTACATTATATTATGAATTAAAATGACTAAAAGTAAATTAAGTATACCTCAACAAGTGTCTTATCATAATATTAAATTCACAATTTATGGATTAAACAAAACAGCTGTGTTGCTCTGAATACAGCTTTAAATATATGACCACTCTATTTATTTTTTGAAATATGTGCTTATTCTGTCCTTAATTTATTTTTCAAAAATGCAAATCCAATGTTGTTTTTTAAATGTGACATATTTTTACATGTAAATTAAAAAAACAGTTTCTTCATTACTTTATAATATTCAACCATTCCAATTATAGTAGTGATGCTAGGGTGAATTTATCCTTAGTTTTATTCACTTTCCTTCTACATTTGTGTCCTAGATGATGTAAAATTAGTGTTTTGGGGGTTGCATAAAATACTTCCTATTCTAATGTCCACTTAAAATGAATAAGTAAAAGATTTACATCTTATCAGCAAATATTTAATATTTCTTTATCTAATATCAGTTAATGTAGGAGGATCCTAAAAAAGCATTTTACAATGTGAAATTCAATGACTATAAAATATCCCCTTACCAATTTCATTTGGTAAAATATGTCATTTATACAGAAGCCAAACTAATGTTTATAATATATTCTAAGATTTTATGATAATTTTGATAAATTCATTATTTTAAATTTCATATACTGAAGCCTATCGCATTACAATTTTCATAGAACAGCATGCAAATTAATAATATATAAATAACTAGTCATGATTTGATGTATCCTATTTTTCAAAGGAGGATAGGAACACAACCACTCTGTCATTCAGTTAAGCCCATCAATTTCTTTTTCCTCCTTCTATGTCAATACAGAGAAATTGGAAGTCTCTAGGTTACTGTGAGATGAAATGTAAAATTTGTTAAAAATTGAACTTCTTCAAGTATTAACTTGATATTTCATAGTATATGTATGATAAACACACTTATCCTGTAAAGCTATTCATTATGTTTATTCATGTAAGACAGTATTTAGTGACAAAAATATGGTATAATAAAGGGGTTTTTGTGTTTGTTATATATGGGAGCAAGAATCCATCTATTTATTCTTATGACTTACATTGCTACATAATATGAGGGTATATGATATTGAATGTATGCATATTTTATTAGGATGCTATAAAATATTTTACTAATTTAATTAATATTTTAATGATACTAAATTTTGCAAGATTTTTAAATATTGAAAGATAATATACTATATACAGAAATGAAAAGCAGTCTTTTATGACTGAATTATTATTTAAATGTAGACAAAGAGAAAATATAAAGAAAATAAGGACAGTGCCAGACTCCCCAACATAACATCAGAGAAGCAGGAATCACAAAACATTCTTAGCCAAAGCAATGTTTTTGATCACCTATCAGTTATTCCTGTAAAGTTATGGGGTTTGCAACTTTTAGTGCTGTGTGGCACTGAATATAAAATATAAAATACAAACAGAAAATTCACACCTGTTTCAAATCATTTGGTGATTTTTGTATACTTTACAAAACATGGCTGGGGGCAAATGGTTTTTTACAAGCATTGGAAATTGGTAAAGTCACATAGAATTTCTATTTCAAGACATATTTTTCTGTGCAAACTGCATGGCACCCTCCTTTTCCCATTGTTTGAGTTGATTTTTTAAAAAATTCCATACAAGTATTGAAGTCCTCAACTTAATTCTGAATTTGGCTAGTTTGGGGAAAGAATATTTAGATAAATAATTAGATTTTGATTGAAGTGATTAAATGAGCCCATTTTAGATGAGGGACTTCTTCAACAAAGGCACGCACAGTGGGAAGCTTATGTGGAGAAAAAAGATGCCCATCTGTTAACCAAAGAGAGTGCAAGGAGAAACAAACTCATTTGACACTGTGATCTTGGACTTCTGTTCTTCAGAACTGGAAGGGAAGTAACGAGCATGTGACAGTATTTAAACCAATATCCTCTACTAGCCCATCCAATATCTGTTGCCTCTTCTCTTTCTCCTTAGATGTCATGAGTGTGTGACCTAAAGTATAAGAAGAATTTCATTGCCATAAATCAGTATTAAATATGTCTCTCTTAGTATGGAAATAGAAATGACAGAAGTAGTAACATTGATGATGAAATCTGTTCAATTATTTTCTGGCTCTGCAAGCCTATACATTACTGTCTGATTTTTAAAATATAAATTTATTCTCATTATTTTTTACTTTCATATAATAATGCAGTCAAAAGTAACTTTTAAAGAAAGCTTTATTTTAATATGCTATTAACTTATAAGAGAACATTTTACATACAGAAATGAAACGCAGTCTCTAAATGAATGTCTGGACATTTCTGTGATATAATTTGTAAACACTAATTTCTGCTGAGTCATTTTTAGCATGTTATCTAATAAAGTTTGCAAACTTTATAATAATAGTTGCTTCTTCTTGAATATATGTGTTGTTGAATTCAGAGATATTTTAAAACTTAGGACTATTTTCTAGTCAACATACAGAAATGTTATTTATACTTTTATTTTTAAAATTTTTATCAGTACATGTTTGCAATGTTTGATTATATTCATCATGAAGGATCTGCCTTATTTCTTTTTACTCACCATTCGCACTCCATGCCCCCTTCTTTCTTTTCATGTCTTGGTTTCTTTCCCTTTTGTAAACGATCTATGCAGAAATATTATTCAAAATCTGACAAACCATACACTATTCTATTTTTGATTATTCATAAATATGTGTAATCCTTTCAATTTTGATAAGTAAAATGATACAAGTTTATTGCTCCTTAGACAAGTACAAAAGTTTAGTTTTTTCACAATTGTGTCTATTGAAATACATTCCAGGTCACACATTTTGTGCACCCTTCAGCTTCATGCTGTGGGCTTTATTCTGGAGCATTCAGCCGTTCTTTCTATTTTCAGTTTCAACATTGTTTCACTTTATACCCACATCATATGTGTACTCACACGTAAACCCGCACGTGCATGATACCAAGACTCACTACACTTAGATGTATAAACCGTGTCAATACTTCCTAACAACCGACTTCTGAATGATTCTGATAAAATATTCAGAAAAATTGAGCAAATCTGGAGTCAATCTTGAAAAGAGTGACAATGGGAAGATGTGTGATTTAACTTGTGAAAGAGGTGAAATAATGTCAGAAATATGAGCAATTGATAGCATGAGGCATTTTAAACTGGATTGAGACATAGAGTAAGTGTGTGTTTTTATTATAGTTGTGTACCATAATAAAGAATACTATACTCACTACCATCCTTAATGGTGTTTTCTTTTGAAATTCTCTTTGAAAATCATGCATGAGAATATAATTATATACTTTCTTAAAGGCAAAATTTCCTGTTTAAATCATAGTCTCGTTTTGATTTTCAGTATATTAGTTACTGAATCTTACAGAAATTGACTTTTTTCCCACCTCTGCCAGCTTCGCTAATCTCTGAACCAGTGAACAATTCCAGGAAATACAAAGAGAAAGATATTTTGTCTTTGTTTTATTTTGTTTTTCTGTTTTTCTTTGCCAGCTACAGTGATGTGCACATTTTTTTATACCTACTCAGGAAAACAATTCTATAAAAATGCTCAAAAAATTACCCACTTATAAGTATAGAACCTTACTAAAGGTAGAAAGACACGTTGCACTCAATTGGGCTGCACTTGACTTGGTTGAAAGGCAGAATGCATTTGCTGGCTGGTAGCGTATCAAAGTCTCAGATCCTTTACAGTGTTGAAATACTATTGTGTGGCTCGTAGTGCCATAAGGCATTTGGAATATTTTCTCTCCATTCAGCATAAGGCTGATTGTGAACTTGTTCACAATGGTATTAGTGGTGGAATGCATCAGGTGAATCTTGTTTGACAAAATTTATATATGCAAATAGCAGAGGAAAAGGAAAGAAAGTCTGCAAAAATTGTGCTTCAGTGTTGTTCTACCTTCATTAAATAAGCTGTTGCATATGCCAATAGTCTCACAGTATGATACTTTATTTTTGTTTGGAAAAAAGGTCTAAAAATCCATGTCACTACTCCTATAAAATACATAATTTTAAAACAAAATGACTGAGTGAGTGTTCAGTGCTCTGTTAATCATCTAAGTACAATAAATTTTCTGTGGTTCAATATTTTTCAAAATGTGTAAGTTTCTTTCTCATTCTAGGTGACACTTTTACAACAGTCCAAGCTATAATTAGAAATTGTCGGCCAGCAGTCATTCAACAGATTTTTACACTAGACTTGACCTGTGTAATAATAGGAAATGAGCAGCATCATACATCTCATTAATGATGTTTCCTGTGGGATAATATAAAAAAATCACAGTCCTATTCAAATAAATTAAAAGTATTAGCACTGAGATGATTAAGTCAAAATCAGCAAATAATTACCAGTGGTATCTTAGAAGTTTCCTTGACAGCTGAAAGTTGCCAAAAGAAAACGTGAACTCAAATAGCCTGCAAATATGAAGGCTCCTTCTCACTTGACGACCACCCACCCACTCACTGAGAAGCCAGAACGGAGTCAAGGACAGTTGGCAAACTAAAGATAAGAAAATACAATTTTCCAGTTAGGTAGATGAGAAGTAATGAGAGGTGGATTGCTTTTTTGGATTAGAGTGATATATGCATTTATTTCTATTCTTCCAGGGATAACATGGTGTCTACAAGTGCTAGTTTAGTCCTCTCCATGAATGATATTAAATAGTCGTGTGGCTATAAACAAATCATTTCTCTAAGCTTTACCTTTATCTTCCATAGAAGGAGAAAGAGATGTCCAATTGCTACTTCTTGTAATGTTGAAGCATGAATAACTAGGGATGCACATTGATCAGAAATGTGATGCATAGCCCTTTAAAATTAACGGTCAGTAAAAAATACAGAGGCCTTAGGGATTGTGGCACACAAACATTTCATTTTTCTTTGTTCTCAAAGTTCAAGAGGCCTAGTTCTTTTTTCTTCTCCAAAATTATAAATTGAAATTTTAATCTCCAATGTGATGGCATATGAAGGTGAGACTTTTGTGATATAATTATATCATGTGTGTGGAGCCCTCATGAGTAGTACTAAAAATATATAAGAGGTCCCAGGAAGATCCCTTATTCTGTCATCCTTATAGAAAAAATGTAGAATGATGCTTTATAAACTAAAAAATAGACACTGACCATACTCCAAATATGCCAGTATACTCTGCTTTCTGTACAGATTGTACAAGTCTTTCACCTTTTACCAAACATGGTAGTATCACAGAATTTTAAGCCTCCAGAATTGTGAAATTTACTCAATGATATGAGGACAAATCCAAGTTTTGTAGGAAATGAAGTTTACACATTGTACAATCTCACTTTAAAAAACAACAAGAGTACAAAACTAGGTGAAAAAAACATGTTTTATCTTGACAAATTAAATAACCATGATTATTCATTTAAAATGGCCAAAATACATAAAATAAAAAAAGAAATGTATCTCTTTTTTGTTTGAATATTTATTAACACATACTTATAATGTATTTCATTTATATTGTAGTTCATGGACTTTGGCTTATGTTTCATGTGATACAGATTTTGTAGCACCATCCCATATATAGAAAATAAGAAACTGTAATTTGGATATGCTAAAATCTTATTTCATTACATTGTAAATTGTATTTAATTGTTTTTATTGTCATGAGATATGCTGTTATTTATGAAATACGAGGTAAAATTAACTTTTTGTTCTGAGAGATGTAGTTCTGCAATTCATTATTGATAATATAAAACTGCTTATCAAATATGAAACTCATCTGAGTTTCCTTCACATCTAAAATGAGCTATTTGAAAGAATTTTCTATAGACTGACTTTTTGTGTTTTATTACTATTTTTTATTTCAACTATCCAATAAGAGTCATTCTCACACTTCTGGCCTAAGTCTTTACTTGGAAGCAGTAGACGAGTGCACAGCATGGACTATATGTGCAGCTGAATAAGCAGTCACAATATAGGTAAGTATGCAAATGAGCTATTTCATGTGTACACATTATTAAGAATTACAGACTAATAATTAGATGATCCAGAATAAATTAATAAAATTTCAAACCCATACAAATGACAAAACTCAGTACTGAAGAAACAGAAAATCGAAACAAAGAAGAAGAGTTAAAAAGCAACTTTAAAAAAGTCTACCATCCAAAAGAGCTCAGGATTTGATGTCCTTGCTCCCGAATTCTACTAAAAGTTATAAATGAGCTATGGTCTTTCTCCTTTATCTGTGGGGGACCCTGGCAGCTTTCAGGAGCTGAAGACAGCATTGAGACCTATAAATTTTCCCTCCACATATGTATGCAAATTAGGCATAGTGAGAGATTAAACATGATATGAGAGTTACAATGTACTATAATAAAAGTTTTATGAATATAGTCTATCTTTTTTCTTGCTCAAATTATACCATTGTACTCTAGACCTCAGCAGACATACAATGAGATGTTTTTCCTTTTCCTAAGTCAAAAGTTCATCTTTGTATCTAATGAAAGAACTTCATGATCTATTTTTGCATGTCTGAATTGTCTACACCACCACTCTTATACTTCAAATCCATTATAAAATAAAATAAAGTTTTTTTGAAAATAAGCAGATGATCTTAGATCTCAAATGGCTGATGGGTAGGAAGAATAAATAGCATGCATACTTTGGACAAAATAACATGGGCAGTATATGAAAAGCCCACAGATAATACTATACTCAACAGTAAAATGTTAGAAGTTTTTCCCCTGAGTTCAGCAATAAGACAAGTATGCCCATCAGTAAGTTTTAAGAAAATTGTTTATGTCCATTCAGAAAATGAAAGTTGACCATTATGTCATACAAAAAATCAACACAAAATGGAAGAACTACTTAAAGTCATAGAAAAAAATCTTAGGGAAATACTCAAAGGAATTTTTCAGGCAGTGATGTCTAGGCTATAACCCTAAAAGAATAGGCAATAAAATAAAAGAAATCAACAGATGGGACTATATTATAAGGTAAAAGTTTTCTGCTCAAAAGGAAAAATAAAAGAAAAAAGAACAGAGTTTAATAGCACTCAACAAACTCAAAGTACCCATTCATGATAATTGTGGTTATTTTAAATATGCTGACTTGATTCTGTATTTGCTGACTAGCTTCTACTTCTACATATGTAGTTCAACAATTGGACTAACATCCTCTGAATGGAAATTATGCATTATTAATAAATAATTAGTAAATATTATTAATATTATTAATAAAATGATATTTTACTATCATTTTTTCTTCACATAACAATATGAAGTACTGCAAACCCTAAATTTGCAAATGTAAATTAAAATTTCAAATAGTCTACCTAAATCTCAAATTGCTATATAAAATATGCTCAACGGCATTTTTCTGTCAAAAAGTCACTAAGAATGTAATTTCTGAAACAAGATTAAGTGAGGTTAGTATTTTAGAACTTAAAAGGTCCATGTGTACAATATTAATTCAGATCTTGAATATGGCCTTTTTCTCTCCTTCAGATAAAATAAATATCCAGAAGAGAAAATGTAGCCCTAATAACTAAGGATCAAGGCTGAGAAGTGCTCTTTTTTGGACTCCTATTTTACTATGCAAGAAGATAACTAGGTAAAAGTGTAATTCTATAATTTTGGATTTTTTGAAAAGCAAAACCTTACAAAATCAAAATAAATAGATGGTGTTTAGTTAGTTACATTGAAGATTCAATCACCCAGAGTAAGTGACATATGAAATGATTTATAAAAGTCATTTTGCATCATAATGAAAATGTTTCTCCAGCTGTCGAAGTGAATCTCAAATCACCAAGGGACTCTGTTTAACAAATGACTCTACTTGAGTCAAAAAGACAGTAATGTCAGATTGAGCTACACAGGCTTCCTGATTAATAGAAGTCCCCACATGATGGAAGAAGTTACAACCTTAATGTACAAATAACGAACCTCTATTAAAAGGAAGGCTATCATAAATCATAATACTGTATAAAAACCATAAACCTGTGGCAACATAATCGCCCCTGGGGTCTAAATGACATTAATCTTGTATGGTGCAGTATCATTCCTCTAGAAGAGAAAACTAAATATATTCCATATGAAAGTGAATTATGAGTGTGATAAAGATTCTCAGCTCTTCATTTAAGTTAATAGCAATGTTCATCTTGAGCTACCCCCGGCTAACTTTTCCTTGATCTATGTTGAACTCTGTTTCAGCAAAGATAATCAAAGACTTGCTCAATCTTTATTCCAAGCCTTCTGTTTGTTGAAAACATATTAGAAAAGAGGAATGGAAACAAAGGGAGAAGATGTAACACCATAAGCAAACATAAATTCTTTATCCTTGAGAATATTTTTAGTTTTATTTTTCCTCTGTTTTGTACCTGGTAAATTTATTTACACCACTATTATCTATACTCATAGTTACATATAATATGTGATATATACACTTTGGATACAGTTTCTGCGTGCTTTTCTATTGCAATTGTATGTTTAAAATAAAATAACATACAAATTGAATTTTAATCAGCAAAGAAAATATTGTACACAAAAAACATAGCATCCATTAGGATAACTTTGTCAATTTCAGTTTTATGTAACAAAGCAAAGTGTTTCACTGGCCTTGCTATTTCATAATTTCTAAAGTATCTCCTGTGGATAAGATTGATTTTAGTAGGATGGCAAATCAAAATTGATTGCTTACATCTTTTGTGTTTGATAAAAGTATATTTCTGCTCTTATTTTATTCCAAATAACTTATAATACAACCATATTTTTTAACATCATGTAAACTTATTGTAGATTAAAGGCCAATAGCGTCTACTGCTTCACAGGTACACAGTTTCTTTGTCATAATAGAAATATTTTAAAATTATTTCCTCATGCTAAAATTGTAAGTTTTTGCTCCCATAATAAATTTAAACTTAGTTGGGGAACATCAGATCAGTTTGTATGGTAGATACTTTTATCTTATAATTTCAAGTATATCTTACTCACTTGTCAATTCTTCTCCTCTAAATTGTACTATGTGAACCCAGTCTACTTAGGATACCATTTATATCTCAATTCATTTCATATGACAGTTACCCATTTTTTCCTAATCATATTTTTTTTGTTATTTATTCACACCAATCTCTCAAGGTCACATGGTATCTCAAGGCCTTTTTTGTTAGCCATTGTGTATTATGAAGTCTGTAGTTTGGAGTACACTATCTTCATAAAAGAAAAATGTTAATATAATCTCAATTCTTTTTGTCTGAATTTTGAAGTAATCATAAATTGTCTGGCTCCCTACAATAAGATAAGAGGTAGTGGATGTGAGATAAGAAGAATGAACTATGCTGCTTGACTTTGTGGTACAGAAAATGTAAGTAGATAACTATTTCATTATTTGTACTTGCCACAAATGAATCTGTTATCACTAACCCTTATGTTAGGAAAAAAATAGGATAATTCTATGTATTGATAAAGACAAAAAAAGACAGTGTAATATGATTAAATGTAATGTGAGTAAGTTCTTTGCCTAAAATCACGCGAGCATTTTACACTGAAAAAGCAACACTAAGATAGGACTTAGATGAAGAGAAAATGTTAGGC
Source organism: Hydrochoerus hydrochaeris (assembly GCA_004027455.1). Classification (NCBI taxonomy): domain Eukaryota; kingdom Metazoa; phylum Chordata; class Mammalia; order Rodentia; family Hydrochaeridae; genus Hydrochoerus; species Hydrochoerus hydrochaeris. The sequence goes on along the minus strand of PVLA01003270.1, from coordinate 52,627 downwards.
ATGTAAACATTAAATAAAAGTTCTAACCAGAAAATAAACAAACACCAAAACTTTAAAAAAGATCCATTGGAAGTGTTCAGGAAGTGAAACATACTTTGAATTTGGGGTGGAGAGCAGACAAAATTCCACTATGATTAGGGCATTACATGCAGGGTAGAAATACAGATACATTTGGCCATACAAGATTGAAGAGGTAATGTTTCGATGTTTGTAATGTGGCATGAAGAATTGCCAATTTGCTTCATGAAAGAAATGGAACTGACTACATAGGTGCTTTAAAATTTTATTATGATGTCTTTATATGGAAAACAACAGAGCACAGGAGTGGAGATATAATAAGCTGGAGACTAGAGGTGGAGTTTCATAGAATAGAAATGATCATGACTTGGAAAGGGCTATTGTCCCATACAAGCTGAGAAGTCTCAATTGTGAAAATCCCTGGACTTAGCATATTTTAAAAAATAATGTATTCCCTCATACTGCCATTCTACCTCTAGTTATATGCTTAAAATAATTGAAATCAGAATCGAGAAGGGATATTGTACACCTGTGTTCACAATGGCATTATTAAAAATAATTAAAACTTGGTCGCAACACAAGCGTTTGTGTATAGAAGAATGGATACGCAAACTGGGGCATGGACATACACTGGAATATTATTCAGCTTTAAAAGGGAAGAAGACTCTGACATGCTGCCATATAAATGAATTCTAAGCACACTATTCAAATTGAAATAAAGACAGCCAGTATGATTTTCCTTGTGTGATATAATTAGTCAAAATCCTACAGAAAAGAAGGAGAATATTGGCAGCCAAACACAGGACTGGAAAAAGGATGGAAACTTATGGCTTGCTAGCTGCAGAATTTTAGTTTTACAAGATGCAGTGATTTTGGAGATCTATGGTGGTGATGGTTTACAAGATCTTGACTCTTTAATACTACATAACACAGAATATTTAAAAGTGGTTAATTATGGTTTATTTTATGTTATACATATTTTATCACAATAAAATAAGATATATTCAAAGTAAAAATGGTATAAAAATTTACTTAGAGATGGCTTAAAAATCAAATTAGTTGTGAGTGAGGGGAATACATTTTTATCTTAATCATGACTATATTGAGTGATGATTGCTACATCATTTTGAGGTAGTTGTTCAGTAACTATTTTTATGTGTTTATATGGTTATGTGCTTGTGTATGTCATGGATAACCTGAAATTGGGAATATCATTTTGACATCATCCTATTACATGACAAATATCAATCAAGTGCATTTTATGTGTCATATATAAATTCATCTTATAAATTGCGATTTTAATTGTAGAACATTACTATGAAATACACAAATCATACATGGAATTATGTTATTCTATATTGGTAGATTGCAAAAGCAGACGCTAAATATCAAAATGCACTTTTTTCTCCAATCTGAGTAACTTTTGGAAAAATATTCAGAGTTTTTAATAATATTGTAAAGGAGACTGCTAAAAGCAAAGTAACAATATGTATTGTCAATTCTAACAACAAAGTGAGAACAAATGTGAATAGATAAGTGTGTTAAGACATTTTAAACACCAATACTATATGTGTTTTCAATAATACAGTAATGAAATGAAATATTTCTCTATAGAATTGGATATAGCATTTGCCAGGCTAAAAGGAAAATGCTGTATCACTTGTAGAGTCACTTGTCATTCAGAGAGATCAATCATCTGAATAAGCTGCTAGGTGAATGACCGTGGTTTTCTAAAAAACTGCAAAGCAAAACAAAACAAAGCAACAACGAAAAAATAGAGGTCTATGCAATGTTATTACAAAACTTCAGGGCAATGCTAAAATAAATAAATAGCACTTACTTCATTGGAAATGTTTTTGAAAATTTGAAATCTATTTAGAATAGCCACTGAAAATTATGTTAAAACTTTGCCACATTTTAGGTAATTCTCCCATAATTAATATTTAAGCAGGTAGGAAAGTTACACACAAATTTTCTTATTTATTAAAAATAGTAACAGAACTTATTTAAACTCTCATGGAATATAAGTAGAATTAAATATTATTTTAGTTAGCACACGATGAATAAATAATTGTCCCGAAACATCTTACTCTTCCTCCAATACATATTAAGCTATTCTAAATTTTCTCTGTTACTTAATAATGTTTTCAACTCTGTTAAACTACCAGTATTGTTCTGTGCCAACTAGGAGTGCTACCAAGATTTACTAATGTTTTTGTTTCTTCGATTGCATATTTAACTATATATATATATATATATATATATATATATATATATATATATATATGTTATGTTATTTGAAAGTCAATGTTGGCCTCCTACATTATATAATGAGTAGTTATAACAGTGATTCAGGGTTATAAAAGAGGATGATACTAACTTCTAGATCAGTGTGATTTCTATAGCTTTTACATAGTGTTGTATTTAACTTACAGTTTCAATTTAGGAAGTGCGCCATTTTCACACAGAACAAAACTACCACATATGAGAGACTGGAGACATAATGGCAAAAAAGATTTTGAATCCTTCCTCCATTGTATACTAGAATTTAGATATTTCCTGAACCTATTTTTCTCTGTCTTTCTAACAAAGGACAAACCCAAGAAAGCCATGTCAATACACTTAAACAGTGCAAAGATATCCTATTTTTGGCACAATTTGTCTAGCTTCCTCATGCTAATGACCTCCCATCGGAGGCACCTGAAATCTTCCATTTCATCCATTATAAAATGATCCCACTTTTCTGCCTGCCTCTGAATTGTGTCAAAGTACCAGCAGGAAACTTTCAAAAGTAGACTTTATCCATTCTAATGAGGTTAGCCTCTCTTCTCCATCCCTTACCTCTAAATTACCTTTCCATTTGCAAAAGATCTATTTTCTTATCACCTGTCTCTTATTTTATGCTTTAGTTTATTTACACTTTGAGAATATTATTTAAGATAAACCATGAGATATTTAAACTTATTTGTCTGATTTGTATCATTTAGCATTATGATTTCAAGTTGCATCCATTTTTCCACAGATGATTCGTGGTTATCTTTTTATGGCAGTGTAATATTCCATTTTGTGCAAATCTCACATTCTCTTTATTCATTTATCTGTAGGCACATATATAGGTCCCTTGCAAGATTTTGCTATCTGAGTTTTCCTGCTATAAAAATGAGTATGAGTCCACAATTGTAATGTGAAGTCTCTAAAACATTTGAGAATTTATCTGGAAGCTTTTGTTTGGGTAAAATGGAATTTATGATAGTAGTCTTTTTGCAGAATCTCCTCACTGATTTCTAAATTGATTGTACTATTTCACGTTAACACCCACAGAGAAGTGTTTCTTCTTCCCTTCAGCCATTGCAGCATTTGTTAATATTTTATTTCTTGACATTAGCCATTGTTTTAAGAGTAAAATAGAATCTCATTTTTTAAAAATCTGCATTTCTTTAATGATGAAACATGCTGAATATTTTTCCTTGTATCTATTTTTGATATAGTTATTTTTTATGTTTATTCTGCTAGAATTGTCAGTCTTCTGGGTTTTATAAATGCCTGTTTTGATTTTAATATTTTAATAACTAATTGTAATGATGTGGGTTTTTTTTTTACTTCTTTTGATAAGTTTGGATATGAATTGTCTGTTTTGTTTATTTTTCAAAGAATTAGCTCTTTAATGCATTGATTCTTTGTACATTTTTGAAGTTTAACTATCATTACTACCTTTGATATTTAAATATCACTAGTTTCTCTAATATTTAAATTAAATTAATATCTATGATATTTATAATTTCTCTCCTTGTACTAGCTTTAGATTTGAATTGTTTTAGTTTTTCTAATACCTTGACATGCATCATTAGTTTATTTATTTAAACTAGTTTTGTTTTTCTGATGTGGCTAATTATAACCTCATACCACTGTGTACCTTGTAAGCTCTGGTATATTGTACTGGCAGTATCATTTGATAGGAAGTGTTTGATAGGAAGTGTTTAATTTCTTCCTTGATTTTTTCAGTAAAACATTGATATCTTAAGAGTAAATTTTTAAATTCTTATATTTCCTTATTTTTTGAGATTTCTTTACCATTACTTTCTGTTTCCTTGCACTGCAAGCAAGGGAATATCTGGGAATATTTTTGAACTCATACTTTACTTAAGCATGGGTTATGGTCTTACAAGCTGTCTACTTTGCAGAAAGTTTCCATGTGCTCCTGAGAAGAATAGGTATTCTCTTGTCAGTTGGAACACTCCATAAATATCTATTACATTCATTTGTTCAGAAATGTGATTCAACTCTGCTAGTTCTTTATTGACTAGCTGTTTACTTGATTTTCTATTTGCAGTAGTGAGGTATTGAGTTCATCCACTGTAATTTCTTATGTTATCTGATCTTTATGGCCAATAGTGTCTGTTTCATGAAGTTGGCTATGCAAGAACTTTGTGCATATATATTTACATTTACTATCTATTGCTGTTGCATTGTTCCCTTAACCAATGTGCAGGAACTTTCTTTGGCTCTTTTCATGAGTTTTGAAGTTTTAAAATCTATTTTTTCTGAAATAGAATAGTTACATTGCCTTGCTTTGGGGCTCCCATTTAATTATATCATTTACTATTTAGCCTATGAATTTTGTTTTTGGTTTGAGCATGTTTCTTCTTGCAGCACATCATTAGTTTTTTATTTTTGATCTGATATGTGTCTTTTGATGGAGAGATTAAAATCATTTCCATTGAGAGCATTTTCACTCTATGCCAACATCTAATTTGCCTTTGCACTGTCAACATTACTACATATCTAGATTATGCATATGAGGAAAGAAAAAAATAAGAATTAACCGGTGCTTCCCTTTAAACGGTCCTACTGCACTCCCTCCCGGTGAGTCCCTCCACCCACGCGCACAGTATTTCCTCAAATCTTCTCTCTCAGTATGAATTCTTTAATCCATATATGAAAATAATTGCACCACAGTTAGATCTCAGGTCTATTGATTTCTCTTCTCTTCTTGTCTTTTTACTAAGTTGCTCCCTTCTTTTTTTTTGTCCTTCCTTTTTCTTCCCATTTCGCTCCACATTACAGTTTGCCTATTATTAACATAGTATACTCTGTATGGAGTACTGATAAATGGTGAAATTGTGAAGATGAATTTTAATTGTACACAATTAAAGTGTCTTTTGACCTGTTGACATTGGTGTAACCAGTAGGTATTCTCTCACTGCACTACAGCAGTCATTTCCATTGTATTAGACTGAATAGGTTGAACAAGTTGATAAATATCAAAATGGAAATAATGCCAAGATCATGTGATAGGGAAGCAAAAACTAACTAGAGACTTTCCATATTAGCAAAAAAAAAAAATGTTTTTTTCTCACTCTAAGCAAACCTCAGGAAAATTAAGGCAGCAAAATGCTTTCAAAATATTCCACTTATCCAAAACCTGAAACAAAGGGCCTCAAATGTAAGGAAATAAAAATTGATTGAATTACAAGAGTTGATAAAAATGAAATAAAAAGCTAGATCAACTAAGTATTACATGATACCAAAATATATAGCAATAGAAAATGAATGTAATAAAGTTATATTTAATTTAGTTTAGTTTAAAGAAGATAAAAAATAAAAAGTTATCTAAGCTGAACAAAATGCTACAAAACATAGGTCAGTTTAGAAATGATTTACAGCCCATGAAAAGGTAGCAGACAGAAATCCAGGAGACAAAATACTCTGCTGAAGTATAGGCAATACAGATGAACGATCCAAGGATAGCATGCTACAGAATATAGGGTAGATACCTTAAAACAAGCAAAGATACTTTAAAAAGAGATACCTTAAAAACAAGAAAAGATATTGGGAAATGGGTTTAACAGTTGCTAGGGGATACAAAGAAAACTAACCTGACATTAATTGTAATTAGTATAAAAAGCAGAAGATGGTAAGAATGGCATAAAAATACTGTTCATATAAATCACAGCAGAAAATTTTACAAGAATTAAGGAAGATTTTACTATACCAGTAAATAAGTCATATAGGAATCCAAAGTGGTTGTGATTACAAAAGAACATTGTCAACCTACATAGTCATAATCCCAGACATCAAACATAATGCAGAATCTTTAACATTTTTGATGAAAAGCTGCAAATTAATTGTAAAGTTAATCCATTAAAATCATGACAGACCTCTCAACACAAAATGAAGGCCAAAAGAGTTTAGAGTAAAATGTTTCACACTCTGAAAGAAAACAACTTCTAGCCCAGATTAATACATCTGCAAAACCATCTTTGAAAACTGCTGCAGGACTAAGTTCTTCCCATGACAAGGAGCACCTGATCACCAACCCAGCAAATCTATAAACTTCCCCAAGGATATCTTACATAGAGACAATTAAACCAAGAATAGCAAAATGTATAATGGAACGAGTACATCAGGGAAGGTGAGCAGTCAAACTGAAGGAGGAGAAAAAGAATCAGCAACAAAAGCATAATTCAATGAGGGAAGTAAGTCAATACCTTTCAGTAATTAGTGTCTCCTATTATGAACCAAGCCTCAAAAATGGGAATATAAAATCAGTGTACAAATAAGCAAACACTAATGCCAACTATATCCTCTTTTCGTTTCACATAACCTGGCTCTATCTCCCTCTTTAATATTTGTGAATCACTGAATTTATAAGAATATAAAGTTGGAAATAAATGTTATCATCAAATTTCATTCTAAAAGCTAATACACATGACACATACCTAAATCAAATAATTATTCAAAGAAATTAATGATGATCTAAATCATGACTGACAAAATGAGCAAAAGAGGATTCCAGGCTTGGGCCCTGACCACGTGCTATGGCAGAATCCCAGCACTTGGAAAGGGACTTTTCCAGGTGCTCCCAGCTTGCTCCCAGATGGTAAGACCATGCCAGCATCTGAGACCACCCCTAGGCACACACAGTGACAGGGGCCTAACTGGGCCATGCCCAGCAAACTCCAAGGAGTGAGCAGGACCCAGATTGTGGCCTCAGGCCCTGACTGCACACTTTGGCAGAATCCCAGCACACAAGAAAATACTTGGAACTTTGCTCCCAGGCTGTGAACCTTGGACTACAGCAGATTAACTGTGTCAGTGTGGTAAGTACGCCCCTAAAATAGAGATGTACAGTGGGGAAATAGGACCAGTAGTAAAGCCTCCTCCAACTAACTGTAAGACCTTGGTGAGTCTGAAAAGAGTGTGGGTGACCCCCTCCTACACATAGAAAACACCAGGCAGAATAAAAATGGCAAAATAAAAAAGCAAAATTCAGTCTCAAACATCTGGTCCAACAGGAGCAAGTACAGGAGACACTGAAATAGAGGACCCCAAAAGTAACACACTGGAAATCTCTGAAAAGAGAGTGAAATAAATAAACAACTCCATGTGGCTATAGAGGAAATCAAATTAGAAGTACTCTCCTATGTAAAGGTAGAAATAAAAAACTTAGTAAATGAGTTGTTGAATGCAGCTCAAGGAGAAATAGGAAAAAAGTACAGGAGCATGGGAAATTGGTTGAAACCGTGAATTAACAATATAGAAAACAAGAAGAACTTATGAAACAAACTCAAAGAGACATCCAAGGAAAAAAAAATTCTAAAAATTCTAAAAAATTCTAAAAAAAAAAAAATTCAAATCTTGCAAAACAGCTTAAATTAACCTGAGTTTAGGATTTTGGACCTTGAGGAAAGGATCACAATTAGTGATCAGGAAAGGATAGAACTTTTAAAAATAACAAAACAGCATGAAGTGACAATACAACAGTTTCAAGATGATGATAAGAGACAAAATATAAGATAAATTAATAGGCATCAGTGAAGAGGCAGGAGCTAATGCAAATGACATAGCTGAAATATTTACAAAAGTAATAGCAGAAAATCTTGCAAACATGGGAAAAAAGCAGATATGCAGATAAGTGAGGCATACAGGACACAAAAGTCACAATCAACATAAATCCACACCCAGACACATAATAATTTAGATCTCAGATATACAGCATAAAAACAGAATACTAAAAGCTGTAAGAGAAAAGACACAACTCACCTAACAAGGAAAGCCCATTAGAATCACAGCAGACTTTTCAGCACAAACCTTCAAGTCAAGAAGAGCTTGGAGTGAGGTATTTCAAGCCCTGAAATGAAACAACTTTCAACCCAGATTGATGTACCCAGCAAAACTTTCATTCAAATTTAATGGAGAAACAAGACACTTCCATGACAAAGAACAACTGATAAAATTCATGTCCACCAAACCAATCCTAAAAAGAGTACTGAAAGACATACTAAGAGATAAAAATGACCAAAATCCCCAGAACAACAACAAAAAGAAACCACCAGGAAGGACAAGCAATTAAATAAGGGGAAAAGCAAGAAGCAAACAAATGGAACATAACATGGCAAAGTCGAGCCAGTACACATCAGTGATATCCATAAATGTAAATGGCCTCAATTCACCCATAAAAAGAAATAGATTCACAGAAAGGATCAAGAAACATGATCCCACAATATGCTGTATAGATCAAGAAACATGGTCTCAAAATATGCTATGTGGAAAACAGTATTCCATGCAACAGGAACCCAGAAAAAAGCAGGGGTAACTATTCTATTTGCAGACAATGTGAACTTCAAACCTAAAATGATTAAAAGAGATAAAGAAGGTTACTACATACTCGTTCGTGAAAAATTCAAGAAGAAGAACTAACAATTATAAATATATATGCAAACACAGGAGCACCCAACTATGTAAGACAGTTACTAATGAACATGAGAAACCAAACACACGAGAGCACAGTTATAACAGGGGATCTTAACAGCCCACTGTCACAAAGGGATATATCAACTAGACAAAAAGTCAGCAAAGAAATAACAGAACTGAATCATACCTGTGAGCAATTGGACTTAGTAGATGTTTACAGAGTGTTCCACCCAACCACATCAGAATACACATTCTTCTCAGTTGCACATGGGACATTCTCCAAAATAGATCATATATTATCCCAAAAAGCATTCTTAAGTAAATGCAAAGGTATTGAAATCATCCCATGTATAATATCTGTCTATAGCACACTCAAATTGGAAATTAATGGCAAAAGAAATTGCAAAATCTGCATAAATACGTGGAAATTAAATAACAAACTTTTGAACGACCAGTGGGCTACAGATGAAATTAAAGAAGAAATAAAGCAATACTTACAATTCAATGAAAATACAGAAACAACATACTGTAATCTGTGGGATGCAATGAAAGTGGTCTTAAGAGGGAAATAAAGAGCAATAAATTGTCATATCAAGAAACCACAATGAGCACAAATAAATAACCTAATACTCCATCTCAAGCTTCTAGAAAAAGAAGAGCAAGCTAAACCCAAAGCTTAGAGAAGAGAGGAAATTGTAAAGACTAGAGCAGAAATCAATGCAATTGAAACTAAAAAAAAAAAATACAAAGAATAAATCATTCAAAAAGCTGTTTTTTTGAGAGAATAAACAAAATTGACAAACCCATAGCTAACCTTATGAGAAAAAAGTAAGAAAAAACCGAAATTCATGCAATAAGAGCTGAAAATGGGGAAATTATGACAGATCCCATGGAGATTCAAAAGATCATGAATACCTACTTTGAAAATCTCTACTCACATAGAGTGGAAAATACAGAGGAAATGGACAGATTCCTAGAAACATATGAACTACCAAAGGCCAACCAAGAAGATATAGCAATTTTGAACAACCAAGTATCAGCCATTGAAATTGAAAATATAATTAAAATCTTACCAATAAAGAAAAGCCCAGTTCCTGATGGATTTGCAGCTGAATTTTACAAGAAATTTAGAGAAGATTTGATGCCAATACTCCTTAAACTCTTCAATGAAATTGAGAAGAAAGCAATCCTCCCCAAATCATTCCTGGAGGCAAGTATTACTCTCACACCAAAACCAAAGAAAGACCCAACCAAAAAAGAGAACTATTAGGCGAGTCTCACTAATGAACATTGATACAAAGATTCTCAATAAAATACTGCCAAATGGAGTGCAGCAAATCGTCAAGAAGATTATACATCATGAATAAGCGGGGTTCATTCCAGGAATGCAGGGATGGTTTAACATACGCAAATCAATAAATGTAATACACCACCTCAACAGAGCCTAAAACAAAAACCATATGGTAATCTCAATAGAAAAAGCTTTTGACAAATTCCAACACATGTTCATGATAAAAACCCTTGAGAAACTCGGAATACATGGTGTCTACCTCAACCATATAAAGACCATCTATGACAAAGCAACACCAACATACTAAAGGGACAAAAACTGAAAGCTTTCTCCTTAATATCAGGAACACAACAAGGCTGTCCACTCTCACCACTCCTTTTAAATATTGTTCTTGAAACACTAGCCAGGGCAATCAGACAAGAGAGAGAAATAAAAGGAATAAAGATAGGAAAGGAAGAAGTTAAATTGTCACTATTTGCAGATGACGTGACACTCTATATAGAAGACCCAAAAAACTCCATTAAAAGACTACTAGATGTAATAAACAAGTTTAGCAGTGTAGCTGTATACAAAGTCAATGCTCAACAGTCAATGGCATTCCTGTACACAAACAAAAAACTCACCGAGAGAGAAATTATGGAAATATCGCCCTTTACAATAACATCTAAAAAAATGAAATAGTTGGAATCAACCTATCTAAAAATGTGAAAGACCTATATGCTGAAAATTATACTATGCTGAAAAAGGAGACTGAAGAAGATATTCGAAAGTGGAAGGATATTCCTTGCTCTTGGCTAGGAAGAACCAACATTGTGTAAATGGCCATACTCCCAAGACTGTTATACAGATTTAATGCAATCCCAATCAAAATACCATTGACATTCCTCACAGATCTAGAGAAAACACTCCTAAAATTCATTTGGAAACAGAAGAAACCTAGAAAAGCAAAGGCAATTCTGGGCAACAAAGGCAAGGCAGGAGGCATCTCAATTCCTGACCTGAAACAGTACTATAAAGCCACAGTGATAAAATCATCATGGTACTGGCAAAGAAATAGACTTGAGGATCAATGGAACAGATTAGAAGATGCAAGCACAACTACAAAGACACTCAGCCACCTAATATTTGACAAAGGGGCTAAATATGTCCACTGGAAGGATAGCCTCCTTAATAAATGGTGTTGGGAAAATTGGCTCTCCACATGCCGAAGATTGAAACTAGATCAATGCCTATCACCATGCACAAAACTAAAGTCTAAATGGATCAAAAACTTAAACAATAAAACAGAAACACTAAATCTACTGGAAGACAAGGCAGGTAGAAATGTTGGAGACATAGGTGTAGGCAGAGAATTCATAAACAAAATGCAAACTGCACTGGAAACACTTTCGAGAATCAACAAATGGGATCTCACATTAAAAGTTTCTGCACTTCAAAAGAAATCACCAACAGAGTGAAAAGAAAACCCACAGAGTGGGAAAGAATTTTAGCTAGCAACTCCTCAGACAAAGGACTTATATCCAGAAAATATAAAGAATTGAAAAACATCATGCCCCCCCCCAAATTCAAAGACCCTCTCCAAAAATGGGCATCTGAGATGAACACACAGTTCTCAGAGGAAGATATACAAATGGCAAATAAACACATGAAGAAATGTTCACCATCACTGGTTATTCGAGAAATGCAAGTTAAAACATCATTGAGATATCATCTCACTCTGGAAAGAATAGCTGCCATCAAGAAATCAATTGATAACAAATGTTGGCGAGGCTGCATGGAAAAAGGAACACTGCTCCACTGTTAGTGGCAATGTAGACTGGTGCAACCACTATGGAAATCTATATGGAGAATTCTCAGAAGACTAGGATTAGAAACTCCATTCAATTCAGCTCTTCCCCTGTTAGGTATTTTCTCAGAAAAACTGAAAAGTTCATATCACAGTGATATATGTGCACTCATGTTCATAGCATCATAACTTGAAATAGCTAAATCTTGGAAACAACCAAGATGCCCATCAACTGCATAGTGGATGAAAAGATGTGGTATTTTTATACAATGGAATATTACTCAGCTATAAGAAAAATGATCTTGAGGCCTTCATAGGTAAACAGAGCCAACTTGAGACTATCCTCATTAGTGAAATAAATAAGAATCATATTTATTAAATATCGCATTGTGTCTCTAGTGTAAAAGTAATAAGAACTATAAGAGTAATAAAACCCAAAATGTGTAATTGCTATTGTAAAAAAGGAAAAGGAAGTGCTCTAAGGGATGTAACTGCATGTATGCTTGAATGTGTAAGATGGATGACCATATTGCTGAATCTTTGTTGGATATTTGGGCAGAACTGTTTGCACTCTCACTGTTTGAATGTCTACTGTGTATTCTTTAATTTTGTAACTTGCACAACTATATCCAGAATGACAATGTGTGATTTATAAACTAGTGATTTCTTAGTGTTTTTTTTTCTTTTACAATTCTGTATTTTTGCTATGCTTTTTTCTGTTTTGCTTTTTTTAATTTGTTTTTTCTGTCTTAAATAAAATTTTAAAAATTTGTAATTGCTATTGTAACAAAGAGTGGAGATAGGAAGTTCTATAAAAGATATAACTGCATGTTTATTTAAGTGTATAGGATATATAACCATAGTTCTAAGTTCTTGTTGGATTGTTGAACAGAACTATTTACAGTCTTGTTGTTTGAATGTCCATTTTGTATGCTTTAATTTTATAACTTGAACGACTATTTTTAAAAGGACAATATGTAATTTAGCAACTAGTGATTTCTTACTGTTTATCTTTTTTATAAAATTCTGTAATATTTCTACCCTTTTGCTTTTTTTCTCTTTAAATAAAAAAAATTTTTAAAAATGAGAAAAAGAATGCGTGAAAGAGACTAAAGGACCATAGTGTTAACATCCTTGAACTCTCTTCTAATACAAAAGCTAGCCTTCCAAACCAGATTTCACATGCAAAGATTGTTTAAAAATTACCTGAAGCAAAGAGTAAATTAATCTATTTCTTTTATTGTCTCCCTCTCATAAAATTATCAAATTCCTAGTTAATAAGATTTTTGCACCAGAAAAAGAGAAATTAGGAAAAAAACATATATTTAGCTCAAAATAGTGCTGGGCATATTTTTTTGATTTCTATTGGCTTACTTTAGTAGTTCTTCTGGAGTATTTGGAAACTCATGACACAAGCTACTATTGAGAGGCTATGATGTAACATAACATCTTAAATCAGTTGTCAATAGTCATTTGAAATGTTGCCATGATAAACAGTGCAAAAGGTATGCAGTTAAAATTTCTAACCTTCAGAAATACAGCATAACTTTTTCTGGCATTCAGTATATTTAAAATATGCATAAACAGCATATGCTAATTTTATATACCTTTAATATAGAAGAAAAGAGTCACACTTTCCTGTTTCTGGATGTCCACACTGAAGGGCTGATATTTTCATATAAAATATCTTTAAATGATTGGTGATACTTAGTTACTACCATGCTTAGTCAAAATGATTGATGCTGAATATATTCGAAAACAAAAGAGTGGAGAATTTCAAATTGATATTTAAATTATTGTGCCTGTAAACTAGAAGGTTATATAAGGGATATAAGGGAAAAACATAAATTGTCATTATCTTTCTATCTTCAAAAGTGCTAACTTGTGGATGCATTTACACCTTAGAAATATCATTAGAACCTGTTGGCAATATGATAGTAAGTTAAGAGTTAAGTTTTCATATTTCACTTCCAATAAGCTACCACATAATCAGTTTTTGAGTTTTATATCTGAATTGATATTGTAAAGTCCTTAAGCTCCATTTAAATTAATATGGAATATATTTTATTAAGTAGCATACAGAAGAAATAATGCCACAAATATATAAGTTTTGGCATTTTGTACTGCTTGAAATATGTTACAACATAATAACTTTGAAAAACTAGTATTTATGCATAGGCATGTAATTCATATAGAACACTATACATGAAATATGTAGTTATATACAGAAAATATACCAATATTTTTAAAATGAAAATACTCAAATGTGTCAAGAAAATACAGTTGTAACTGAGAAAATAAAAATCAGAAGTCACAAGAGCCAAATTTCATTTAGTAATGATAGTGTGTCATTTTAGTAACAGATAGAAATACCTGTATTTAAATATTAGTGTATCCACCTTCTTATTTTTTTCTTCTGCCTCATTTGTGCATTTTAAAATGAAGATATGAAACATCTAATATTAAAACTTCATTTTTCTTACTAATATTTCACTAGTCTACTAAGCTCTCATTTTTAATATTTAAATACTTCAAATGTGAAATTCTACTGATAACAGCCTGAAAATTCACACACTACCTAAATTGGATGCCATGTCAATATATAAAAATCCTTTCTGTCAACCATGCTATTGGAAGCAACATCATCACTACCTTATTCAAGTGTCTGAATGATGGCATAGCTAGGTAAATGTAATAAAGAATAATGTAACAACTCTATAACCTATTAGTAACCTGTTTTAATACTTTTGTTTTTCAACTTTACTTCCAGTTGCTTCTACTGTTTAAGGATAAAGTTCAAGTCACAGACTATTATTTCTTTTCACTATTTTTCCTTTAAGTGTATGAATGTTTTAAAAAAGTGAAATATTCTTAAATATGTTTTCAATATTAAGAATTTAAACTATTACCCTTTCCTTAAAGAATCAAAATAAGTGTGTATAATTTCTAACAGTTTTATTCTAATTTAGGACTGTATCATAATGTGCTTAATTAAAAATTATAAGTACACTACAATTTTCTTAATTATTTTATTTGTAATTACTTTAATGTAGTATGTTAATTTTATCCTATTTCATTATAACAGTGAATGTGGATTGTAGAACACATTCTTTGTATTAGAGAAATAAACAACCCAAATTATATCAGAATATTCAGTTTATTGAAGTAAATCATGATATGATTTTAATAAAGAGTTTGTCTTTTTTCCCTGTTTCCCTGTTTATGATCTTATTTGCTTCCTGTATCAGGAGAATTGGAATTGTGTTTATAAAAAAACTTTTCATGTACTTTAAGCTCAAAGGTCTATGCAAATGAAACAGTTTTTTATCATTGCTATGCACCTTTGTTATGTACATCATTCAAATGAAAATCAGCAAATGTCCTCTACCTTAATATCAATTAATTCCAGTGAAATTAATTTATATTAATCAATGATAAATGGAAACTAGTAGTTCTTTGAAAGGCTGAAGATTTCTTTGAGTCTGTATGTCTTCTTGTCATTATCTTGAAACATTGATTTAAAATGCTTGTTTACAAAGACTTAGTTCAAGTGAAAAAATGACAAATCTGACTAACCACAGTATTTAAAAATTATATTTTGCATTAATAAAGAGAAGAAAATTTAGCAACAGGGAAAACATAAATCTGGTGTAGTACCCTAACACATTCTATAATCTAGGGCATCTTTTTGTATTTTTCCTGTGGATTTTGTGTATAATATTGCAAAATAATAGTTGCTCCAAAGAAACTCCTACCAAGTTTTGTTTTCAGCTGTCAAAGCAAGTTTTTGCAATTATAGGCAAACTTAAAGGATCATAATTAAACTGGTTTCCAAAACTCAAGAGTTCTTAACACAGCATTTTTAGAAACTAGGTTGCTATTATGGCTAGTCACGAACATTATTTATTATAATTTCTAAACATCTGTACAATTTATTAAGTTTCTTTATGCAACCAAATTATATAATTAGAAAGAAAGTTTTCTGTTAAAACTATGCTATTGTTTACTTATAAGGTACTTAGTATACCCCGCTCCTTCTTGTACTTTCCAAAAATAGTCATACAGAATTCTGCTTGTCATGAGAACTTTATATAACCATGAATATGTGAATGGGTAGATGTAAAAACCAAATTAGATATTTTATATGAAAATTCTTTTATACTTTAAATTTTTCTAAAATGTTTTAAGTTCATGTTGCAATATACATATACATATTAATATATACATACATGTAAATATACCAAACCCAACAATCTTCACATATTCATTCTATAACTAGTGATTAGCTATTGTGTTAGTCTGCTTGGTTTTCTATGACAAATTATCATGGATTGAGTGACTTAAAAAAACAGAAATTAAAGAGTTATAGAGGCTGGAAAGCCCATTAATTACACATACTGGAATATTCTATGTTTGATAAAGTTGTTTCTTGATTTGCAGATGAGAGTAGTTTTGCTCTCATAATGGATAGAACAAAGGAACTCTTTAGATTCTATTAAGGCCACTAAATGGTGTTGTAATTAAGGCCTCATTTCCAAATAATGTACCATCACATTGAGAATAAGTTTTCAATAAACAAATTTTATTAAGTCACAAATGTTCAGTCTAATGGAGCCATGTTACACCATAATTTTTGTATTTTCCCCCTTTCAAAAAAACCAAGAATCAGGTAATGGTGTATAAAATGAGATAGGAACAAAGAACTTAAAAATGGAGAAATAATTTGCTACAGTGTTTCTTTCTTAAGATTTCTTCAATCTCAGACTATAGGAATTGAAAAGATTGTTGGGCATTCTTCATGGGGAAAATTAATAGAGCACTTGTACATTTAAACAAGGGATCATATTCACACCCCTCTCATGGTTCTCCAGTGTCTAACTTTCTGTTATAAACCTACAGGCATGAAAATTATGCTTTTAATCTCAAAATAACACTATATCTTATATGAAACATAAAATATTGAAAGATTAATATTATATTATAAATTTACTATCAATTTTTCAGCTAATTTTGTGATATAAATTGAGCTATTCCTTAAATTAACAGTTGGCAATATTTAAAACATCTAAAAAGAATATAGGAATAATCATACTTTCATATTCTGCTAATAAGGAAAATGTAAAATCTATAGTTTGAAAATACAAGGACATCATTTAGGAAAGAATGATCACAGAGCTTTTACTACATTTTTACAATTTA
The DNA here is from genome assembly GCA_004027455.1 of Hydrochoerus hydrochaeris. NCBI lineage: Eukaryota > Metazoa > Chordata > Mammalia > Rodentia > Hydrochaeridae > Hydrochoerus > Hydrochoerus hydrochaeris. The sequence continues at coordinate 35,639 of PVLA01003270.1, read as the reverse complement.
TACATTAAATTAATTAAATTCTTAGGCAGCAATTTTCATCAGGATACAGATAGGAAAACTAAATCATAGAAAGGTATATATTTTCCTAGAGGTTCAAGCTATTGAAATGTTGAACAGCTCTTTGAATTTCAGGCAAATTCAGTGTTCCTCTTTTCTAGTATTTATCACACTATGTAATAAAATCTCTTAAAAGAATTTTTGTATCATGAAACTGTTCAAAATTTGTGTTTAAGAACAAATAAGGGCGGTGGTGCATGACTTCTGATTAAAACCTACAAGTTTTTGTTTTAAGCTCAACCCATAGAAAATTGCCCAGGCTTTTCCCAGATGACTTAAAGGGGACACTGCTCTCCCAGGGCTAACTTGGTGCTCTCTGAGGACATAGTTGGCTGGGTAAAGCAGCAGTGAAGACTCAGGTAACCTGGAGAGCCCCGCTCCCACCCCTGTCTACCATCCTAACCCAGACACCTTCATTTAGAGGCTTCATTCAGAAACTGTACCAGAAGGAGGAGACTTTAGAAATATTTCTTCTTTACTCTTATTCACTGCTCAGTATTCCTCCATCCCCAACCCTTCTCATTACCTCTTTCCAACCTCTTGCGTCAAAAATTGCGGGAGTCTTGTGTAGAGTTCCTTTGGCAACGAGCTATCTAAGTTCATGCTGATCCTCTTAACTCTCAGAATGGTGTTCCTTGGGATTCAAAATGAAACAAGGAGGTACTTACACTGTTGCTGTACATGACTAAAGTTTTGACTATTAATTCTGTGCTTGGCTTCTTGTCTTAGTTGGCCACCCTACTACCTGGAAGCTAAGTTCTCTCCAGCTTTGCTGAGCTCTTTACATAGTTACATTCAGCTACATCAAGCTCTTCAGTCAGAAAATATCATCCAAATATATAATGAAAAGAAAGACACACTCCAAAGAAATAATGACATGAGTGGAGAAGACTGCAAAATGATAAATATAAACAAGTATCTGAAAAGTTCTATTATCAGTATTAGTCAAGGAGGTACAAACAAAACAGCAACAAATGAAAAAAAATACAAACTAAAACACAGTCAAGTTTACTATACATGATATTGAAGACAGATGGGAAGTTACCTGAAAGGAGTCATATGATCAAGGAATTTGTATTAAAATGGAGTGAGGCAGAGGCATTGCAAAGTGAAATAAGGAACAGATAAGATAATTTCTGAAATAACATAGAGAGAAGCAATACATTAACAAACTCTAGGACAATAAGAGCTTGTAAGGAATCAGAACACAAGTGAAAGAATGAGCATCAAGTAAGTATAAAATCAATGTTTTCATTTCAGTAGAAGAAAAAGTAAAGAAAAAGTGTATACATCCATGAACTTGGAGGTTGACCATAACAAATTGAATTAGTTGTTGCTTTGTAATGTAATTTAACACTGTAGAAGTAGCATATTTGCTAATAAAGTTGGAGAAATTGTTAACATAGAAATATTCATAATGGAGCAGAATGTACATACATAATGACTCCCTTGACACAGCAGGAGGGATTTATTAATCTCCATAGAATGCTGGTCTTGAGTTCTCCAAGACACTATTCAAAACCCAACAACATGGCATCTTACTTTCTAAAGCCTCTTTTATGACAAAATTCATCTGCATGGTAACCAAATTATAAGAATTCTGGTATCATGAAAAACAGTCAAACAAGAGACCATGTAGTTCACATGACTGCGTAAAAAATGTAAGCATCATATCAAATTCTAACAATGGAAATCCATTTTCTCTTTTATTTGCCACATTGTTAGAGTTAGACTCAGATTGTCCAAACACCACAGAGCAGATTTAAAAAGACAAACAAAGAAGAACAACAAAAAAACTCACATAAATTTGTTCCCAGAAAGACAAATGAGGAAACAAACAAACAAAAACAAAATTAAATAAGCTGCAGTAATGCCCATTAAGCCTGAAATATTTTCTGTGAATAAAAGCTTTAAGTCAGTTTTTCATTGGTTCACTAGTATGCATACATTCATCATAACATATTTAGGAAAATCTCTAACTCAAAATACAGAGGTGAAAAGCACAAATTCAAATGTACTCTTAACAAACTCATGTTTATTCCTAGAAGGTGATAAATGTAGGAGTGTGAAGCTCACACTAAACCTGAACTACTAAGTATATCAGTGATTTAGGTAAAATTCTGCATACAGATCCAAAATGCTTGAAAGAATGGAAAAATTCATTAAAGTAGCAAATCTTTATCATTACTTTGTGTTTTAAATGAAGAAACTTCATTATTTTGAAAAATAATATAACATAAGCTTTTCCTGGCAACATTTAAAAGTATTAGCATTCAATGTATTCTAAAAATTATTACCCACAATTAATTTATACTTAATCATTATGAGAACAGATGGCAAAATTAAGTATAATTTACATGTTCAAAATAAAACATCCAGCTTGTTACTGAATACTCATAGTGAGATATTTTAATGGTCTGGCCATTTTTCTAGAAAAAAAATGATTTGGATTGTTACTTTGTGAATATTTCATATGTACATTGCCCTTAATAATTTAAATATTTAAGGTAATGTTTAACCTTGATTCTATTACAGCCACCTAATTATCTATCTGTCCATTAGTATGTTCCAATATTCTAGTTATTATAAATGGTTATAAATGATACAAGGATCTGGAAGGATTCTGTTGCAGATGGTTAATTTCTTATTAATGGGTAGAAAAGAACCAGCTATAAATCTGTATCTTGAGGGGAAAAAAGCCATTCAGTTATTTTGCCTTTGTAGTGTAAGTCACTTATTTATATGACTTTGAGTCTCTTTTCTTGACCTCCTAGAAAGTTCATAAACTCTTAACTTCTAAAATCCTCCCAAACTGGTATAACTAGTGTAGTGTGCAGATTCATGTACTATCTTTGGATCTATTGCCGAGGACATCAACATCCTTAATCGTCCCAACTTGTGAATAGTTTATATCACATGAACAGGGGCATTAAGGCTGTAAATAGCACGTTGGTTGATGATCAGTTGACTCTGAGATAAGCAGATTATCCTGGTTATCTGAGCGGGATCAGTAGACTCTAGGTGTGAAAATGCAAAAGGAAGACAAGAGATTCTGGCTAGATGCCCCAAGCTAAGGAATGCATGTAGAAGCTGTGAAACACAAAACACAGATTCATCTTGCATTTCTACAGTGAATTGCAGCCTTGTTGTCACTGGATTTTAAACCAGTGAGGCCATTAAGAATTTTGATTTCTATAACACTATGATAAAAAATATGTGTAAACTACTTGATTAATGGCAACATGTTACAGCAATAATGGAAATAATACATTCCAATGTGTTCTGGTGTTCATTACTGTCTTCATGATTCTCCCTGTGCCCTCAACAGAGTTAACATACATGGTTCTGTGGGTTCAGTGTTCAAATCATGAACCAGCCACCCATTAAACATTACTGGCAGCCTAGTCTTGCCCTGTGGATAAAATTTGCAACAACTGCTATTCTCTCTTAACTTTCACCTCTGTAAATACCCTTAACAATCATTATATGAAGTGGACTTCCATGCACAGGTGGTTTGCCAGGCAAGTGCTGGTCTTAGTCGTTTTTGTTACCCACTCAGGAAATTTATGGTGTAACTAATATGGTTATTATAATTTCTGCTGCTGAGGAATCTGAAAATTAACAGCAAATACTTTGGCAATAGTTTTACTTATATTCAGATGTGCTAGGCTTTAAATATTTGTAATAGATGTGTTGAACTGGATGCAAGTACAGATTTATTTGCAATAATTTACCCACTAGCTACTCTGCATTACTAATATTATATCACATAGATTAGGAAAAGGGCAAATAATGCACTAGTCTAGGTGTTTTGGGAAAAATCTTTCCAATTTGGAATGTATCTGTGAATCATAATAAGCAATACTTCATTAAAAGATATCATCAATTACAAAACTACACAATTCTGTTTTCAGTATCTCTAAATGATGCAGTTGCACTAATTTTCCAAAAAGGGTATTAACACCACATGAGTGAACAACCATATACCCTCCTTCTATAATGTGAATTTGAAAATTTAATAATTGAAGATAGTTTACACAATCCAGAGAGATTTTAAGCAAACTAATTGTGAACTGACCTTGCATACAAAAAGAGTAAAATATATTTTTAGAATATACATATGAATACTCATATATCTCTATCATTTTCCACCTATGGAGAGGAGAGAGAAAGAGAGACAGAGAGAGAGAGACAGAGGCAGAGACAAAGAGAATAAATGTGCATAGAAAGGGAAAGAATCAAAAATGGCTACTAAGATTTTATGTATTTATTGATTTCTCTATTTTCATTTTGTCTTTTTGTTCCATTAGCTAATTTGTGCATTTAATTGGATTCCTACTAACACAAAATACTTTTGAATAGGAAATTTAATGCTTCTATTTGTCATTAGATAATAGAGATTACCTTCCTAAGATTCACAAAATAATGTAAAGGTGTTTTAATTTTCAGTATGTTTCAAAATGTTTAAAGCAAATACTTAGTCACATTCCTTAATTTGCCTCTGGCTTAAGTGTAATATTTGTGTAAAACTGGTATTTATTAACAATTAAGTTTTAGAAATGGACAGACTTTTTAAATAAATCTAACTTGAACCATTTTCTCTAATAAAGAAAAAAACATATAACAAAACAAAAGTGAGTCAATGAATGAAAGAATGAACAAGCAAACCAACAAATGAATAAAAAGGTGAAAGAAGAGAGCAAAGACTGAAATGTCTTGCCACCAAAATTATCAGGTTTGGTGGAATGTGCTTTAATCTTAGCTACTTGGGATGGAAGTTTGAAGCAAGATAGGGCAATGGAGTGAAATCTAGCTGAACATTAATTTAATAATGGGAAAAGGCTAATAATATGGTTTGGTGCTTTCTTGGTTTTAAAAAATTCACTTGGTATCAAAAAATTCCACTAACTTATTTTCTATTATTTAAGAAAAATATATATCTCTGCTTTAGTAAAACTTAACAGATGACAATCAACGTGACCCATGCCAAATGAATGGCATGGTGCAGCACTGAGATTCTCAAAGCGTTATTAATCATGGTTGGGTCTTCCAGCAGTCTGAGTATGCCCAGGTTTATAGGGAGATTTACATAGAATATGGTCAAGAATCTTTATTATTTGTAAAACTCAAAATGCTTGTAAAAGAAGTAAAGGTTGGAAATACATGAGGATTAAGCCTTCTGATAGTCTATAAATATTAACCAGCTTTACTTGGAAGACACATGAAATAAACCTCAGTCAATTTACAAAGGAGATGTATAAACACAGAGATTTAAAGAGGTACTAAATATACAATGAATGCACTGATAGTACAAAAATTTTAAAAATATTCATTGTGAATAATTTAAGATTCACCTTTTGTACTGGACATAAGTATTTAGCAAAAGCTATAAGAAAATGGGCAATACTATCAACCAACCTGACCTAATTGACACTTGTAGAATACTGCACCCAAGGTAATGCAATGTTTTAGCATGAGATTTAATGTTAGATAAACCATATTTTGAAGAAGACTATAATTTTAGTATTAAAAAAAACATAGCAAATTTAAAAGAATTGGAAAGGTGAAATATGTTTCCCCACAACTCTAGGGGTAAACTAGTAATTAGTATATTTATGTACCTGGAAAAGCTTTGAAATATTAAAAATTTTGAATATTAAAATTTCAAAATATGCTCTAAGCTTTAAGTCAAAAAGGAAGTCATACATGAAACAGCATAATTTAAATTGTTCATAAATGAAAACACATAAATTTGGGTAGGATACAGATGATGCAGTGCTCAATTAGAATATTGTAATAATAATGCTTAAAATAGAAAAAAGTGAGTATATGAAATCAGTAACCTATTTTTCAATCTTAAAAGCAGAGACAAAAGAACAAACTGAACTTAAACAAAAAATTAGTTTGAAAATAAAGATCTTAATAATCACAGAAATGAATGAAACTGGGAAAATAATAAAAGTGGAGGTGTTCAGTGTCAACAAACCTACTCTGAAATATCAATAAAATCGATTAACATCAACCTGTAATAATTAAGAATAAGAGCCACAAATTATCAATGTCTGAGAAGAAAAGGGAAATCCACTTTGAACTTGGAGACACTAAAGCAACAAGTCTAAGTCTCTAAGTCTAAACTGTAATACAATTTTTGTAAGTCTAAACTTTAATATAACTTTTATGTCTAAACTTTAGTAATAGTAATACTAATAATAATAACAAACAACCACAAATGCTACCTCAAGAACAATCAGAACATGTAAATGTATTGCTAGAAACATAAAAAAAAAAGAAATTTGAAGGTATGCTGTTCTAACACTGATGTAGACTTTAGCCATGCTAAAAAGGAATAACGTTCTTCTGTATTTTTTGTATAGCGTTCTTAGCATGTTACAGTTTAATTTTAATGCATATGTATCATAATTGCCAGTAGTTGTCCTAGTTCTAGTTCTGATGTTTACAGTTGCAGTGGGAAATAGGTGGAAATGAAGTTTTAGTTTTGATTCTTATATCTAAAATTCAGAAGTACTTTCTAAATCCTGTAACATAGGAGGATTTCCCTTTTCTTTTGTTTTTCATTTACTAGAGCAATGTATTAACAGTAATCATTAACAGCAGGATTTTCATTATTGATTTTGTTTAGTTCTCTCTATTGTTCGTTGCAGGGCTTGTTGCTTCAAGAAAGATTACTCTTAGCCAAAGAGAAGGTAAGGATGAATTTGTGTAAGTCAGAGTCAGCTGCAAAAGAATGCCCTTAAGGAAGTTTGTTAGGTAACACCAATATTAGCAAAAAGACAATCAAAACAATCCTTCAGTGACAAAAAAAATAGATATTAAAACAATGGTACTGTGACACAATTTTATTCAATACAAATTCCTTGTCACTTGATGAAAGATTTTAATTGTTTTTCTTTTTTTAATTTTAAAATAAAGTTTTCTCGGCCTGTAGGAAGACTACCTCTGTCAAATCCAGACTAACAAAGCAGCTTGAAAGGCACAGACTTTGTTAGTTTGGCAATATATATAAAATGTGGAAATTTTACAGATTTTGGTGGCCAAAGTCCAATGAATCTCTCTAAGCAAGCTATCAATCCTAGCCAAAGTATTAGTTGCAAACAAAACTACAAGATTCAGTAGATTTTTCCCTGAGTTTTGGATAATTAATAATGTTTTTTTTCTTTGGCTGCTACTCATAGTGAATGTACGTAATGTTTCATAACTTCTCAACATGAATAGATCAATACATATAAAACATGAATTAATGTAAAATAATGACAAAACTACTCTTGATCATGTGTAATTGGAAACTTTTGCATCCCTACGTCTCAATTTCTACATAATTAATTCAAAGTGGCTCAAAGACTTAGAAAAAAGGCATGAAATTTGAAGCTGCTTAATGAAATTTTGGAGAAAATCTTGAAGGCATAGGTACATATTGGGAATCTGGCACAGGCTCCCCATTTTCAGTCTCAAGAAGCAAAACAGAAAACATAGACAAGTAAAATATTCCAACAATGGCTGGAAAGTCAATGTCCTTGGATCCAACCTCCTTACTCTCTTAGCAGCCACTCTTTATTCCCTTTATACCGTGAATAGGTGGGGCAAGTAAAGGATCATAGTTCAATTGAAGACTCAGGCTCAAGAAGGCATAGATAATTTTATACTTAGAAATATCCTGACTTGAGTATTTTGAGATGACTCAGGGAGGTGGAGATGATCTTATGCTTGGAAGAGTCAATGGGAATCTCAGATAGGTGGTGCCAATAATCCTAATCCTTCCTTTTATCCCATAGGGAAAATACACAAAGGCAGTCACTGTGAATTAGTGGTCCCAAACAGGCATAGACAAAAATCTTTCTGAGTATAACTCCAATAACACAGGAAATAATACCAAGAATGAAAATAAAACTACATCAAATTAAAAATATTCTGCACAGCAAATAAAGTAATACTACAATAAAATGATAGTCTGAAGGATAAGATAAATTATTTTCTAGCTATTCATTCAACTGAGGGTTAATATGTATATTGTACATAGAACTTTAAAAGCTTAACAGCAAAGCAAAAAATAGCATAAACAATAAGTTGGAAAATAAGGAGAAATTTCTCCAAAAAAAGAAGTACAAATGACAAATAAGTATATGAAAAAAATTAAATATCTTTAGACATTAGGTAATCGTCACTAAAACTACATTGAGAATTCATCTTATGAGATCTGGCTATTACAAATTGTGCTGCTATAAACATGGGTGTACATATATCATTGTGGTATGATGTTTTCAGTTCTTCTGGGAATATGCCCACAAGTGGAATAACTTTTTGAGGAATCTCCAAACTGATCTCCAGAGTGGTTCACCAGTCTACACTCCCACCAACAGTGCAGAAGGGTTCCTTTTTCCCCACAGCCTCTCCAACATTTGTTGTTGTTAGTTTTCTTGATCCTGGCCATTCTTTCTGGAGTGAGATGGAATCTCAGTGTGGTTTTAATTTGCATTTCTCTAATGACTAATGATGATGAACATTTTTGCATGTATTTATTTGCCATTCATATTTCTTCATCTGAGAACTGTGTGTTCATCTCGATTGCTTATTTTTGGATTGGGTCTTTGAATTATGGGGGTCTGATTTTTTTTAATTTTTGGTAAGTTCTAGACAGAAGTCCTTTGTCTGAGAGACAGTTCACTAAGTTTTTTTTCCCAGTTTGTGGGTTTTCTTTTCACTATGCTGGAGATTTCTTTTGACATGCAGAAATTCTTTAATAAGACGTGATCCCTGTTATTGATTCTGGGAAGTATTTCCTGTGCGGTTTGGTTCTTGTTCATGAATTCTCTACCTACTTTTATGTCTTGATCCCTGTTATTGATTCTGGGAAGTATTTCCTGTGCGGTTTGGTTCTTGTTCATGAATTCTCTACCTACTTTTATGTCTTCAAGATTTTTACCTATTTTATCTTCTAAAAGATTTAGTGTTTCTGTTTTAATATTTAGATGTTTGATCCATTTAGATTTTAGTTTAGAACATGGTGATAGGCATGGGTCTATTTTTAGTTTTTGGCATATGGATAGCAAGTTTTTCTAGCACTATTTATTAAAGAGACTATCATTCTTCCAGTGGACACATTTGGCTCCTTTATCAAAGATAAGGTGGTTGACTGTGTTTGTAGTTGTGGTTGTATCTTCTAATCTATTCCATTGATCTTCAGATCTGCTTTTATTCCAGTACCATATTGATTTTATTACAGTAGCTTTGTAGTATAACTTCAAATCAGGGATTGTGATGCCTCATGCCTTGCCTTTGTTGCTTAGAATTGCCTTTGCTATCTAAGTGTCTTCTGGCTCCAGATGAATTTTAGGAGTGATTTCGCTAGATCTATGAGGTATGCTAGTGGTATTTTCTGAGGAATGGATAAAAAAATTTGTGGTACTTTTATACAATGGAGTACAACTCAGCTATAAAGAATGATCACATTGAGATATTTATAAATAAAAGGATGCAACTTGAGACCATACTCATAAGTGAAATAAATCAAACTCACATGTATAAATACTGTGTAGTCTCTCGAGTGTAAGAAATGGTAAGAATACATAAGACTTTATGGTAATCATGTTTCCCCATTACATTGCTTTGAAGTCTTATAATGTTTTCATTCATTGGTTGGAATGGTTTTATTCTGTTGTATTTGTGATCTGATCATGTGTGATGGTATGAACAGCTACTTTGAAGAAAACAAGACAATATGGCAGCCATTGCTGACTTAATATCATTTTGCTTTGAAGTCCTAACATGCTTTTGTTCTTCTATTACCATTGGTTTTATCATGTTGTGGCTTATTGGATTTAATATGTATGATAGTATAAACAAATTTGTTATGGAAAATGAGATATTATAGTAGCCATTGTTCATTTTGTGTTATTTGGTTTAGAATGCCTTGTAATACTTTCATTCTCTTGAATGTTTTATTCAATTTTGTTATGTTTGATATTATTGTGTTTTAAGCTATGTTCAACTATTTCAAAGAAAGAGATATTATGATAGCTACTGTTAATATCCAATTGTCTTGTTGTGAAGTGTTGCATTCCTTACATTGTTCTGTTCTGATCTGCTTTGTTCTGCTTTGTTTGATCTGTTTGTTTGTTTTTTTCTCTGCAAAATAATAAAAAAAGAATTCATCTTACTCCCATCAGAATGGCTAGTACCAAAAGTACCAAAAATAATGAATGCTGGTGAGAATTGAAAGAAAAAGTAACTTTTCCTTTCTTCTAATAGGAATATGAATTAGTGTGGAGTAAAGAATAGAACTTCCTCAAATGAAAGGTAAATCTATCACTCAATTAAATTATACTACTCTTTTGTATATGCCAAAAAGGAATTAAAGTCATCATACTGTAGGCATAAATACATACCCATGTTTATTGTGATACAGTTCACAGTAGCCAAGATAGGAAACTATCCTTTATGCCCATCAAAAGATGACTGGTTAAAGAAACAGTGATAAACATACATGATGGAATATTATTCAGCTTCAAGGAAGAGGAAAAACCAGAATCATATCATTTGCAGGAAAACGGATGGAACAGCAGATGATCATATAAATATAAGCCAACTGAGAAAGACAAACATCACTGTTTCTTCCTAATTTGTAGAATCTAAAAAAAAATGTCAAAAAAATAGACAGAAAGAGTATTAGGCAAGAGAAAGGGAATAAGGAGGAAAAAGAGGGGATTATAAAGGAAGGTCATAAGGAAATTATATGATTAAATATATTTTATAAAGCCCAATATTTTATAAAATTAATAGACACTAAGAAATAAATATGTTTCACAATAAAAAGGGAGTCAGAACAATGTAAGATCAAAGTTTGGAGGGTTCATTGCCTTGCCCATCCTTTGGGAAGGTGATAGCAGATGGAATTTGAGTTTATTTTTAAAATGTCTGTTTTATGGAGCCTCCATAAAAATCTCTGAACTTTGGGGTTTCTGGGTGGGTGAACATGCCCCCACACTGGGAGGACATTCACTGTCCCTAGCTCTGTCGAAACTCAGAGCTCAGGCTCTTTCTGGACTTCGCCCTATAATATATCTTCATGTGATAGTGTGTTTGTTCTTTATTATATAACAGACTGGTAATTTAAGGAAAGTGCTTTCCTAAATTCTATATTGTCTTGATAAATATTTGAAACTGAGGATTGAACTGTGGGGGCCCCAATTATTTTACCAGTAAGTTGAAAACACAAGTAAAATCTTGGACTTGAGATGTACTTGTGAAGTGGTACAGGACTTGGACACTAAACTTTTCAGCTGTGAAGTCTGTGCTAATTATGATGAGCATTCAAATTAAATTGAATGTGAGGGCACTTCCCTGTAGTCTTCAGATATCTTGGTTACTTTTGAGACACAATATCTGACACATACTTTAACAGAGGTGTATTTTGGCTCACAGATCGCACAAGTTTCAGTCTCTTGTCAGTTGGCTCTAACTCAGGATATCATGACAGCGGGCAGGCAAAGAAGTAGCTCAGGACATGGCAGGGAGCAGACAGATGACTGGAGCAACATGGAAGAACCAGACCCAGGCCACACCACCTAACAGCAAGCCAGATTCAAGTCCCCATAGTCCAGTCACTTTCCAATAACCATGCCTATGAGTACACGAGGCTGGAGGGGATTACCTAAGTATAAACTGAACTGCAGATAGCTGAGGAACTGAAGTGTGTGTGTGTGTGTGTGTGTGTGTGTGACACATTTCAACACAGAAATGCTCTGTACTAAGTATGAGCATTAGGTTACAAAAGAAGCAAAAGATTTTAATGAGCATATACTTTATTTATATTTGAAAATATTTGGCCAGGTACACTGTAGTCAAAATAGATACTAAATAACCTGTATTGTTCTTAAGCTTTGTTGTATAACGTTGGAAGGATCATCTAAAATGTGTTAGTATGAACATATGGAAATCCAGTTTACATTTTATATTATATGAAATTAAAATGTAGAATTGTTCCTAATATTATCATAACATTGCTTTTATTTCCTAGCTAAAATTTTATATAGCTACTTCTAGATGCAGCATGTCTTTGCTCCTGAAAACAATATATCTCCAAAATTTTATTTCTAATAGACCCTGACTTCATCATATTAATTTGAGCATTTCTATGTTGTCTATCTCTGTTATCACATGTTGAATTTATGTTTATCACAGGCATACATATCTTCCAAATATTTACCTATAATTATTCCTAGTAGGGTCATAGTAATTTTTTTTTCTTGCAAGGATGATAGTAAACCTCAGCAGCCTGTTTCCAGATTGTGTCTGGGAGTAATTTATCAACTGCCATGGTCTGACACACCCTAGTAATTTCTGCAGGTGTCTAGGAATATGTTTAGACATTTATTATAAAGGATGCAATGCCAATAACCAGACATTGTGACACTCCCCAGAACCTTACAATCTCCACTACCCTGCAGAGGCTAATCCGGGAAGTATCTTGAAGGTATTAGGTCTGGCCAGATTTTACTTTACAAGGACTTAGATCCCAGCAGTGTTTATATTTTAGACAAAACTAGAAGAACTTCATAATTACTAAAGTTGTTCATAAAAAGGCAATTGTGATGGTTTAAGGTACATTTTTATATTAGGGAATTATCAGGAACATTTAGTGTATGTGTTCTCTGCCTTATGTTCCCTTTTGTTAACCAGACCTATGATTCAACACAATATTTATTCCCTTCTCTAATGTTAGATCTAGAAAAAGCAGTGTCATTATTCTTATTGTTGGCCCAATAGCCTAATCTAAATGCAGGTTGCCCATCTCACACATTTTCAAAGTTTATTTAGTGATGCTAAGATATAGGATTTCCTTAAAATTTCTTCTTAAAGTTAATAATTAATTACATTTTGTAAGGTGACCTTTAAGTTTAGCAGTATAAAATAAGGTCATGACAGTTTTTCAGTTCTGTTAACATAATATTGTTCTACTGAAAGTACTATTTTTACTATCATCAGTAATTAACCCTGCATGCTTACTTTTGAACACCTTTGCACAGAAAAGAGTATAAAACTTTTTCATATAACTTTAATGCACTAAACTACTTAATTGCATAATCTTCTATAGATAGGGAATCAATATAAACTAATTTATTCAATTGATTCCTTTATGGGCTTATATAATGCAATATAAAAGAGGTTAGCTTTAAATGTAAAAGTGTTGAGTTTTGGACAGGAAACTCGTGTTGCATTTTAGCTTAGAAATTTTCTGCAGGTTTGGATACTGCATGTCACTTGACAGCTATAAAATACATGAGAAAAAACTGAAAGGACTAAGAGCTTCACAAAGAGCCTCCAAATCTCTAATTAGTATGGAATCCATGGTTGGTATCTATTGTTAGCATATCTTGTTTTGACTGCTTAAGAATAAAAGCTTCTTTAGTTTTCTTTGCTTCTGTTTCTGTGAATAATGAACGTAGTGTTCACTGAATCACGCGGAGAGTTTTCACTAGCTGCTGGTCACAGGGTAACAGAGACACAATAAAAGGGAAAGTAAAAGAGACTGGTATAAAAATATTTTACTATTAATTTTAAAAAATCAAAAATGTGCCAATCTTATTTACTAAAATGTCTTCATGAATTGGTAGCAATTATTTTTAAATTAGGTGCAATATTCCTGGAAGATTTTAAGAAAACAAACATTTGTTAAAAAAGAGTTGAAAGGAGAAATGGAATAAAATATGAATTTCCTTTATGAAGAGTCAACATTGAAAAATAATATGATGTGACTCATTATGTATGAACATTTACTGACTCTAACACTAATGTGTGTTGTTGAAAAAAAATTCCTTCACCAGGAAATTCTTAGAAAAATCTGACAATAAATCCATAATATTTGCTAAATGAATTACCTCCTTAGGGTTTAAATTGGTTCATTATCTGCTATTATGGGAAACTGCCTGAAAACAAAGTACCTTAATAAACAATAGGGCTTTATTTGGTTCATTCTTGCAGTGACACTAAGTCAAGGGGCCACATCTCTCGACAACCTTTTTCCTGGAATTCTGGGGCTTGTGTGATATCAAATGTAAAGAAATAGGGAACACATGTTTGTGTGTATATTCTCTGGTCTCTTTTTCTCTCCTCATACAGAGTCACCAATATTTAATCAAAACTTCTCTTTGTTGACCTTACTTAATGCTACATGTGCTCCAATGCCTTATCTCTAAACACTATAGCCTGAATAAGAGGCACTGTTGTGAAGCATCCAGAATATAACACCCCCAATACACCTATTTGACATATAAATTACATTAAAATAAAGGTCACTGAAACCAGCAGACTCAGGAAAATCTCTACAGACAAAACTCACATTTTCTCTAAATCATCCTCGTAATATCTCAAAATGGGAACTAAATTAGAAGGGACTGACCACATTCAAATCATAGCAGTGTAAAAAGTAAATATTTGTGGATTTTCCACAAATATATATTGCTTTAAACTTTTCAGATTGATAAATTGAAACACATACATTCATAGAACATTTTTTCCTTACTTCCTTATGATTTTGATGAGACTTTAGTTTTAGAATTTGTTGTCAGGAAATAATTAAAAATTTGAAAGTCTCTCAGATACTTATTATCAAGAAGTATTGGATCAATTCAAAATTTTACCCTACTGAATTACTAAGGAAACTACTGCATTTAATATTAGTTGAAAATATAGAGAGTAAAACAATTTTTTGATTTTTTTTTTGGCTGCCTACCTTTGCTTTTCTAGCTTGGACCCTAAAGACTGGTGAAATGTAAAATTACAAAAAGGAAAAAAATTTCAAAATATGTTCACTATGCATCACTTGGTAGTATCCCATGAGAAAATGTCTAAAACAACAATTTGGGCTTCATAACACTTCAGGCTAAGATATTGGAATAGACTCTTGAGGTTCTGCAGTGATAAAAGCAAATACTGAAATCATGACCAGAAAATTGGGCTGTTAATTTTTGTTATACAGACTTAAATCAATGCCTTCTCCATTGATTAAAAACAAAACAAAACAACAACAACAAAAAGCTGTAAAATTCTCCTCCTCCTGGTGAAGAGAGTAATATTATTTTGTGAAAGAAATGTAGAATTTGAAGGAAACATAACTGTATTTATTAATATACATTTCTTTTTCTCGATGGCTTTACCTATTGTGTATATCTCATAAATTGAATCTTGGAATCTGTGAAATTTTGTGTCTGATTTTTTTCACTTAGCATAAAGGCTTTCAAAATTCATTCATATTATCACATGTGTCCATACTGATTGTAGCAATTCAGGCTGCTATAAAAAATACCATAGAATATAGAATTAATGAACAGTAGAAAGTTACTGCGCATGGTTCCTTAGACTGGGGATTCTAAGATCAGTAAGCAGCAGATTCAGTGTGTGGTGGGGTTTTGTGCTCTGCTGTGAAGATAGTGCCTTCCTGCTGCATCTTCATATGATGGAAGAGACAAAAAAGTTTACCCAAAAGTCTTCTCTAAGGACACCAATCTCATTCATGAGCAGGGAACCTTCATGGTTTGGTAATTTAGCAGAATTCCCACAGCTTCATGCTATTACTTGACATATTTTTGTTCTAAGGTATAGATTTGGGGACACACAAACCAACATTCAGACACTAGCACTGTACCATGTCATACATAAATCATTAATACGTACACATATACACATACATAGATATATTGCTCATATATCGAATGATGAACATTTGTTTTTTTTCTACACAGTTTGGTTATTGTGAATAGTGATGAAATGTTGATGCTCACATTGGAACTTTGTTGGGTACTCATTTTGAGTTCCTTCATTACATATCTAGGAATAAAGTTGCTGGATAATATGTTAATTTTATGCTTATCTATGTTTTAAGGAACCCATAAACTTTTTCTCACATCTAAACTATAGTCTATTACTAACAATATATGAATGTTATTTCTACATTATTCACCATAACTCTTTCCATTTCCTTCCTTCCTTCCTTCCTTCCTTCCTTCCTTCCTTCCTTCCTTCCTCCCTCCCTTCTTTCTTTCCTTCCTTCCTTCTTTCCTTCCTTCATTAACTACAGCCATCCTAGTTGGTGAGAAGAGTTATAGTATTTTGCTTTAGATTTGGTTTTTCTAAATGTCTAATTATATTAGTTTAGCATCTTTCATGTGTGTTTTGCTTTTTTCGGTCATTTATTGAATGTCATTTTCTTTCTTAATTGGGTTGTCTATTTGAGGTTGAGATGTAAGCTTACAATCATTTTGATGTGTGGGTGTTAAAGCAATTTTTGTTTTAGCTTTTGTTTAGTGTTTGTATAATTATTTTCTTCAATGACAGAGGACTAAAATGAGACAGAAAAATACAAAGTGAGTTAAATGGGAAAAGAAGGAAAGAAAATCTTCCCTTTAATTGCCAAATGGTTCTGTGATAAGCTGCTCATCCAATACTTGACCATGGTTCTTAAAACCCTATCAGGTCCTGACCTAGATCCTTGATCTCCCAAACGAGTGTATGGCAGAGGTTTAAATAAAATGAGACAATTGATATGATTTTAGGGCTCTAGGAGTGTCAAAACCCTTTAGTTGAGCTCCAGACTCCGAGGGCTAAGGCAAACACTTCTCTGGAACATCCATTTTTAATAGGTCAAACAGCAAGGGGCAGGTAAACTGAGGAAAGTGGAAAGTGCAGGCAATGAGCAGGACCTTGGGAGTCACTTCAAGGATGTCTCCAAGTAGTGAATCAAATCAATTCAGTAGAACTGTCTTATCATGAAGACATGGTAAAAGAGAGACTGTAGGAGTAATTTCTGCAGCTGCTGTCTCTATCTACTTAATTGATGTTTGAGCCAAGTGTCCTCAGCTGTGGCCTTATCTTGCCCTTTGAGGTATCTCTGACCTCACAGGCCACTACAGGCCTCAGCCAGGACTAGTGATTCATAGAGGTTCACTTACTATGAATCAGCTCTCATCACCAGAAAGGGGCCAAGGACTAGGACAGACTCACAGATAAATATAGAAAGCCAATTAGTTAATTTTAAATCCTATCCCCAGTACCGATAAAATAAAATAAAATGAACTGTAAAAAAAAATAAAAACTATGTTTCAATCTAGCAGTATTTGAAAAAAAAATTCCTGCTCAGAGCTTCTGGGTAGTGGTCTCCAACAAAACCCTACCTTAGCTTTCATACCATGTTTGCTTTGTGCTTATTTCAGATATAAGGAGGTATTTAGGGTATCTGCATGTATTCTTTCACTGTGTGTCTTACTGTGAGAATAGATGTGATTCTCTACATTCAGCAGAATCTCAGAGACTTGTAGATGCCCTAATTTGTTAATGAGACTCTCGCCAGGTTTTCCTGCCTACTCTATTGTTTGCTTCTCTTGTAATATCTTTCTCAAATGGCTTTGGGATTAGCGCTTCACTTATATTGCTTATTGAGCAGCCTTCCAGATTTCTAGAGCCTTTCAGTTCTCAGGGGGGAAAAAAAAGAAGACAGATTCCTTCCTTCAACATTTGAGGCAATCTCCATGCAACTTAGAATAGGCAAATGCAATATTTTGCCCGTTTCAGAGTAAAGACCATGACCTGTAATAAAAACACAGGCTACCATGTTCATTACTGCCCTGAGCCATGTCAGGGACTGGTGCCAGAGTAAAGAAAAAGTAGCAAAAGATATTCCTAAAATGTCAAAATTCCACTTTTCCTAATTCAGTATTTATGGCTTAAAACTTATTAATGCTTTCCAGAACTCTCACAAAGTTGATTCTATCAGTCTTTGCTTAATTTGCAGTTTTTGTGGATTGTCAGTCCTTTGAAGATGCCTAATGATAGCATTTTGACTGACATCACTTGTTTCATTGTTCATGAGTCAAACTTCTGCCCAAGGGCTGTCTCAGCACACCTTATACGAATGGAACACTCAGACTGCAGCTTCCTCTTCTGTCTGGAGAGTCCAGCAATCAACTGTTACCAGGAAGGTAAAGCTGCATCACCCGGCCAAGTACAGATTACAGTTTTCTTCAGATATGTTAGGAAATAACATTTTCACAGCACATTTAACCCAAATATAAATGAATCATACTTTTTATTATTCTGTAATCAAAATGAAGCAACCGATTTTTATTTTTGAATCCTGTAACTTTCCTGATTTTATTGTCTTTATGAATAAATTTTACCCTAAATGTAGTCACAAACACACAAAAACTTACTAATATGCATAAATAAATAAATCTCTCAGAATAAAAGTACTCTCTTAATTCAATAAAGTTCCAGAAATAGAAACTTTGAACATTTTCATAGTGACCTTCACTATAGAGCATATTGCGGTATTTGAGATGAATATAAAAATTCAATCTATGCTATGCTCTACCTGACATGCAAGGCAGACATCCAGAGCATCCTGCCATGCAGGAGATGAGATATTGCACTGGGAGAAAGTTGTCTAACTATGAGAGTTCAGTTTTTGAAAATTATTCATGACCTGATAGGAGATGAAATCAAAAGAGGAGAAACCCCACAGCAGTACAGATATTGTAGCAATTAGAGTGCAATCCAATTATAGGATATATGCTTATCAAAAAGGTGGTTGATTAGGAAAATACTTAACTTGTATATTGGAAGATAATAGGTTGCAATTTTAAAATACTTTTTAACAAAAATCTTCTGAACTTTAAATGTTAACATGCAAACAGCCACACAGATATTTGGATAACAACAATGCAAAATTTTTCATTGATTATGTCTTATTGAATTTTACCTATGAACTTGGACTTTTAGAAAACTGAAAAAGAGAACAATAGAATGAAAGTGTTATGTATGTCAATCTACCAAGTGTGTCACCATTCTTTTCCTATGATGATTTCCTAAGGAAAATAATGCACATAGGCAGAAAGAAGGAAATGGTTGGTGGCACAGAGAATCTAACATGGAATCTCATGACTACATCAAAAATCATGAAGGGAGTCATAGCTTAGTACATGCATCGGAAAAAGGTATAGAATCATTATTGTATACAAGAGCAGCCTAGAGAAGTCCAAATCTAGAAAACACAGAAGAGATGAAGCAGATGGAATAGAGGCCATTAGCCACGTGTTTGCTGAAGGTTATGCCAATGATTGAAGTATTTTTTATTTTCTCTATTTTTGAACTTCAGCCTCATACTTTGTAGACTCATTGGTACTTCAGCATGGATTCATAGAGCTTACACTAAAAATTTGGAACGATATTCTTATATTCATTTATTTATTTATTTGTTCCAGGAATCAAACCCATGACCTCAGGCTTGCCAGGCAGGAGCAGTGACACTGAGCTATATCCCTGGCCCAAACAATAGGCTTACAATGGATGATTCCTAGGATATCTTTAATCATGTATGAAAAATCTGTCATCTCTATTGCATTAATTTTTATATTGGTTCTATTATTCCTGATTATTAGCATGATTAAAATAAGGTTTAGGGCTAGAAGTATTGTTTTTGCAAACACAAGACATCTTATTGTGTATTATGGGT
The DNA here is from genome assembly GCA_004027455.1 of Hydrochoerus hydrochaeris. NCBI lineage: Eukaryota > Metazoa > Chordata > Mammalia > Rodentia > Hydrochaeridae > Hydrochoerus > Hydrochoerus hydrochaeris. Next base: position 16,063 of record PVLA01003270.1, on the reverse strand, counting down.
GCCCAGTGAAGAAATACAAAAAGGTGGTGGGAACTTTAAAAGATAAACATAGTGGTTGCTGAGGGAACCATGTTCAAAAGAATTAATGTAGTCCTATCAAACTTGTACCACATGAAATACTTCATAGCAAAAAAAAAACTAAAAAACAATTTACTGCTGACTATGCAATCAGATCGAATGCATGCAAGTAGTCAGCAAAAGAAAATATAATCTGGGCAAAATTTCACACAATTTACATAAAATATAGAAGAACTATCAGTTAAAATGTTCCTCCCTCCAGAAAAATATTTTTAGTTTGTGATGGTTTTTTATTTACCTCATTTAAAAAGTCTTGAGCTAATTTATTTTAGAGTTGTATGTTCACAGTTTTAGAAGGTAGAAGACCTGAAATTTTGGAGTGTAAAATCAAAAAATGAAGTTCATTATTTTAGAAGAAATACTCTAATAAGGAAGAAAAAATTGCACAGCTCTTTAAACTGTAGTTTCATAATGTATTATAAACTTTGAATATCTACAAGAAATTAAATCTCACTTAGTTACTTTTCTTGTTGCTGGGTCAAAATACACAACACCCAATATTAAGTGGGGAAAGGTTTATTTAGTTCACAGTTTGTAGAGGTTTCAGTTCTTAAATGGCTGGGCCCAAGGCAGGGTGGCACATAGCAGAGGGGCAACAGTTCACTGTGGCAGAAGACAGCAAAAGCAACAAGAGAGGGAGATAAGCCTCTCTTAGTCCCTTATGTTGCATCCAGTCTACCAGGATTTTTAAAGCATTGCCAATGCAATCAGTGGATTGATCCAAATATCACCCACCCTAAATGGCAACATTGCATTATAAATTAATCACACACTCTTGATTCAGCCAACTCCAAAAAACCCTATGAGCACATGATGTTTTGGGGAGATATTTATTTATTTATTTGTAAAGAGACTAAAACCAAGGCAAATAAAATATTATAAAGTCGATCAAAACAAATCAGTGTAAGTGACACAGGACTTCAAAACAATACAAAATCAACAATGGTTACCATAAAGCCTCTTGTTGTCTTCAAAATAGCTGCACTTACCTTCCAGACAGTAAAAATAATAATAATTAAAGAAACAGAACAGATCAGAAACAAAAAAGAAAACAATGAATCCAATTAAAGTTTTCATGACAAGCCAATAGTAAATCCAAAATTGCTACCATAATATATCTCACTATCTTTGAAATAGCTGCCCATGCTTTTGATATAACAAAATCAAACAAAGCAGAACACAATAAAACAACCTAACAAAACAATGAAAATGATACAGGACTTCAAAACAAGATAGTAAGGAATTAACAATGGCTACCACCTTCAGAAGGAGATCCCCCACAGATGCCACACTGTATACCGTTATCTTCTGAATAGGTGATCAGACCATCAAGCCTAGACCTGCAAAGCCAGTGAAACACCAAGCACCAGAAGCATCAAATTTCATGTCACCACAATAGCTATCATTGTAGCCTGTGTTTCTCTGAATCAGTTGGTAGCCGGCCGTGGAGGGGGAAAATGGGGGCTCTTCTTGTCTCCCAGCCTGTATGCTGGGGGCTTGGGTCTGGCTGTACCCCCAGGGGTAGCCGCCCCTGCATGGCGCTGATTGGCAGGGAGGGCTTGCTTTTTGGTGACGTTCTTATTCTCTTCCTCTGCAGTTTGTGAGTGGCACTGACTCAAGTGAAAAGGCTGAATTCTGGCTGTCCTGGGGAGACATCTAGATACAATTCATGATACCTACTTTCTGAAGTTGAGAGTGGATCTATTTAGTAATAAATGAGTAAGGATAGAACTACTTTTTAAATTATTCTTTTCTTTGTGTTACTTGGAATTTAATACACTGAGCTATATCACCCATCTTTTTTATTTTTTTATTCAGAAATACGGTTTCACTAAGTTGCCCAGGCTGATCTAAGCTTGCAATTCTCCCGCCTGTCTTTTGAGTCATTCTTTTTATATAGTGTTAATGGGATATTGCTTTTAACTGGTACATTAAGAAATATAAAGCTAATAATAAAATGTAAGATATGCATAGTTGAGGAGGAGACGAGAGTTAAGACAAACTATTTCCCTTGACATTATTTCATGGATGTTGTTTGAATTAATGGAAATGAAATGTAAACATATTAAGATTACAATGAGATATAGAAAAAAGTCATATAGTTTGCATGTACCCAGAGTGGAATTGGATAATGACTTATAAAATTTGATAGAACATATATATGCAGAACTTGTTAGAGCAGAGAATATAGCACAGCATGGAAAAGGAAGCGTAAAGGAGTCTTGGAAGCTTGGGAAACATTCAGGAATTGCTCCCGAATTTTCTAATTATCAATATTCATTTTGTCTCTGGAAAGGGTCCATCAACATATGTGCAAAACAATCAGCCACCCAAGTTTAGATGGGACTTTTCCACTGGTGATGTAGCTAAGTAAGCTTTTCTAAACAGTTACACCAGTTTAAGCCACTAGTAAATAAGCTTGGTCCTGGTCTACAGGGAGGATTTTCAACATTATTTTTTTTTGATAAGTCATTGATCAGCTGACTTTTTTATTCAACCGTCAAATGCAAACATCTAGACTCACCAAGAGATAAATAGAAGCCTATTCTTATCTAGCTGTAAAGTAATACCTTGTTATGAATGTATGAGAGTCAGAAATAAAGTAAAATGCTTATATATCAATCTGAATCTATTTGTTTTAATTTAACTAATAACTGTATAAATATGAATTTTGCATAGATGTGTATACTGTCTAGTAAAGCATAATACCTTCATTGTTTCTGCCACACTTGAATGAAATAACTAGTAAAACTTCATTGTAATTATGCTTACCAATAAACTAATATAATAAAATCCTTATATAAATACATGCGACATTCTATTAATATTTGTTTGTAAACTTGTCTTTCACTGTTGTCATATTGATATGATATATAACAGGATATTTAGTTTCAATTGCTTAGTTTTCTGAGCAAAGATGAGAATTTTAAAATATTGATTAAATTTTCCTTCTAAAATAAGAGAAATAATTATGCTTATCTTCAGATAGAATTTCATACATTTTATTTTGTACAAAGGTCAAATAGATACAAAATGTTTAAGTGTATTTCCTACTTATTTGGTCATTTTTAATTCTAAATTTAGGTAAAATTTCACTAATAAATTTCATTCAGTGGCTGCTGCACTCATGTGGTGAGAAAAATCTTTTATTTTTTATACAGGACACTGAGTTTCTGCTAGTTTGCTAGCCTCTCCTTTCCTACACTTGGATGCAGATTTATGCACAATTATTATTTCCTTTTGAGCTTACTAAACACAAACAAGGAACTGCATTACACATTATAACAGTGTTTGAATTTCCCCATACAAACAACCACTATTTCTCATTGAAAATGCCTTAAGTATTTTTTAATATTTTATTTCCTGGAAAATAAAGGAATTGACCTTTGTCATTATTCACCAAGCAGAGAAAGTCATGAAACTAGAATAAGAAGATAAAGCGTAGGTCTCTCTAAGACAGAAGTAAGATCACCAATACATTGTAAACTCTCAGTATGATGTTTATTCATTGTCATATTGGCATGACTTGTTTTTTAGGGCACAAAGGTTGAAAGATGAAAGAAGAAATCTTGTGGTCCACATACAAAATGAATAACTTTTTTTCTTTATACAGTATTAATTTCTTTGTATAGCAGGGAAGTCTTACCATGCCTAGTACTATCCCTATTTAAAGTTGGTAAAATAAGTTTACTGATATTACAATTACTGCCAACTTTAAAATATTTTAAAATATGTTTTTACAATACTGAAAATTAACAAAATTTTCTCTGAGTCAGTGATCTGACTACTAACCAGATTTTAAAGTTTCAGTATGTTAAAGAAATATCTTTCTTAAAATGTGTAGGAGTACGCTGGATAAAGTAGTGAACGTCTGTGATTCCCACAGATTGGGAGGCTGAAGCAAGAGGATATTCCAGCCTGGGCAATTTAGCAACCTAGTGAGATTCTGTCACAAACAAATGAAAAATTAAATTAAATTAAAATTTTTAACAGGGGCTGGGGCTGTAACTCACCACAAGGTCCTGATGTCAATCCTTAGAACACCAATAAAAATGTATAGGAGCTTATATTTATTGAGCTACTAACATATAAGGTTGTGCTCTAAAGTATTTGCTGGCATAATTTCCTTTAAGGCTCAGATATTTGGTGGAATAATACAACTATGCTTGATACTGTGAAGATATAAAATGATGCTCAGAAATCATATCTTGCTCATTTAAAATTATATTCAGAGTTAGGTAGCAGACATATGGTACAAATTAATGTATTTTGAATTCAAAGCCTGTATAATACTCCAGGGTTTCCAGATATACCTGTATAGCAATACCTGCATAGCTGGTACCTCTAAGTAAGATGAAGTCAATACAAAAGTGGTAAATTATACAGAATCAGAAAAAATACTCTGTTATTAATAACTGAGTGATTGCTTTCTGACTGTAACCTTGATTTTAGTTTTAAAGTTAGGCATGGTACTATAGATTCTTCCCAGTGGAAATATGCATAGAAAACATTTCTGCAACATGAATTATGATTTCTCTTTTATTTTGGTTGATTATTCTATCAGATATTTAATAAGACCCTCAAGTTTTATCTTTCAAAACAAAACATAACACAGCTAAATTAGCTTGGTAAAAGCTGACACGTGACACTTTGGAAAGTGATACAGGGTTTCATAGGATGTTAACTAGACCTGAAAGTTTTACCCTGAAGAAGAAGCAAGAAAAATGCAGGAAAACTCAGCAGAAAGCCAAAATAACCATTAGACCAAGAGATAGCAAGGTTGGAAGCAGAGGATATATTATGAAGTTCGAAGTTTAGATAAATATAGTATTCTGGTATTAATCTTTGTAAAGGATCAGGGGATGAGGTAAACATTCATCCTCTGTGATTCATTTTGTTCCTTTTAGAGATACATTTGATAGATTTCCAGAGCCTTGAAAAATATCATAACAATTATGTGGTGATTTGAAACTTAGATGAAAAACTATGCCTCTATAAATTTGAAATTGATATTATATCACATATTTGTTCCCTCAGTATGTTCAAAGGAAGTAATCATTTACATAGAACTGTCAAATTTAATATTAAACCTAGTTCCAATCAAGTTTTGACACCAAAAACTTCATAAAATACAATTCTACTTGTTTTCATATGTAATCATACATGTATATATCAAAGCAAAGTGATTCACAGTTTGAACATTAATATTATGATCTTATCATCTTGGAATAAACATCAATATTCCTTGAGTTCATTAACATATGATCAGTTATTGGCATTGACAAAAATACTGAAAAATATAAAGATCTTTGCTTCTATCAAAGGTAAAGTTGAAAGTACAGATTTGTGACTATATTTTATTAATAATAAAAGTTTTCTGAGTTTTCTGAGAATTTCCAATATATTAGCTTGTAAAATAAAGGTTGTCACTTTCCTGTATGAGAAACTGAACTCAAAATGTTAACAACCTGCCACCATGAAGTCGGATATGAATGATCGTGTTGGGAAAGGCAGATGTGTTTTTTCAGTGTAAACTATCATCCCTGTTGAATTTCTTCCATAACAAAGGTGTAAAACACTCTGCTGATAATGCTGAGCCCAAGATATTTTAAAAAGTCACTGTCTTTAGTCATTGAGTGCCTGCAAAACAGTACCAAATTACAATTTCATTCAGTTAGAACAACTATCATCATCAAATACACAAAAAGCAATGCTGACAAAGATGCAAGAAAAAGGAACTCACATTCCCTTTCTTTGGGGATGGAAACTATTGAAATTGGTGTGAAGGTTCCTTAAAAAACTAAAAATAGATATGTTATATGATCCAGCTTAATAGTCCTTGATATATCTCCAAAAGAATTAGACAGCATACTATAATTCTACGGCATAGTCATATTTATAGTGTTGTGACTCAGAAAGGATGAATATAAAACTAACCTGGATGCCTGTCAACAAATGAATGGATAAGAAATGTGTTATACAGACACAGTGGAGTATTATTCAACCACAAAGAGCAAAAAAGCATTACTTCACCAGGAAAATGGATACAACTTCAGACCATCGTGTTAAGTGAAATAAGCTGGTCTCAGAAAGGTAAATATCATGTATTTTCTCTTGTAAGAACAGTCAAAATACAAGTTTCAAGACTGATAATAGATAAGTAAATGAAAGAGAGATGACATTAAATTAGAAGTATGGTACAATGTTAGAGTTGAGGAAAGTAATCAAGGAGAAAAGAAAGAGGGATTTAATTGGGATTAAAATAATAAAAATAGGGCTGGGGATATAGCTCAGTGGCACAGTGCTTCCTAGCAAGTGAGAGGTCAGAAGTTCAATACACCATAGCAAAAAAAAAATCAAAATATATTATACAGGTATATTAATATACTAGCAGAAACTCTTATTAATCTGTTTCACTAGTATGGAACAATTAAAAACAAATACATTTAACCACTAATGCAAAATTAAGCAGGTGAAAATAAAATTTATTAAAATTAAATGTTTTTTATTAGAGTAAATTATATATCCATCTGTAAGTACATATGTTTATATATTTTTACATAGAAATAAGTGCATATATACAGATTACATATGTGTATTTGTATGTATACATGCGTAGTAATATAATGTCCATAAGAAGATTTTTGAAAGAAATTTTCAGGAAACAGCTTTAAAGACGAAACATGTATTCTAGTTAGTACAATTCCTTTATAATCCTGCAAAATGATTACAGGAAAAGTTAAACATCATACCTACTTGAACCTGCCTTCAGATTTTATCTTCCTAGAACAGTTTACTGATGAGATTTATTGCTGTATTGCTGGTCAGAATTCAGTCTCATATGTTTATTAAATCTTCATAATACTTTAAAATGCACTGTCTTCTTTCCCAAATGTGTCAGATGCCTAACAAAATTGTACACACCCATAATTATATATTTATCAACATTATCTATATTTTTAGAATTTTGCCTTAAAAATCAGTGTATTTGCATGTGTATATTTATAACTAATAGAGGAATCATTATGTATCTTAAGGAAATAAAAATTAAACACCACATTTAAGGAAAAAAATCATTTAAATATCTAAAGACCTCATGTTTATTAATGATCCTTTGGCTTTTAAGGTGAGTTAATACAAGCTAAGAATCTGTATTTGAATGACACTTTAAAGAAATTACTACCACTGTTACTATAATTTTACCAGTATTTCTGCTTGCTAATCATTGTGTTTTAGTCATATAATCAGTGTTTGTATAAATCCTCTCATTCTTTCCACCACTTGAAGTGTCCTTTGCAGTAAGTCCTTGATTTGATGCACTTATTTCTTTTCAGAAATATCCTGCAATAAATTATGAATTGCTCTGCAAATTGTGCCTTTTCCTTTCCCTCTCAGTGTTCCTACCAACATTTTAGCTTTGCACATATTGTTTAAGACTCTTTCAATTATCTCACTACTTCCCTACAGACCACATTCTTCCCTAGGTCATATTTCTCAGAATATTATATCATCTCTGGCTTCCTCTTCCTTGGGCTGATTCATTAGTCAGTGAGAGTTATGTCTACTTTTTCCAACATTCTATATAACTAGGCCCTATAAAAATGTCTTAATCATAAAGACAGTTCTTGTAACAGTATCATGTTTAATCTCTTTAATGAAATAAAAGTGTACAGATAATTAAATGAGCCATACATATATCCCAATATGTATTTTGACTCATTAGGTTTAATTCCTACATAGAAAATTTTAAGTTATTTTTTAAAGCTATTGTTTGACCAAAAATAATTTTTGAAAAACATCCAAACACCCAAAATGAATCATTCCCAGTACTCAATAAACTATATTCTTCACACTAGTCTATGATTATATTATGTGTATAAATACTGCATCTATGTGGTGGAGAAAAATTGAGCCCAGAGCTTTTGCATGGAGTTACAACCTCAGTCCTTTGTTCTACTTATTTTGGGCTAGGATCTCACTTATTTCCCAGGTTGTATTCAAACCTATGATCTTTTTGCCTCAGCTTCCCAGTATTCTGGTAATACAGATGTATCCACCACAATTGGCTCCAATCTATATTTCATGTATTATATTATAAATTATACAGAATTATATTATTTCAATGTCTATAATTTAATAAGTACATGACACTTTATAAGCACTAATCAATGATAAATGCTATTATATATTGCATGGGGATCTTTCTCCTTAATATTTATGATCATGGGTTCCCTTCAAAGAAAAGAACTCTCTTTTTCAAATTTTTTACAGTATATTTGTCTGGAACAGGAATTTCCATGTTTTTAGACAGTCCTTAAATATGCATTTTTCTCTCTAACTTCTATATTAAGTTCAAGACATATATATTTACTTGGTTAGTAGCTAGGCTGGACTTCATTTGAAAAATACTCTTGTAATGTTCTAGTAGAGTTTGAAAATGGGAACTAAAGTAAAAATTATTGGTAATATTATTCTCCTGCTCAGTGAAATTGGATCACTATTTATTTATCCTAATGGTGATTCAATTTCCTCAGATATCCTTTACCCAGTTGTACTGATTCTGATTAAAGACATTCAAGAGCTGGCTCTGGCCTGATCCCTTAGCACATTCAATTATCCACTATTCCTTCTTACAAACCCCATTTCTCAGTTGCACTGCCTAGTCAGTGTTAGCAATGCAGCCTTCATAAATTTCTTTTTATTTACATTCTTCTCTTATGAGAGAATGTATTCATTCTCATTTCTAGCTATCTTTTTCTAAAATCCACATGTCCTATAAGGTAGCTTCCATGCTTTATTATCTCATTAATTTTTCTTAGATTACATACATGAAGTAGCAGTTGGTTTATTTCCCCATCGGTAACATTTTTACGAGAGTGCTGCTGAGGAATAATTTTTCATAATATATCCTATCCTAAACATATCCATACTTCATCTCCTCTACATTTTGTTAATTATGGGGCTCAAGAATTCTGTGTTTCTCAGGTTTTCAGGAATTGTATGACATATACACTTCTGTTATCTCTTGGGGAGCTCTGTAATGTGCAAGCTATTTTTTGCATATATTATAGTATTTTAGTACTATAAAAGTTTCATGGACTGGCGATATTGCACAGCACTGGCCTGACAAGTGCAAGGTCCTGAATTCTATTCCTGGTATTGTTTAAAAAAACAGGTAATTCAAAGATTATCTGAACTGCAGCTCTAAGATTTTGCATCCTAGTATGAAAAATAAACTGTGTCATATTTTGTGTTATGTTAATAGATGAACATATTTTCTGCTATAGTTTGACAATATTCCTTCCAAAATTGCCATTAAAATGTAGTAGTGTGAAAATTTTGGTATACTCAACTCATCACGTATATAATTCTTGTAAATTTGTATAAACTAAGAAAGTTACTTTTGTCATTTTTTTTCTTGATTCTTAAAGAGAGTAACCTTGTGGAGATATTAAATGCTCTCTAATGATACTTTTATATCTATTGAAATAAGTATGGCAGACTTTCCTTTAATCTGATGTAGTGAATTACATAAACATATTTTACAACACGTATCAAATCTGAAACTTACGGGAAGATTATTTTAAACCATCCCGTACTTGGTCCCCTATACTCCATTTTATCTATAATTTTTGCATCAACTTCACATATTTCAACAAATTTGCCATAATTTCTTCTGTAATAGTTGAACAATTTTTGAGGGCTAAAATTATTTTCTCTTTTAGTATTTAAAGAATTCATCACTCAAATATTTTGGGCATGATATTCATTTTTGGCTTATTAGTTCATTAATAATGCAGGATAACACATAGTATGCATTTTTTGTTTAGCTATTTGTGGAAATTTTTTATTTCCTCAGATATTTTCCATTTAAAGAAATATTTTCTTATTTGATAGTGCCATTTTTAACCCTTTAAAAATTTTATTTTTTTAGTATATGTTTGCAGTTCATAAAGTTTACATTCACAGTAGAGAACAGATGCATGTACCTAATATTTGTTGATGCTTTTTTATTCCCCTGCTCATTCTCCTCCCAGCCACCTCCCTTACAGACTTTCTCCATTCCCATATTTGTTAGTATCATTTTTTTTAGTTAATGTTTATGATAATGGCATATAATGTTTACATTCCTTGTGGGTATTTCATACATGTACATGACACATATTAAATGTTTTTACCCCCTCCACCTTCATCTCCTGGACCCCTTTCCATTTGCATAAGATTTCTGTTTCCTTCTGTCAAAAGTTTATTTTGAGCTGGGCATGATGGTGCATTGCCTGTAATCACAGAATTTGGGAGACCAAGGCAGGAGGTTGTGAGTTTGAAGTCAACCTGGGCTACACAGTGACCTCAAGGCCAGCCTAAACTGCATAGTGAGGCCCTGTCTGAAAAATACCAAAAAGGCAAAAAACCAAAAGAAACAAAACAACAAAACAAAACAAAAAAACCACCACTTTATTTTGTCCTTTATTTACATTTAGCCCTAACATTTAATATTTCGACCACATCTTTATTTTTACTTTCTATTCAGTTTCCAATTGCTTCCCTTCTTTAACATTGACAAAGATCATTAAAATTTTACACATATAATTATGAGAATATAAGTCATTTGAGTCTTTGTATTTTTTAAACCTAATGTGCTGTATAATTCTCATAAATTTTCTAATTCCTCAAGGTGGAAATTTCGCATGGATGTTTTTGCTAAATAAATATTTAAAGGTGAAACTGTATCTGCTAAATATATTGCTGTTTTTTCCCTAAGTGTGAACATTGTCCAGAGGTATGTAGATATTATTGATGGGAATATATGCTTTCTCTTTCTTTTGAGGACTTTTCTCATTTTTGTCTCTACTAGTATCCATGGGCATGAATATGATCATTTTCTCAAAAAAGTATCATTTTCCATTATTCAATTTTGTGCTGAATAATTTTGAAAAATTATATACTTAAAATTTTCAAATGTTTGGGTTAATTCTTCCTATTTTTCACTAAAATTAATTTATTTTATAATCAATTTTTGAACAATAAAAGTATAGTCACAAAAAGCCATTTAATTTCTCATTAGCCACTTGTTTACTGCTATTTATTCCTCTCAGCTTTAATGATACAAGACAGAATCTTAATCATGGCAGTCAGTTCTGATTCACAAGGATCAAAGTCATAGAGCATAGCACTAGTCTGTGAGAAGATAGGCAACGTGTTCAAAATGGTCTCAAAAAGTAAACATGATTATCTCTAGAATGTCCTGATCTCAAACCCAATACAATCAGTATTTTCATGGGCATTATCTAATCCACTATATTTTCAGGAAAGAAATCAGTATCTTGACAATGATATAAAAATAACATGTATTCCAATGTGCAGAAAAGATAATTTCTTACTGATATACAGCTTCTATCATTTAGCTAAGTTTGGGTTTAGGTATGCTTTTCCTACAGTTATCAGAATACAATAATCCAACTCTAGTCCATCATTGTAGAAGCACGTCGTGATGACCATAGTTAAGTGTTTTCCAGTTGAATTTGCAGCACCATTATGGTAGCAGTGAGAATTGTCTCAAGCAGTTATTTCAAGTTTTTCCAATGTCAGTAGAGAAACAATTGTACTTTTTTTCCCCTTGTCCTTTCTTGCTTAGCTTAGCCTTATAGATGGAAAAATATGGAAACGTTGATCTGTATTATTAATTCACCAGAGAATTATTTCTCCTATTATCCTTTCACTTCTCGTAGGCAATAAATTTATTGAACCAAAAAAGATTAAAAAGTTAAATTTTAGGTTTAAATTATGCCTTGCAAATCATAGCACACTAAAATGTACTTAAAGCTAAGAAAGCACTAAGGGAGTCATCAGAATTTGATATTGCTAAAAGCAACAAGGACATTTAAAAGGAGAATTAAGGATAGGGAAACTAGTATGAATACATAGATCACACAAAATGAGCAAAATGTTTTGCAAATAAAGAATGAAGCTATCTTGGCATGTTTGACTTCTTTTTGACAGTTAATTCTTTATTTATGGGTTTTGTGTTCTAATGTGGACATATTTATTTCTTGATACTGATATATTGATCTTGGGAATATATACATAGATCCAAAGTATTTTTTTAACTTTTCCATAAGATTTATTTCTGGAGACAGCCAAATGAAACCCAGGCTAATACAAAATGTGTTAAATTTGACAAACACTTACCATTTCAAAATGATTTTATAGCATATTTAGCTGTCATATCTAAATAAAGTACTCAGAGCACATGAATGGCATCCAAATTTTCACTACCAAGTTCTCTGGGCTTCATGAGTTACCACGACCTTCCATCCTGGAATGGAAAGAAAAGCAATCACGTTTATGACATAGGGGCTCACAGGCTGAAACAATGACCCTGGTTATGTACCTTACCCTGTGCCACTAATGCAGATTAGTTCTTCACTCCTAACCATCTACACCAAGATGCTCCTACCCAGAATGCCAAGATGCCCTCTGTAATAGTGAGTTATTTTAATAGCTAACTTCATTGTCAGAAATTTAACATAGAAACAGAACTTTACTTTCCACTAAGTCCATTCTTAATTTTTTTTTCTGAAAATAAATTACTCTTTGCAACTTTCTTCTGTATAGTTCACCAATTAAAAAAAATCACAGTACACTATAATTGAAAAGATGCAAAGTTTAGGCTCAGTCATACTGAGAATTACATGCTATTTCTTCACTCAATGTAGTGCATGCTCTTGGGCCTTTTGCTTTTATTATTTAGCCGTGGTTTGTTAGGAAATGAAGTATATGAAAAACCTAGCATAAAGAAGCTGTCCTATAAAGCCAAAAAGATACTATGAACATTTTGTTACTCATTTCTTCTAAGATTTTGCATAGTAGCTAAATTTTCTATGAATGATAGTATACTATATATAGATCAAAACAATTGGATACCACTATATATGGCCGTTCTACCTTCATTTTGATGATGGATTTGTCCTCATTGGACTACTAATAAATGCATATTTGTGAACTAATTAGATATTACTTGAAGATACTACTATCTTAAATTTATTTTATTTCAGATAATATGAGTATGAAAGTGAGAATATTGTCATATCCAACTGAAACAGAGCAAAGGAATATTTTTAAAATGCTCTGTTGAAAAATGAGTGTTCCAAGAAGTGACACTTAGGCCAATCCAAGGAAACAGCTAGCTTTCATTTGTAAAGACAAGTTTTATACAGTGGATGATGTGGCTAAAACCTTCATGAGAATTTGGCACATGAGCACAACACATATGAATTTCTTTCTTTTTTCTTTTCCTGTCTTTCGTTGCTATTCTGTTTATCTCTTGGTTCCTTTCCCATTGTCTGTATTACTACAAAATAGGATTATTTTCTGTTGGAGATGCCATGCTAACTTTTATTTAACTTTGACAAGCAGAATTTTTAGTTATAAAAGATTTTTTTCTCTGAATAGATAGTACAAATGCAATCTTAAAATAAAACCTAACTACAAATCATGTTAATTTGTTATAGTAAACAGTTACCAATGTCATTGTAAATAAGCACTTTAAAGATATTCAAAGGCCATGTAGAGTTTCAAGAATTGTTCATTAAAGTTATGAGCAGGGCCCTGCCACGGGGAACTCAGTGCAAGCCCGCCTCATGGCAAGGCTCCCTGGAAACTCCACCAAGGGCCTTCCCTGCCACCGGGAACTCAGCTCAAGCCCGCCTCAGGGATAGGCTACCCAGAACCTCGCCTGTGGGCCCAGCTTGCCACCGGGAACATTGAGGAGGCCCTCCCAAGACTGAAAACTGCCCTGGACTGCTACAGATGGGCCCTCCCTCCCACCTGGAACATCAGAAGATCTGAGAGGGATCCAGTTAGTGTGAGAAAATTTGGAACTTTGCTCCCAGGTGGAGAACTTTGGACTACACCAGATTGGCTGTATCAATGTGGTGAGTATACACCTAAAATAGAGGTGTACAGGGGATAAATAGGGCCAGTAGTAAAACGCCCTCCAACTAACTATAAGACTTTGGTGTGTCTGAAAAGAATGTGTGTGATCCCCTCCTACACATAGAAAACACCAGGCAGAGTGAAAATGACAAAATGAAAAACCAAAATGCAGTCTCAAACATATAGTTCACCAGAAGCAAGTATAGGAGACATTGAAATAGAGGACCCCAAAAGTAACACACCAGGAATCTCTGAAAAGATAGCCAGTGAAATAAAAAAAAAAACAACTGCATCAGGCTAGAGGGGAAATCAAATTAGAAGTAGTCTCCCATGTAAAGATAGAAATAACAACTTTAGTAAAGGAGCTGTTGAATGCAGCTAAAGAAGAACTAAAAAAAGCACATGAGCATGGGAAACTGACTGAAACTTTGAATGAACAATATAGAAAACAAGCAGAATTCAAGAAACAAACCCAAAGAGACATCCAAGAAACAAAAAATTCTATTGAAAGTGTGCAAAACTGCCTAAAGGAAGCTGAGGATAGGATTTTGGACATTGAGGACAGGATCACAGTTAGTGATCAGGAAAGGATAGAACTTTTAAAAATAACAAAGCAGCATGAAATGACAATCCAGAAGCTTCATGATGATGCCAAGAGCAACAATATAAGAATAATGGGCATTAGTGAAGATACAGGAGTGCAGACAAATGACAGAAATAGTATTTACAGAAATAATAGCAGAAAATTTCCCAAACATGGGGAAAGAATCTGACATGCAGATAAGTGAGGCATATAGAACAACAAACAGTCACAATCAACATAAACCCACACTGAGGCACATAATAATTAAGATCTCAGACATACAGCATAAAAACAGAATATTAAAAGCTGTCAGAGAAAAGACACAACTCACCTATCAAGGAAAGCCCATTAGAATCACATCAGACTTTTCAGCACAAACCCTCAAGTCAAGAAAAGCTTGGAGTGAGATATTTCAAGCCCTAAAAAAAAAAAGATGTACCCAGCAAAACGTTCATTCAAACTTAATGGAGAAAAAAGATACTTCCATGACAAAGAACAACTGAAGAAATTCATGTCCACCAAACCAACCCTAGAAAGAGTACTAAAAGACATACTAGACAGAGACAAAAATGACCACAATCCCCAAAACAACAACAGACAGAAACTACCAGGTACTATAAGCAATTAAATAAGAGGAAAAGCAGAAAGGCACAACTGGCACATAACATGGTAAAGTCGAGCCAGTATATATCAGTGATATTCATAAATATAAATGGTCTTAATTCACCTATAAAAAGAAATAGATTGACAGAATAGATCAAGAAACAGGACCCCACAATATGCTGTATACAAGCAATACATCTCACCCAAAAGGAAACTCATACATTAAAAGTCAAAGGATTGAAAACAGTATTCCATGCAACAGGAACCCAGAAAAAAGCAGGGGTAGCTATTCTATTTGCAGACAACCTGAACTTCAAACCAAAAATGATTAAAATAGATAGAGAAGGTCACTGCATACTTGTTAGTGGTAAAATTCAAGAGGAAGAACTAACAATTATAAATATATATGTGCCAAATACAGGAGCACCCAAATATATAAGACAGATACTAATGGACATGAAAAACCAAATACACAAGAACACAATTATAACAGGAGATCTTAACAGCCCATTGTCACAAAGAGATAGATCAACTAGACAAAAAGTCAGCAAAGAAATAACAGAACTGAATCTTACTTGTGAGCAATTGGACTTAGTAGATGTTTACAGAGTGTTCCACCCAACCACATCAGAATACACATTCTTATCAGCTGTGCATGGGACATACTCCAAAATAGACCATATATTATCCCATAAAACATTCTTAAGTAAATGCAAAGGTATTGAAATCATACCATGCATAGTATCTGACCATAGTGCACTGAAATTGGAAATTAATGGCAAAAGAAATTGTAAAACCTGCATAAATACATGGAAATTAAATAACAGCCTTTTGAACAACCAGTGGGCTACAGATGAAATTAAA